>CADDXX010000495.1:454540-617639 GCA_902810485.1 Alauda arvensis
TAATTAAATGCCCCTGAGAAACTAATGTGCAAACAATGTACAGTTAATAAGTCATAAATTAAATTTTGAAAAAAATAAGCAGTCTGAAAAACAGATACAGTAGTTGGAAGAAAAAACCTGCTTAAGAGGCTCAGGCTCAAATAGTGCCAGACAGTCTTAATGAATAACTCTAGTCATCACCTGAGAGTTCACAAGTGTCTCAGTGCTTTCCTTAGGAGAATGATTCAAAAAAAAATTTATGACTGCAAATTTCTCTTTTTAAATAGTAAAAATGTCGCTAAGCATTTGCAAATTTTTAACCATATATTTTCAGTTTGAGGAAAGATAGATGTTTTGATAATTTTACTTAGTTTTTTTTTACAAAATTTTATTAATTCTATGGCTATCTCCATTCTCTGTCTTTCTTTCTGTTTTTTATTACTTTCTTGTAAGCCTTTATAATTTCTCTGTCCTTTCCCTTTCTTCTGTAAGATTATTTGCCTTATACTTTTTGATATCTCGCTTTATGTCACATCTTAGTAATGGCCAGGAAAAARTGAATCAGGGAGAAAAAAAAAAATCTCGCTTCTGGGTGTTCCCTATTAAACCAGCATTTCTTTGTCCTCYTGTCTTACAGGACAATTTATCATTGTAGAAGGCAGGAAGATTTTAAGATTTGTTACATAAAATTAAATCATATGCTRATAAATCTTTAGAGAGCGAAAGGATGTTAAGAGAAAATTATTTATCATGATTATTTTTTGAAAGATTATGATAAAAGTGTATGATAGATCATAACTGTGGGATTATTCAATATRAAACTTCTAAGGATTTGTTGGAAAATATGTATTCACATATCCTATTTTATTTGTGGTTTACTTAGAAGCAGGAAGAAGAAAGGAGGAGTAAAGATGGAGATGTTTTTTGAAGAGCTGTTAAATGTTTTTAAGTCTAGTCAGTAATCACTGTGCATATTTCCTCAGGGRTTTTTTGTTTCTTTGTTTTTGTTAGTGAAACCCAGAACTACAAAGATGAGAGTCTGAATAAAGTAAATGTATTTGGCAGTAAGACTTCTAAGATTATTTATATATAAGAAGCTTTGTATATAAGAGGTTTTCTTCTTAGAAAATTTTAAAAGTTTCAAGAAAYAAGCATGACACAAATGTAATCTAGCACTCATGCATTTAATCAATGAATTACTTTTATTTAATATTTCATAATACTTTTGGAAATACCCATTTAATATGTGCAACAAATCACATAGATATGTTCTTTTGGTGGATGAACTCTATAATAAATGATTCATTAATGTCAAGATTTTTTAATCGACAAAAAGTGAAAATAATGTCCTGAAATTCTTGATATCTTCCCACTTGGAAGGAGGAAAGGAGATAATTTTTTTATCCAACAGTCAAGTCTGGAGTGATTAGAAGGAAGAAAGGGAGAAAGAAAATCAGTCATACTGATTTTAATAAATGAGTTGTGTTAATGTTTTAGTTGAATTTATGCCTTTTATACCTCCCTGTCAATTTTCTTCTAAGAACCTGTTTTTCCTATTCATGTTTTCTTGAAKTTCCTGCAGTTCTTAATTGCTTTTCATTACACTCTCAAAGTTTACTTCTATAATTGATTTTTGTCTGATGTGTTGTGTCATTACTTTCCTTTGGTATTTCAGGTTTTCTTCTTTTGACCACAAATTGTTTATATAAATCAGATATTTTAGTTTGAATATTAAAAAAAATAGTAGTGAAAGTATAATTTAATACAAAAATGCACATATTAAATGTACGTCCTTATTTTAAATAATATTTTTTTAATTAGAGACATTTGATATACATGTAATATAAAATACAGTAGAAAAAATACAATATTGATAATTTTAAATTAGCAATACTGTGCAATAATTCAGTGTAATAGTGCAGTAGTTGTAGTAATTTGAAATACAAGTCTTGATTTGGCCAGGGTACTTTAGAGTTTAAAGGGGAGGGGCGATGTGGGGAAATGGGTGGAGGGGGTGCGTAGTAAATAAAAAAACTGAGATCATGTAAAAAGTGAAAAATTAATTCGTATGAAAAGTGGGTGTTTCACCACTTTGTAGTCTGTTCATATTCTGTATGGCTCTTCATATTTAAGAAATTATTAACCAATGCAGTTCATGCTGTACTACACAAACTGATGAAAAWTCATGTTGTTTAATGCTGACTTTCAAGGTGCAGAAAGTTTCTAGAAGATAGTGCTACCATAGTTGRTGTGTTGTGATTACAGTGAAGTTTATTTGGGTAATCACTAGGTTTAGAGATTTTTTTAGTGGCGATCTCTAGTGTACCTGGATACTTCACACTTGCATTGTTAGAATTTGGAAATTCTGGACAATTAGTTCTAACACATGTGTAGTGAACATGATGTAAATTCAAGGAAACACAAAAAGGTAATTGACCTTCGTTGAGTAGTGAGTTTTAAGTTCAGTGCATTTAGGCAGCAGATGTACTTCTAGAGGAAATACAATGCATTAGACATATGCCARAGATGACCTGGAAATATAATGCATAATGTATTTGAATGCCTGCACATGCACAGCCAATGCTRGAAGTCCAAAGTATACAATATTCTTTTTATGTCACTAGAAATGGCATTGTTGTGAGTAAAATCTCCCATCTTGAAGATTTTAAATAATCAGTGAATTACTGGTTCTGCACAAGTCAAAATCGGTTCTACACAATTTTTTTTCTGCCACTTCAGAAAAGATTTGAAAATTTAATTCCTCTTTGTTTCTCAGGTTACTTGTTTTCCCATAGTATTATACTTTTGCATATGTCATTTAGGTAGGGTTGTATACACAATCTTGAAATAATGGCTTTGATATTATCACRTTGCTCTCCATGTCTGTTAGCTGAGTGATAGTAAATATAAAGTAAGAGTAGCTCTGGAGCAGGGAAGGGCTGTTTCCATTGTTCTGTATAGTTGCTGCTTGAAGTAATGCAACCTGAGTGCCTGCTTTGCATAGAACAGTGGTGTTTTAGTCCTCAGCATTTTAAATATTGTTTATATTTTATTTAAAAATTTACAAAATATAGAAAGGAGAAACTGGATACTTCTGTTACATAAATGTTGTTGCATAACCAAAACAAAAATGTGAATTTGTGGGTTGACAGTGTTTTAAATAAACATCCTTCAAGTGGCTGTCTACCCTGATGTTTCCATATTATAGAAGAAAATTATCCTTCTTGAATTTTTTTCTCATTTGGCTCTCAGGACACACTTTTTTCTCTGAAGCCAGAACTGCATCTACTTAATAGTCTTCATTCGAAATGAGTTTTGTTTCTAGTGTTTGAGAGCTTACTGTACTTTGGATTGTTATTCAAAGTTTACATCTAAGTGGACTTTTTTTATTATATTTATGCTTAAATATAATAAAAACTTTGCTTAAATGCTTAAAACTTTATTACTTGAGGCCCTGTTTTAATGCAATGCCCATCCTGAAGTATAAAATKCTGCAATTGTCGGACTTAGTCCTCTCTTACAAGTGTTTGTATGTAGCATGTCTGCATATATTGCATACATACAATTATGAATTTGCAYAAATATGCATAATTGCACYGCCTTTTTAATAAAGAAAAAAAGGMCAATATTTTAATCTTTATGTGTTCCTAAAATTTTGCCTGTAAGTGTTAATCTTCATTATCTTACATGAGAGGCCATTTTGGTCAAAACACTTCAAGAAAATAATCCTGAACACATTCCACTTTAAATTGGCTGCTTGAAAATATACATGTCTCTGGTGTGTCTATTGACTGAATATTAGCTTACACATCTGTAATGCAAAAGTTCTTACCTGGACTTCCTTTATTACTGGGACTATTCATATCCTTCCCTCCTTAAAAAAGCATTCAGTTCCATTTTCCTTCTTTACAGAAAATATTGGGACTTCTAGCCTTAGAAAAAGTTACACAGAAAGAGATAGAGGGAGAGAAAGGTGGAGCCATTCAATCTGAAGAAGTGAAGGCTTTGTGGAGACTTTGGAGCACCTTCAATTACCTAAAGAAGACCTACATGAGAGCTGTAGAGGGAGTTTTTACATGGGCAGGTAGTGGTAGGACAARGGGARTAGCTTTAAGGTCAGGGAGGGTAGGTTTAGATAAATTCTWTACCATAAGGGTAGTGAGGTGCTTGAACAGGTGCTTGGCACTAGATGATCCTTAGGTCCCTTCCAACCCAAACCATTCTATAATTCTGTAATAACAGTTCTGTACTTGTATTAAAGTGACTTGAACTAGGAAAAAAAGCATGAGCAGTGTTGAGCAGAAATCCCAAGGTGGATGCCTATTTTGACATAATCTCTGATTTGGTTTCACAAAGTTTTGATGCTACTCTTTATGCTTCATCCAGTCATGTGATTGAAAATAGATTCAGGTTTGTTAGAGATTTACTCACACAAATGTGCACCAGTGTTCCTTCCCCTCCAAAAAGAAATAAACAAACAAACCTGCGATCTTTATCTATAAATTTAAAAACTACCAACCTACCAACCTAGAAGCCATATGTATTTAAAGTAGTATTAAAAAAAATTAAGCCTCTCCTTGCATTATAACACTGGAAAGATGGCTATGTYATATAGGGTTTTATAAATTTAGATTATTGTTAGAATATTTTTTTGTTTTATTACTACCTTCCTATTATATTTGTATGTCTCCACAGGAGYGTCCTACTTCATTGGTGTAATCTCTTTTCTTGGCTCTTGCCTGTTCAAATGTATGCAAACAYACTAATCTGACAGTATTTAAATATTTGTACTATTGTTACATCTAAAAACTTTTTCTTGAGAGAAATGGGCATATAAACTCACCTCATGYAAAAATCAGTATCTTAAGGCCAGATTAATTGATCTCTTAAAGTGTCTGTTTTTCTTTGTGGATGKGCTTAGATGTGCACAACTACACAATTTTCTGTCATGAATCCATCCTCTGAGACTTCTGAAAAACAAAGTCCACTTTCAGTACTTACTGTCCTGTGTTTGACATACAAAATAATCCTTATTTTGCCAAGTATAAAATAATCTATTTAYTAGGTAGGAGATTTTTTTTTTGTGATGATGGGACTATTATTATGCATGTTCATGCATTTGCAGCCCAACACATAGGTTAATGTTGGCATGTTTGCCATATAAATTTCTGTAACTACTCCTCAGTAGTTATTCAGTGTATATATATATATAATATACAGTGTATTCAGCAACTACTTTTCAGTAAATCAACATACAAACCCCAGTGAAGAGTAATATTCTTCTCATGTAAAGGTGYTTTAGAGACCTGGAATTGCTTGCTTTCCTAGTGGTATTTAATAATCCTGGCAAAGTCATGCGAATTATTCTAAAAATCTTTGACTGATTTCACTGTGGTCACCAAGACACTCTTTTAACTATTTTCAATTCCACCTTAGATCTTGTGAACTCTTCTTGTGTAGCTAAACTAGGGATATGCCATTTATGTGTTTCAGAATTAGTAGAAACAAATGGAAAAAAACCAAAACAAAACAGGACAGTCTTCCTTTTTTAGTGTGTTGTTTTGATGACTTCTGAAAGTAAAGGGCAAACATGTCTCTACTGAGAACATTTAAACACATTGCAGCACCTGAGATCATATATTCAAGATCACTCYCGTCTTGCTTAGGTGCTGGAAGAGTAACTATCTTCTGATTAATGAGGAGTTATTTTAGACTTATCCTCAAAGGAAACCAAAAGAGGGTTAGAGTCCAACATTCCTATGTACATACAAATAACATTTTAGAATGCTCAGACAATGACAAGAGAACATTACTGTTAGTCCAGTATTTCTCAGCTGTATGAAGGTAGAGTTCCTGGGTCTGTGATTTCCACKGAGGATAAAATTGCTTATGGACTTTTTTTTTTTTAATTTGAAGAGGGGGAGGGGCTTCTCCTATTTTTACTCTTTGAAGAGTAAAAAARCACCAAAATTTAGTACTTTGTGGTAACATATATGCTTCACTCTGCAAATAATGTACTTTCCAGAACCATTATCAATGTTAATGCATTACAGTATAATACACACTAGTAAATTTATATTTTGCCTTTTGAGATAATAGTGTTTCTGTATTTGTAAGAAAATACGGTCTCTTCAATCAGAAGTGTAAAAATATTTATTGACACATCCTGTTATCCTATCACATAATTTATCCTATGAATTGTCTTTCTTAGTAGTATGCTCTTTCTTCTGAATCTGGTTCTGATCTTGTGCTTAGTAATGATACTTTYATTTATAAAAAAATATCAGTAATATTTTGCAACTGTGGTATTTATACATAATATAAAAGTTCTTTGAATATCCATTGATTTTCTGTAAGAAGTAATGGGTATGAAAAATTATTTGATGAGTTACAGKGTATCTACTTACATTAAGTTCTCCTAGGTGTAGCTCCTTTAATCTATGCTGTCTTCATCATTTATCTTTGCTTTCAGCCAAGATAAAACATCTTTTTCTATTTAGTTTTTGAATCTATTTAGTGGCTATAATGGCTATAAAGCCAACTTAAGTATATTGTACCTAAAGTCAACTTATACTTAAAATTTAAWTTTTTTTAAGCAGGTTCATTTTAATGTATAATTCACTGCTCACAGGCCAAGCATATTAGATATGAGGCACTTAGTTTAATGACTGAAAATGAAAGTTTCTTGTAGTGTCTTTGTTTATTCTTGCTTGCCTTTTTTGTAGATGTTAAGTTTTGGGTTTATTCTCTTTTTATTAGATGTTTTCTTTCAAAGATATGTTGAGGCCACAGGGTTTGCCTGGATTAACTGYCTAAATCATAAAGCCAGCCCACAAGAACTTGTACAGAAACAGATGAGCTGTGGGTTTAGGGGAGAGGTGGGAGACAGCTACCTTCACATTTTGCAAATAACAGTTTTCAAGTTAGAAAGACCAGCTGCAGAAGCAACACCAGAATGGCAGACTGTATTTTATTTTCTACATTCAAATACTTTTTTTCTACATTTTTTTCTCAACACAGAAGAAACAGCTATTTTAGAGCAAACATATTTATAATTCTTTTCATTTTCCAAGTTCCATAAATGTGTGACAATGTTCTACACAATTACATGGTGCATGGAAATAAAAGCTTTTGGCCATACTTTTTTTATTGGTTATGCAAGAGAAAAATTAAGTTGCCAATACCACTTYTWTCCTTTGTYAAATGAATGCATTTGACAAAGGAARGAAGTCAAAAGTATACAAAACTTGTCAAAGGTATACAAATTGGTCTCAGTATTTATTTTTTAAATTATTTCACACTGCAGGTACAAAATCTGAACTTTTGAGGTAGYCAGTACTCTAATTTGTATATACTTCCATGATAAAATTTGTCAAATGAAATATTTTAGATTGTGTTGCCTGATACATGTTTTTGTTTTTTGTTTTTTAACTAGTGAAAAAGGCCATAGATTTTAAATCTAGAGGATTTAAATTGTTTCCAGGGAAAGACAACAGCAACAAGTTTTCTATCTGTGAGTGTACTCCTTTTTTGTTACTTTTTTCTAGTGCAAGAGTGAAGTTTGTGGTGTGTTGTTTGTGTGTAATTATTTATGTATTGTGATAATAGAACTGGTTTCTCCAGTCTGCATGGTGAATTTTTAAGCATGGTTCTACTCTAAAGACAGCCTCTCTATAAATCTGGCATTGTAGAAGAAGATGTTATTTTGTCAGTAATATTGCAATAAATTTACAGCATTTGCAAGGAAACAAATATTCAGCCTCCTAAGTGTCAGCTGTATATTTAGCTAGGAGTAGGAGATGAATTTTTTTAATTGAACATTAGTAGTAGCATCAAATGCTGTTCAAACTAAAGCGTAGCCTCATTCACAAGTGCACAACCACATGAGATCACTTTTTGAAATTTTAAAAAATTCATTAAGTTTGACATTTTAACCAATTAAGTAGATATAGCTTTAAAAATCATGGAGATGCTTGGTACCTTCAATTTTAGTGACAGAAATTATACACTGGATGTGCTTGACATCTCAGTGGACCAAGTCCTGGTTAAATCATGAGGAGTCAGGCAACCTTCTAGCACAAATTAAATAGGTGTGTCTCTAAATATATTAAAAGGATACTTTTGAAAAAGAATTTGCCATTTTTATAGATGTGTTTTTGGAATAGAACCGCATTTTAAATATTTAAAAATAAATAAAATGGACTAAATTTTTAGCTTATTGATTATGCTACATTTCATTATTCTTCACAGGACTGAAAGGACTTTGTTTTGAAGCTCCCTAGGTTGGACATGTTTGCACTAATTATTTGTTTAAAGTATTGGTGATGGATTCAGTTTCYAGAACTTAGCAGGACATGTTAGCACACACTCTAATATTTGGTGTTAGATTTTAAACTGTCAAGGTATTAGGTATGATTTCTTATTTTTTTTTAGACAAAGATGTCTCCAAGCAGCATGACCCTTTAGCATTCACCAAGTCAGATAAATAAAGCAAAATACACATCTGTTCAATTTTTGTAATGTCATGTATTGCCATATTCAACTTCTCTGTAAACTGCATCACCTAAATAGTTCTGTAAGACATTTCTGGTTTACTTGAAAACTTCACATCAAGATATCTAAAAACAAAAGTTCTTTTTATATCTTGGGTGAATGTAAAACAGACTGCTTATGCAGAAGAAGTAACAGTAAGATAATTACAGTAGTGTTTATAAAGTACATTACTGAAGTCTTTGTCTGACGGCCCATCTGTGATTCTGTAGTTRCAAATAATAATACAATAATGATACAGTGGATGATAAAAGAGGTKGTTTATTTTGCACTAATCATTACATTTTCTACTACATAAACTTTAATAGGAATTCCATAATTATAATTAAGTAACAGATATTCATGATATCCAAAGCTGATTGTTATGAAGATAATGGTTAAATTTATCAACATATTTTTGAAGGTCTTTAGATAATTTCATGTATTAAGATATTCTAGGTGAAGCTGAAAACTTCTCCATCTTTTTTGTTATTGATTATGCAGAATAGATTACTTACATGAGTCAATAATAAGTCAARGTAAAAACTTTGGTGATTTGTACCTTTAATAATTATAATCTTGTCACAAATAGATAGCTAAGGTTCTATATTGTAATCTAGCATTTGCTTCTCTAGTCATTTTGGTAGTTGAGAATGTTGAAGAAATAGTATTTCATAAGAAGCTTATGTATTTGGCTGTTGACAARGTAACTTTCTCAGTGTGGCCTCAGGTGGGTCTAGTGTCATTGCATTACAATGACAGATATTTTCTTTAAGAAAAACAATGACCAACATCCAATTGTTAGTCAAAATAAAGATAATTGAGTATCTATTTTACATTATGCCTTTTATTAGCAATGTGTTTAGAAATTATTGTCTAGCACTCTCATCTGTATGTGCTTTCATTATTTTACTTTTTTTTTTTTTTAATGTATCAGTTGCATTATATGACATACTCATGCACAGGTGATTTGCACAGAGTAAAGCCAGAAGATATTTGACATGATGATACACTTTGAAACAAATTTGCATCAGCTTCATTTTAGAAATGCTAACACTACCAAATTAAGTAATTGGTGGCTCTAATTCAATCTGGATTAGARCTGTGGAATTTCTTGATACCAGTTTCATTACCAGACCATGATGAATGCTTTCCCTAGATGTATTTAATTCATTACAGGAAACACTTTAATTGCTGATTGTGCATAAGCATCTGGGGTGCAAAACAAAAATATATAGACAGTTATCTGTGGAATTCCATAGGGCTGAAAACTCAGGCATTATCTATAAAGGTAACTATGATACAAAAATCCTAAACTGTGAAATTAATTTTCACTAGGTATTTAACAGAAACCAGAATGGGTTTAAGGTTGTGTAAATGTATTTTGGAATTAGGATCAAATCAGAAATCAGCATCTACTTATAACATTTTCTTCTGTATTTTTACTGCATTATATGTCTTGATTTTTTWAAAATTTATTTTGTTGATTTTCTTTAACATAATCCTTTTTGTTATTTGCCTATTTTTTGTTTATGAACATTGGTAATTCCATATATTATCATTCAAAATTATATTCTGTAGAGTATTTCTAGGAATGAAAYTTTATTCAGAAGGTGTTGAAAACCTACAGGATTTCCAAGCTTCCATTTCTATTAGAAATCAAAGTGTATAATAGTTCTTGAGTCTTGCAATCCAGCAGAATAGTCTTTTTATATGAATATTTGCTTTATTGCCTGTTTATGGGGAAAAATAATGTACAAAAATAAAATAATTACTTGAAATATTAAAACATAAACTARAATAGAAATAATATTGTTTAAACACTATTTTTTACAGTAAAAGTTTCTTCTGTGGGCATTGATACACACAATGCAAGGCCAAATGGCACCATTATAATTTCTATAACATTATTATCAGACATYATGAATAATTTTTAACTATAGTTTTAATATATATTTAATGTCAGAAAAGTTTGCAATGTTGTCTATATATATGCAGGCTACTTTTGATGATTCTGAGAGTTTCATGTCTCATCATGAAGCACCCAGATATTTCAAAGACAGAGTTAATTCTAAATGTTTATCCAACCAGATGGCTTTGTTAAATGCAGTCTATGGAATTACAGTTGTCAGAGAAATATRTATCTTTCAACACTAGCATGAACATGGGTTTCTGTAGCTTGTATGCTTTTGTACATCACATGTACATCTATTGGAGGAGMAAAAGACTGAAATCTGAAACCAGGAGGAAGGCTTCTCCTGGCCCAGAAGTCCCCTGAACACAGAAATCCAGATGAACAGAGATTGCCTTAGTGTGTTTTTAGAGGAACCTTTGRCATGCTACAGGTGTCTTGGGACAGAGGAGAGTAAATACTGTGGTTCCAGCTGACAAGCACTGAGCTTGATAGGTTTTTGAGCAGTGTGCTCTGTTGAGATGTTTTCTGTTTAAGCCTGTACAACATTTGCATTTGGCCTTTGGCTTCCTCAGGGGTACCAAACCAGTTCTTCCCTTTCTGTGTGTGTAAGAAGACAAATTTCAAGGAAGAGAAACCCCCAAGGATTCGGAATTTTATTCCTCTTCATTAAAAGCTGAAAGTTAGTGAACACCCTTAAAAGTATAGTTAGAATCTACTTTGTTTTTTTTTTTTTTTTAATCCAGTAGTGTGGTTACCCTAATTTAATGCAAACCTTTTCCTTAAAGGGAAGTAAAATTCTAATACTGCAAATCCATTGGTCTAGTTCATCAGTAATAAAGATGAATAAAGGTTAAAATATTTTTCGGCTTAATACAAATTACTTGGCCTCTTGTCAACCTTTTTTTTTTTAAATAGTTTTCTGTCAAGCCATGAATTTRTCAAGTAATAGCAGACTAACATCCTTTGCTAATTTTGTGGATAGGTGGTTGAATATGATGAGATATGCTTAGATTATTACATACAAATTTCTGGAAAAATGTAGAGAATGGTTCACAGAAGTTTCTCTCTGAAGATCCATTTTAGTTTCTTATAAGATAAATGTATGCAAATCAAAGTTCAGATCATTCAGATCACCATATTTTGGGTGTATATACATTTTCAGTACTGATTAAGGACAATTATGTCAGCAGAAGCTTATGCATTCAAGTTTTATTACAATTCAAGGCAAAATTCAAAGGTCAGCTCTTAGTGGAGATGACATTTATTGGTGTAAGTTCAGAATAAAATCGTACAGCCTTAAACCTGATGAACATTCCTTTAAATGTTAATGCTTCTAAAGAAATAATAATAACATTTCCATATGRATTCAATAATATTGTAAGCAAACAAAACATCTGATAAAAAACTTGTGGGTTTTTTTGGAAAAAAAATTAGAAAATGCATGCTTTTTTTTTTTTTTTATAGGCAACCAAACATATTGAAACTAGTGTTTATATGGGTGATCATGTTCTGTAATAAATCTGTTTCAAAAGACCTAAAATGAAAAGAACATACTCTCATATTTTTAATTGCTTACCACTCTATTTTCTAAAAATGTTATCTCTTCTTTTTTTTATTTTATTTTTTGTTTTGTTTTTTCTTTTTTTTTTCCAGTAAATGAGGGAGGTATTAAACAGGCATCCAATTTGTGTCCAGATCCTGGAGAACCAGAAAATGGGAAACGGATAGGCTCAGATTTTAGGTAAAATATAAATTTTATCATTGTATCATTTCTCTAATATTGAACTTGGAAAATGAATATGTTGAAAATGTATTACTGTTGCTGAGTAYTTTTTCAAAACTGACATTCTTAGTTAAAAGTGCACTAGAATTCTGTGTAAAGTTACGTAATGCAATATATAATGTACTTGGTATGCAAAAAGATAARATACCTACCTAGAAGAGATCATGTATCTCTGAAAATCTGATAAAAATAAGATTGAAGGTAAGTTTACATTAGTGTCTCATGTAAATACTGTGTTAGATTTATAAATATGGAGTGTACATGTTGCATTGGAAGCTTTTGCAAAGGACAAAGCAAAATTGAATATAACACAAGAAGAACAATAAAACCTCAGAAAAGAAATTTCAGATCTTACAGAAATATTCATTCACTCTAACAAAGAAATTACATTCCTTACATTATGTTTTTCAGGAACCCAGAAGTTTGATATGTGCAGACATTTTTCCCTARTAGCCTTCACATTGGCCTAGCACTCTTAATTCAGAGTATTTTTAATTAATTTTTGTGTATTCTCCTCTAGTCACACCTATCTTTCAAATTCCTAATCTTGTAAGATAAAAAAGGCTTTCACTACTCTTCCTAAAATATTCTAAGTTGTTTTCTCAATGAACTTGACTCTTAATTCCAGCATCACCAGTGGTTGATTATTAGAGACATACATAATTAATTTTTGAGAATGCTTTAGAGTAATTCTAATGTCTTTTCTGAGTTTCTGATTTCTTTTCAGTTGTTGAAAATTTATTTAAAAGGGTTAATATGCATATTATTTTACATTTGACATATAAAGACACTTTGAACTGTATAAAAAAAGTCAAAGGCTATGTTCTTGTTTCAGATCATATGCTAATTTCACATAACATTTACAAAACATAAAGCACATTAATGATGAAAGAAAAAGGACAGAATAGAAGGGTGATAAAATTAATTGGTTTTATTACATTCAAGTTTGTTTTCTATATATTTTGTATTGTACATATCACAAAMCACACCTCTAAGCAGCTGACAATAACTCAGAGTAAWCTGGATGTATGAAGATTTTACAAAATTATGATACTTTATTCTTTTACATCTTGTACATTTTTGTATGTGTGTTTTRTCTTTKCTCTTTGTAATCAAGCAGAAGACAGGATTGAAAATTACATACTCAGTAAATGTGCAAACAGTTATTACAATTTCTCAATTTGTCATAACAGTCTCCCTATTTCTCTAGTGTTGAGAAAAGCAGAAGTTCAATGTGCATCTGAGAAAGCTTTATAACTAATTTTATAAAAATGTAATTTCTAATGTTACCTTGGGAAAAAAAAAAGTTGATATTTTCAGAGAAATAAAATAAAGCTGCATTTAACTGTCATACTTTCTAGAATCATTACTTTGGCTGCTATTTTGTATTTTAACTTCAAAAATATGGCTTGAGAGCAACAGCRTTTGACAGACAACCTGCCAGTTCTTTCCTAGTGTTATCTCTGCAAGTGATCATGAAAAGACCTACTTACAGAGATTATTCCAGTTAAACCTATGTGAGGGCAGTACCTCAAAAAAGATATGATGATCATGCCCTCATTTTTCTTTTTAGACCAAAATGTTAGGATTTCAGTTGGCATTATTTTTCACTGTACACTGGGATGATGTATCACACTTTCCTATTTCAAATGCCTTTATGAGAAAATGAGAGGAGAAGGCATTTGAATTGCTGAACGATAGTATAAAAGATATACAAGTACCAGAGTCAATATATTTTCCAGTGTTTCTTTTCCCTAATTTCTCACTAATCTTGGTGACTTCTTTTCTCTTAAAAAAAAAAGAAAAAAAATCCCAGATTATCTGTTTGGATTTATAGTTGTGAAGAGCAGCACTGGTTCCCATTAGTAAAACATGTATATTTAGCTGAAACTGAACACTTCATACATTGATAAAGGGCTTATAAGGAACAAAAGCAGACTCAAAATTTTCATCAGAGTTAATAAAATTCCTTTTTAAGTTAACCTAGCTTCAATTCTTGCCATTATGATAATGGTTGTTCAATTGCTTCATAAGCTTCCAAAATAAGAATGTTACAAATTATTATTATTATGTTACATTTAGTTAAAAACATCTAGTACTATGGAAAATCTTTTCCAGGCTGGCTTACACTTGACAGATCAAAAAATAGCAGACTTTCACCTTTTCCTTCTTAAGTCACTCTCTCTGTAATGAAGGAAATAGCTTTGCTTTAAGCTTGCCTCTTTTTTTCTTTCCTGAAAAGAGAAAGTGACAATTCTAATTACAATGCCTTCATTTGAAAACACAGTAATTTGGAGAAGGGTTTAGTTCTGTCTCTACTAAGATCAATCAAAATTTGATTTCTGYACAATTTAATATATTTTAGAGAAGAGCATGCTCTTGTCACAACTCCTTAGCTTTCTTCAAATTYGAAGGTGTAGGTTTGGAAGCACTGAATTGCAGTTTTACTTCTGTTCTGATTGCAAACACTACCTGCTCTCAGCACGTTCATTTCCTCTTACATGGTTCTTACACAGATTTACAAAATCTGTARTTCAAGCTCTAAGACAAATTGGAGCATTCCATGACATTATTTGGGGCCTGTAATTCCATGTTTACCCTTTTGGATATTTTTTCTAACGTGAAAATTCCTCATAGTTTTAGTTTGAATTATTAAAGACATTGTTTCTGATGCTAGCTTCCTATTTGAGCATAAAAGGTTTCACATGTTGAAATAAAGTCCAGAAGACTTACAGCYGCCAGCTTTTCCTATACTGAGGAAAACATTCTACTTCAGAAAGAAAACTTCACTTCCCTAGGAGTTTCTTAAAATTTTAGACACACTAGTGATTATTTGGCTGGAATTTGCACTTATACTTTGCTTATCATCCACTAAAATAAACATTTTTTCATGTGATCAATCAATGCAAAAATAGATGTAAAAATGTAAGAGGTAATAATAGAYAAAGCTAAAAAGTTTTCATATAGTCTTGCTTCAATTTTTCTTTATTTCTAGTGGAATAAACATCTCCCTATAATTAGTTTTCAATGATAATTAAAAAATGTATCAAATAAGGGAAGAAAATAAAATGAGGTAGTTTGCTACACAAATGCCAACTATTAAAATAATACTGTTCTATATAAACTTCATATGAAGTTCAAAATTTTAAACTTGCCCTTTCTCATCCTGTAGAGGTTCTACAGGTCATTCTGGACTTCTTACTGCTTTTAGTTTCTGTTGTTTAAAGAGGAATCCCAAATTTGAGGTAAATGATGAAAACTTTAAAAACAGATACAGAATTAAWTTTTTTTTAAAATTTGTGTAGTGAGTTCCTTATTTAATATTTATTCATACATTTTTCCCTAAYAAAAACACATCCAAAGTTTGGKTTTCTTTATGAAAATGCAAACCTAATGGCAATCACCTTTCATCTGATTAGAAACAGAAATTTGCAGATACAGTTACTGAGACACACTCAGGTCAAGCATTCATTTTTGGAGTTATGAACTGCCTTAGCACATTATGTTATATATATATGAAAAAGCTTTGTATTAATTCAGGACAAATTAAGCAGTTTATGTGAGTCATAGAAATAYTGATTGGATGGGTCCTTCAGAGGGCATCCAGTCCATCCTCCTGCCCAAAGCAGGACTGGTCAGATCAGCTGTGGCTTTGTTTAGCCAATCCTTGAAAACTCCCAAGATKAAAGTGAGTACACTGTTCCAGCTCTGCCCTCCTTTATTGAAGGAAATTTCTTGTAAAGTAAAATCTGAATCTTCCAAACTGTCCCTTATATATTATCTGGTACATTTAGGAAAGTTTGGCTTCATTATCTTTGTAAGGGCTCCTGAAATTGTTATGGTCWACTATTAGATAGTACTTCAGCTTTCTCTTTGTTGGACTAATTAAGCCTAGCTGTCTTAACTTTTTACTGCAGGTCATGTGCTTTAAGCCTCTGACTAATCTCCAAAGTCTTGAGTTTTTACCAGTCTCCTTCTTGAAGTGGGAGGCAAAACACTGCGCTTAATATCGCAGATACAACTTCACCAGCTGAGTTASGACTTCTCTTGATCTGCTGCCAGCACTTCTAGTATTGTTAARTGTATCGTTTGTTTTATTCAGGATGAGAACATGTTACTGATCAATAGTGCGAAATATTATATCTTTGCCTGTTGAGTTTCATGAGGTTTCTGTTTGMCCAGTGCTGGACTTTGTCAGGTTTCTGGACTGAAGGTCTGCTCTTCAGTCTGTCAGCTACTTTTTCTGCTTTGGTGTGATCCATAAATATATGGATCCATAAATTCTGTCTCCCTGTCAAGGCTGAGGATGAAAATATTACACAGCATCAGACCCTATGTTGATTTCCTAATGCTCAGGTTATTACTGTCCACCAGCTGAATATGAAGTGATTGATTCCTACTTGTTAAGCACAGCTGCCCGGCCAGTTTTGAATACATATCTTTTCAGTGCATATTTTGCCAGCTCTCAAAACACTGCTGTAAAAGGTGCTCTCAGAAGCACAGCTGATGTTGAGCAGTGTTACACAGAGCACTGCTACAACTACCACTAGGCCACATAGCCAGTCATTTTGTCATAGAAGGCAATCAAGTTGATCAAATATAATTCAGCTTYGGTAAATTTGTGTACGTGCTCTTGATTTGCAGTTCTTGCTTTACTAGAGCACATGTTCTTTCCAGAGATGACTGTAAGATTCCTAGCATCTCCTTGCCCTTTTTAAAAGTTCATGTAWTGTTAGCCTTTCTACAATCAGTCAGAACATCTTATAAAAGTTTTTCATAGATGACACCCACCTTGCACAGACTCAGYCAGATTTTTCAGCAGCCTTTGGTGAAAGCTCTCTGGCCACCTGCCTGTGAATACAACTGCCTCCTTTTACCTGTTGTTTCCCAGTATTGGCTGTCCCTTTTCTTYCCAAATCATGTTGGTACATACAGATACCTAGGAGCACATGTGCCGTAGAAATTGATGCAGAAAAGGCATTTATTGCTTCTGCCTTTTCCGTATTGGATTTCAGCACCACAAGATTGCTTCATCCATTTACAAATGAACCTACATTGTGTGAATGAGCTTGCTTTTGTGACTAATATACCCAAAGAAGCTTTTTTGCTTACCAGTGTACCTTATGAGTCTTAGATTTTGCTCAAGTCTCATTCAAAAAGTTTAATTTAGTCACTAAATCAGTAGATRCAGTTCAGAAAGTTCATTAATCATAAATGATCAGAAGATGCAGTATTAATGGTTCCTCTATCCTAAACATTTTCTTTGAGCATTAACTTTTCATGGCTTTCACTGTYAGCATACTGAATTAAATGGCCATTGTCTGCATCCACAGACAGTTTTTTTATTAATATGTTCTGCTTTTGAAATTTTTTGAGATTTTAATACTAYCATTGAGATTTTTCTTTTCATGGTGATATATATGTATAGTGTATACAACAATGAACAACTTCATAGCTATATCATGCTTGAGTTCTCTTGAGATTTASAAAGCAGAAATAGTCTACTCACACTTTTAGGGGGCTTCATCTGGTAAGCAGTTTGGATCAAATATAAGTYAGGAAATCAAACTCTCCTTATCAAACCGTCACACTATTTTTGGTCATTTGTTCTCACAATCTGTTTTCGGACTACTCTGCCAGTTTTCTCTAAACTAATACCTGCCCACAGTTCAGAGGTTCTCCTAAAACCAGCTTCCATGATCTGATTTTCTCACTCCACAATTTTTATTTCTCCAACGTACCAGAAGTCTGAGATCAGTTCTCTCACATCCTCCTACGRTACCTCTGGAGTTGTAATGGATGTCATCAATTTCATCCTATCAAGGATCTCTCTTTGTCCTATAACACCATCATTTGAGATTTTGTCAAAGAAAAARAAAATAAAAATTAAAAACTTAAAACCCTACTGAAATTGTTGCTATGTTGACACACCACACAAACCCTCATAAACCCTTTGCCAACTTTTTTTCATTTTGTCTTATAGCTAATAATTATTTCCTCATAATTTGCATGTCCTTTTTGAATCTTCATCATATTCACCTCATGTGCCTCATGCACCCTCCCAGTGGAAAACAAAACTTTACCCTTTTGTTTTCAAGTTATCAAACTTTTTTTAGAGAAAGATGAATTTCTAACTGAATTCTTTTAGGTCACAGATTAAAGGTATTGGAAAAAAAATATTGTCATCAGAAACAAGTAGACTCTCTCCTTCAATCACTGTATGGGCCATTCASTTARGAGCTGGACTCCATGATACTTGTGGGTACTTTCCAACTCAGAATATTCTATGATTCTTTGATTCTCTGACACTAGAATATTTTGAGAGAATTGAAAGAATTTCTATTTTTAAGAGTGTATAGCTAGATAATGACAGCAAAATACTAAAAGATGGTAATCTTTACTATGCTTTTAAGTTCTCAAGAGACTCATTTTCTTAAAATTTTTTTGACAAGTTCTCTATTATTGTCTTTTTTTAGTTGATTCTCCATAGGAACTGATCTCCTACTCTTCCATTTTCTTGCTTAGACTGGTACTTTATCATCTGCTTATCTAATTGCCCTTCATAGGTCTCACTCACACAACATATATGTCACAGATTTTGTATATGATCCTGTCTCACTCTGTTTATGAGTCCAGTCATATGCTTTAGTCATATACTATTAAATTTCAGCTTAATATCAAACTGATTTGGACAAGTAAAGTGRACTTCATAATGTGAGTGTTATTTATACTTTTATAGGTGATAGAAATAATTCTCATACTTGCACAATTTTCATTATCATTAAGACCTCTGGGATTTTTTTTCCTGTTACAGTTTTTTACCAGGAGTTTAATYTTATTTAAAAATATTTGAAAATTAAAACTTCCTGCTCCGCATTTCCTCTTTAAATCAGTCCATGGCTAGTTAAAGGAAATATATCTCCATGCTATTTTTCTTCAAGTGTTCAATTTTTTTTCCTAATAATGAAGACACTTATATTTTCTTAACATGACTTTCTGAAGGAGATAATTATGAAAATCTATTCTTGAGAATGATATTCTTGTCTTCCCAATTGCTACCTTTTCAACCTGCCAAACCATATAATCCCTGAAGCAGCTGTGCATAATTATTTACATTAGTTATAGATGATCTCTGTTTTTCACAGTTTTGAAATATCCTCCAACTCCATGATCTGCTGGGTGGCTCTTTTTCCTCAGTCACCTATAAAAACCTTTTATCCTTACATTGCAAGGGCTTTTACATTATGTTTACTTTCTTTTTCCTTCAGTTTTTTACTGTTATATCTCATTTTTGATGGATTCTTTATCCCATTCTTTTACAAACATTCTTCCTCAAACAGGAACTCTTTTGGAATAGTTTATAGAGCTGTTCCCCACTGTCAAATCCTCCTTTTCTGAGATGTCTGTTYCGGTCACTATCATCTTTCATGTCCTCATTTTCTTACTATTTATGTCTCTGTAAGGCCCAGGTACTTCCCAGATTTCATCACCTATTTTGTGCTGACACCATTTCTTTTCAAATATCTAACAATTCTAACTCCCTTAAGTTAATTCTTCTTCTGATAAATATCAATCTTCTTTAGTAGCTTTTTTCATCATAGATGAAAATTTGATTAGATTATYTAACAGAAGTTATTCTCTGGAATGTGTGATCAGCCTTTTTATTTTTCTCTCTGCCRTTGTGAATTGAAGAATTGCAGCTCTAAATAGGCCATCTATAAGAAAAGAAAAACTGGCCTTGTTCTTTGCAAGCCAAACCTTTCAGAGAAAATTTAATTTTAGTATGTCTTTTGGCAAAAAAATGAACGTCTTACCTTGTGAGATCAAACCCAGATTTGAAGATTCCAGCCAAGTAAATATTGACACTTTGCTTACAGAGATTTACAAAACATTTTTTTTGCYAGTGTGTAATGTATCTGATGCCTTGGGAAGGCTGACCTGGAACAGAGACTGGACAGAGCTAGAGTATAAAGTAGATATTTATTGAAAGGCCTTTAAGGGTACACCTTGAGCAGCACAAGAGCCTGACCAGGGCTACAYCCAAGGYGGACTTAAAATGGTCACAAAATGGACCCTGGTCACAAGGTCTCACACTTTTATAAGTTTTGGTCYATTTGCATATTGAGGCTTAATTGTCCAATTASAGCTTGAGATTATGAAGTCCCTCCCATCCTTCTTGTTTCTCTCTTCACCACCACTCTTGATCCTTTTTGGYCTGAAAGTTGYACTTCTTGTCCTGGGCCTTCATCAGCAAAAGGATTTGTTTTGTCTACCTACTCTGTGAAGAGAGCTTACTAACACTTAATATGAGGCTCAGAATTACAACCCTAGGCAGCCCAGAATATGAAAAACATGAAAGCTAAAACTTTAAGCATCATGTCAAAGACAGGAAGATATCATTCATCAGAGGAGGGTCAGATAACTACATGGCTTCCAACATAATACAGGAAGGCTGCTGTAASAAACTCTTGGGGAGTTACTGCATATTTAATCTCAAAACACCCAGAGGACTGCACTCACACTGTAGCCAAGATCTTATAAGTCAAAGTCATATGAATGTATAAAATATTTTATATTTTGCCACTGTGACAGACATGACTTTCAAAACAGCAGGCTGAATTTATGACGTGTAAGATACTGATGTCAGAGAAAGGCCAGATGTATTGGCTACTTTCAGCTGTAAGCAGGATTTGAAACCGTAATGATATTAAAGGTAAATAATTATCTCAAGAATATACATTTATGAATATTTATATGCATGTATAAGTAGTATATATGAATATTATATGTATATATGTATAGATATACATATATGTGTTATAAGTATATGTATATTAATATGTGTATGTATTTATTCAACTTTTCAAAACTGAGCCCCCTTTTCCCTCTTCCCCCCCACCCCAATTGTCCTCTCAGAAAAGCTTAACAAACAACCAAAAAAACCCCAACCAACCCACCAAAAAATAATCCAACCAAATAACCAACCAAAAATGTTTTTCTGGACTTATTTCTTGTTTTGTCCTGCACTGTTTCCAGCATCAGATGTCAACTTCACATGAAAAAGTACAAAATCTCTTGAAGCCAGCATTACAACTTCGTAAATAATCACTGCTAAACACTCAGAAATATGTTTTTAGAAACCTTTTATTTTCTTCCATTAATTTGAGAAACATACCAGTTAAATGAGCAAATCCTCATATTCAGCTTGTAACTTTCATTATCTAGTAGATGGTACATTCAGAATCTTGTCACTGGCAAGTGTACAGAGACCACTTCTATGAAGTTAAGATTTCACTGCAAGCTTGACTAAAATCTTAACCTACTAATCAAAATATAGTACAATGCTATAACTAGTATTTTTTAAATAATCTAAATTAATATAGGATACTTTTATTAATAGTATACTACTTTTTAAATACAATAAATATTATTACTATCCAGCCCTTTTCTCGGGTATTTTTCTCCCCCTTCCAATATCGCCCAGCTCTGAATACAAAAGCACCGGATTTCTTCAAGAAGAATCAGTGGTGGGAGATATTCACAGAATATTATTTATATCCTGAGGTCTTCACTGGGAGAAATAAAATGTTTATAATGGGGATTTCTTTTTCAATCTTGTAATTGACCTTTTGACTTTTCTTCTAAGTGATTCCCTTATATTGCTTTCACATTCTTTCCTAGCTTCAGTTAACATAAATAACTACTTTTAGTTACATGATGTCTAGGTTTGCCAAATTTTTACTATATGGAGGTCTGAAGTTAAGTCAGAAAATAGTCACTTGACCTCCAAACAACTTTTAAAAGAGGTAAACCAGCTCCAGCCAAAGTAGGTCCAGAGAGGGCTGAACATTGTGCACTATCAGCCTAGTACATAGCCTACAGCCTTCTACTACTGAGAGCAGAAATTTCTGGGTWACATATTTGTATTTTTTGTCAAGACAATCATATATAAAGGAATGGAAAGAGTGGAGAGCTATCTGTTAAAAAATGCTTCTTTTTATGTCATTGTTTGATTTTAGCTTGGGAGCAACAGTACAGTTCTCCTGTGATGAAGATTATGTGCTACAAGGTTCCAAAAGTATCACCTGTCAGAGGATAGCTGAAGTTTTTGCTGCATGGAGTGATCATAGACCTGTGTGTAAAGGTAAATAGAAATTCTTACCCTCACAGTAAGTATTCCACTTGATGTCTACCCATTGTTTAATAGCCAATCCTATTAATTGTTTGTAGGTACCTGAAATTCTAATCCTACTGTACCCACTTTCTTAGTAAAAAAGGATTAACCTATGCTGATTTGTTTAGCATTTACTTTGTCTTTCAGTATGCTTGTTTAACTAGGCAACTCACATTATGAATTTTGCTTTGTAAGAAGATGACAAAAACCTATCACACACTAAATATTAGGACTTATCAAGATGAATATCAAAATTACAGTGATTTATTGTAAAATCAGTAGTTCATGAAGCTTTTTCATTAAACATTTCATAAAAAGATAAGAAATTATTGAATTTATAATAGATAAGTAGTGGAGAAGTAAGTCAGCACCTGGTTTTGAACCTGATGGATTAAGGGCAARAAAATCAGTAAAAGAAGAAATGCACAAAGGAATTTTGCTGAAAATACTTGATGACCTAATACAATGGCAAATAGTATGATGACTACATGAATCAAGGAGTGAAAGTATTAATGTGTAGGTACATATCAAATATTAATATATAATGAAAATAATATTATGCACAAATACACAAGTTGTCTTAACTAGAACATGGGGTTTTTTCAAATTTCAAGCTTAAAATACTGAAAGTATCTATTTCAAATCAGTATAAATAATAGACATTGGGAGTCAAAGACTTAGATTTCATTCCACTATAGAATGACATGGTTCCTTTGAGACCTTCACTGTGTGGCTACACCAAGAAAAGGCAGCAAAGAGAGCTCATAAGTCTTCTTCAGCACAGAGGCAAAGGAGCTGTGCTTTACATGCTAACTCTGTCCCAAAGGGTGGACTCACATGTTCGGATGGAGCAGCAAATTGTCTAGAACACTCACGGATTTTCCCCTCATGACTTACTTCCCACGTACAGATACAAGCTGCAAGGAGTCATACAATTTCTTATTAAATATATAGACAAAAAYTCATGCTTGGCATTAGTCTCACTCATGACCCTAATATCATCAGTCACTAATCCTTCCTCTCACCTCTCTACCCTCTACTTCATTCCAGGCATCAGGTGTGACTTCGAACACACTCATCACTAGAGTACCTTTTTCCTCTGAGAGTGGTGCAAAAGTGATATTCTTTCTAGAGACTAATGTGAGGGAAGGAACAAGCCTTCATCCAGCAGCAGCTGAATTTTCCTGTGTTCAGTGTTGATCAAATAAACATGTTTTGTGAAAGTTCAATGTAACCCTAGGATTATTTCACATATCTAAGTGTCAATTTTTTTATTTAATTATGCAAGATGGTTCATCAGAATACAGTGGAAGAAATAATGAGGGTTTTTTTGTAGTTTATGTGGTGTCATAATAATCACTGGAGAAATAGGATAGGCTTATGTTTACTTGTGGTTGCTTGTCAGTTTTACATTTTCATACAGGAAAAATTGACCAGTAGAGCATTCAGCAAAGATCTGAATATCACAGAAAGAACAATAGAAGTGTTAATCACTTCAACAGACTAGGAATTTATGCCTTAAGAGTGTCATTTGAAAGAACAAAGGACACAGTTTATATCCTTTGTATTATTTGTGACAGAGATGCAAGCTAAGTAAGAATACAGGGTTTTTTTACCTGACATGCTATTGTAAATAACATATGAACTTGAATTTAAAAATAAAATACCCTTTGTAATATTTAGAAAYAGATAACACTGTTTTGTGTTAGTCTAACTTTTACAAGCTTCCTTTAAACTTTTCAGCGCTTTGGCCATTGCTTCAATGGGTTGTACAGGGATTATAGTTGAAAAAAAAAATGCTGACATGCCATACAGCAACATATGCACAAAAAAAAGCACACGTGCATAGTGATAAACGATCTTTTTTCTGCTATTTATATTTGTCTTCTAAGACCTTAGTGAAGGTGGCAAAAATCCATCCTTGAAGAATTTTAAAAATAAATAGGGCAGTTTCTGTTACTGTAATTATTTTTTTTTTTCCTTCAAATACTTTCAACTTTAAGGCGATAAGCTTAGACACTATAGAAGGCCAATTCAATTTTGTCAGAATAATTAAACTTGAATGTTCTATTCTCTTGTAAGAGGTTGTYTTGGTTTTGCTCAATGGTATTTTAACTCTTCATATCTTGATTAGAGTAAGTCAGAGATCAGAGTTTATGAATCTGCTACATGTATTTTCTTTGTGAATTAAAAGGTGAACTTTCTTTTTGCAGTCAAAACTTGTGGATCCAATCTTCAGGGGCCTGGAGGCACTTTCACATCACCCAATTTTCCATTTCAGTATGACAGCAATGCTCAGTGTGTGTGGGTCATCACAGCTATCAATACTAATAAGGTAAGTTTAATACTCTGGCTTTTCTTTAAAAAAAAAAAAAAACTAACTAACTCCTCCCTCTGGCTCCACCCTCCCAACCCTAAACCAACAGGAAAAACACACACATAGACCACAACATTTTTTACTAATGTGATTTATCTCTACAGCCCAGATTTTGTACRAGGTATGTTTCAGATTTTTTTAAGAAATGTCTGATACCAGATGAGTATGGAAATATGTTAAAATCTCTTCTTTCCCCTGAGATTGCTTTACTTTKTGCATGCCAAGTAGATGCTATCATGTTTTTATCTGATTCTCTAACTTAATTCCCAGAAGCAGCTATCCAATCGTATGAGGCAATTTCCTGGACCCACTGGTATTGTGCTATAAGCAGAAGAACTGCTTTGTGCATAAGACTGTTTATATCATGCTTATCCTTCAACTGTATGAGAAATCACTGCAGYTCTTGAATCCACTTTCCCTTCATGAGGAACTGTTCTGAAGATGTTTATTCCAWTGTCTGAACCACTGTATTAAAATCCCATGTACTTTATACCTACACTTTAAAGCAAAAGTACTGGGAATTCTGATAATGTCAGATGAGTCAAAGTAGAGCAATAAAGCTGAGTTATGACACCAGTTGTCTTTAATTTGAAAAACCAGACACCTGCCAGCAATGGCTATATTCTATTTCCAGGTRTGTAATTTTGTGTGAACTGAGTGTAATGGACTTGTTTAGAGGCAATAAAACATAAATTAGCTGTGCAGCTCAGGAATGTTTTGTTAAAGACTATCATCATCTGTGTTTGCTGGTACATTCTACCTCTAAATTCCATTTTATATTGCCATCTGCATCACATTCCATTAACTGATCAGACAGGCCTATAAGGCCCACTCCWTTTCACCTGAATTCATCAGAGGATTCAGTGAAAACCTGACTATTTTCAAAATGTCAAAAAAAACATTTAGCTACACTGGCGCATTTCTCACTCTAATTTTACAAAGTCCTGTGTGGAAGCCATCCTTATGCTCCACTTTGGTAGAATAAAAAAAACTTACAAAACTGACTAGAATTTGATAATGAAAATTATAAATGTGTTTGAGGGTGAGGGTGTTTGTTTGATCCTTGTTCCAAGGACTGCTAATCAAATTTATCCAACTCATTGGTCATAAAAAAGGTGTCAAGAGTCCTTGAAAAGTGATTCAGTGTCTGTTCCACAGATAAATAAAAAGTTCAAAAACTATATTTAGGATCTATTTCTCATCACAAAGAACTTTAATATTTTTATTTCTAATTAAAAACTATTTGCAAGCAAGATGGAATCTGTATACMTATCATAGAATTTCTGAAAGTATTATGAAATGTGCCAGCTGAGAATTTAGTACCATAATATTTGATGAAATTAAACACAGCTACTACACTTTGAAAAAGTTCTCACATGGTCTGAAATTCTCCAGTGAGCAGTTGAATGAATTTAAGACCCATAAGGCCATATGTTGCATAAATGGTATCCTTTCTTAAATGCACCATGGGCATCTCTGCATAACAAAAAATGCCAAATAATATTTTGGACATCTTACCATTGGTAGAAGCAAACCCTTGAGCTTACAAATTGGCGCATATTTACCAGCAAATCACAGGTGACTGCAGGTTTAAGATACTAATGACTTGGAGAATGTTAAGGATTACACTCTACTGGTGGTATCCAGGTCTTAATACTGCCTTCTGTGGTAGTCAAGACAGTCAAAACACACAAAGTGCTTCATTAAAAACTTTCTGAGAGCTCAGATATCAGGACTTTATTATCTGTCAAGTCTTTCATACTTACCAGAAGGCTTCACACACCTTGTTATTTAACAGCCTCTACCTTATTTCCCAAACTCATCTTCAAGCAGCTCTCAGGGTCTGTCCATTAATGCCAGCAGCCAGTTCTCCTTCTTCTCTCTTCTTTCTCACAGCACCAGCTCACTCCACCCTGACCCAGCCACCTATCCCTGGTACAAGCTCTTACCTTATTTGTTCATTGCACAGCCTGCTGTCTCTGGGTCTTCACAGCACAGCAGCAAGCTCCAACTGTGACTTCAGCTGAAACCAAGCCCTTCCCAGCCAGCTCATTCTTTATCACATCCATAGCTGAGAGGGCAAGACTGTTCCCACTCTAGGATAATTAACACAGCTGCAATACATCAGAGGCAAGATTACCTTTAGTACAACTCTCTTTGTTTCCCCACACTATCATTACCTATCTTACCACAGCCTTCCTCTTCCCTCCCTGCCAATTCACAAGATGGTGATGCAGTGTTAGCTTCAGAACCTCAGAAATTTGTTTTATAAAAATATTTTTATGGGAATATTCAAAAACATTATTCCTCAGTATTATTTTCCTTACAAATTTCCAGTTTCTGCATTTAAATTTAAAATTCTGCATTAAATTAATTGAACAAATGCTTTGTCTCTGGTTGTCAGAGTTACAGAATTATTGGGGTTGGAACGAATTTCCAGAAATTCTGTAGTTGAACTCAACTGCTCAAGCGGAGCCACCTAGAAGCAGCTGCCTGGATAGTTTTGAATATCTCAGAATGTGGTGACTCCATAACCTCTCTGGGCAGCCAGAGCTAGTGCTCACTCACCTCCACAGGGAAAAGCTKTTTCTGATGTTCAGAAAGAACCTCCTGTGCTTTAGTCTGTGCCCATTGCCTCCAGTCCTGTCACTGRGCATCMCTGGAAAGAGTTTGGTTTCATCTTCTTTACATCTTGGCATCAGGAGTTTATAGACATTGAGATTCAGTGATCCTCTTYTTATTTAGGGTAAGCAAGATCAGCTGTCTCAACCTTACATGAGAGAAACTCCAATCCTTTAATCTTCTTAGTGCCCCTTCACTGTGTTCTCTCCAGCCTRTTTTGCTTCTACTGAGCAGGTGCAGTTGTTTTCCTTTCTCTCAAAACACTTGAAAGAACAAGTTATTCCATAAAAAATTCCAGTTCTAATGAAAATGAAGTTGGCYCTCTCTTTAATCAGAGATCATGCCTGACATAGTTCAGATAAAATGTGCTTGTGTTATTCTACACTGATTTTTTTCCTGAAACTGTAAATACTGCAAAACAGCATATGACCATATGAAAACTGTCCTAGTACCTGAATGATAACACTATGTAAGAACACACACACTTTTCATATTTGGGGATGAATCAGAACTCAYAGGTTTAACCTCTGCTGGTTCAGTAAAATACTTCAGTATATGCATGCTTCTGTTTGATTTGATTAGTATATGTGTTTTGATTTTATTTGCAAAGCGAAGTTTCAGTAGCAGGGTTGGCTGTAAGGGTGACTTCTCTAGGAAGAGATCAGAAGTTGCCCCCATATCAGACTGAGACAGTTCTAGCTGGCTCCGAGACAGACCCGCTACAGGACACAGCTGAGCAAATCTGGCAAGGTGGTGGCACCTTTGTGATAACTTATTTGAGTATTTGAAAACCGTATTTAAAGGCAAAAAAAAAAAAAAAAAAAAAAAAAAAAAAAAAAAAAAAAAAAAAAGCTGTACAATACCAGCTGAAGGAGACGAAATGAGAATAGCCAAGAGAAATAACCCCACAAACACTATGGGCAGTGCAGAAGGAGTGGAAGAAGGTGCTCCATGCACTGGAGCAGGGATTCCCCTGGAGCCTCTGGAGAGTGCCACTGATGCAGGTTGTCCCCTACACCTCATAGAGGTCCATGCTGCAGCAGAGATTCACCTGCAGTCTGTGCAGGACATGTCTGAAGAGGTGGGTGTGCCTGAAGGAAGCTGTGACCCCATGGGGAGCCCAAGGGGAAGCAGGTTTCTGGCAGGACCTGTGMCTCCATGGCAGGAACATAYTTAAACAGAWTTTGAAGAGSTGCAGCATGTGGGAGAGACCTGTGTGGAAGAAGGATGCAAAGAACTATTTCCTGTGGGAGGGCTCTAACTCTGGAGCAGGGAAAGAGCATGAGGAGGAAGGAGCTGCACAGATCAAGTGTTATAAACTGACTGCAGCCCCCATTTCATGCCCTGCTTTGGCACTACGGGAGAGAGGAGGAGGCAGAAGASTCAGGAACAAAAAAGTGAATTTGAGCCCATGAAGAAAGGGGYTGGGATGACAGTGGGTAAAGTCTTGTTCTTATTTGTCACTTTCCTACTCTATTTTAATTGTTAGTAAATAAAACTAATTTTCCATAGATTGAGTTTGTTTTGCCCATGATAGTACTTAGTGAGCAATCTCCCTGTCCTTATCTTGACCCATGGGCTTTTTTAGTTTTCTCATTCTGTGCTGCTGAGGGGTAGTGATGGAGTGACTTGGTGAGCATCTGACAGCCTGTCAAACTTAACTTACTGCACCTTGCATATTGATCTGCCTTCTCAAATATTTAAATACTCTGAAGATACTGTGTGCAAACAATAATTAGGAGCAGGTCACTTATTTAAAATTAAATATGAACTTTTAGATAAGGCCATAACTACAAATACCTGTTTGYTGGTGGTATATTAATATTATACCAGTAATTAGAATGCAAAGAAGTAATGTTAGGTTAAGCAAGTAATTTTATTTCAAAATGTAAGTTGGACACTGTTCCTAAACTTCTATAATATACCACTGAAATTACTATACTCTTGAGTTATATTCATCACAGGTAGATTGTAGTGCTAGGAACTGTATTATAATGGCTTCAGCATTACCCAGAAAATGCTGTTCTTTGCATGGTATTAGTTGAAATAATTATAACTCTTTGATATTGCAATGAAATGCAGATTCATGGGAATTACAGAGTTTCTAAACTAAGGAATAGATAAAAGATACAATGTTATCTGGAACAACATTTAGATATGTTTACAGTTTTCTGAAAAGCACTGATTAGAAGAACATTAACTTGTCGAGGTTAAAAGAAAATGAGATCTTTTTACAAGTTAGATCAACTTCTTTTTATGATATTTAGAGGAACTTGCATGTATAAAGTCYTTGCTTATATAATCAGTGGTTTAATAATTTTAGTTTTGATTCATGTTAATGTTGCCTTACTGTTCTGAACAYAATACTGGTGGCCTTGTATGACTGCTAGAAGATACAGTAATTGGGAGAAATAATGGGCAAAGCAAGTATTAAACCGTGTTATAAAGCAGAATGACAGTGGAAAATTTGTATCATAATTRTAGTGAAAGGTCCAGGAGTGGATTTTTTTGTAATTTGTCATTTTGTTCTGTGTTGTGATAATATATTACTTTTGGATTTGATGAAGGAAACTTTTTTCTTCTGTTTAGTTTATTTGGYGTTTTTTGTTGTTCTGAGTGAAGATTATATGTTGAACGTGGATTTTAATGATGGTTTGTGCCTTGAAGTCAAAACCCTCATTAATGTATAAATGAAGATTTCTCATTAAGAGGTTTTTTTTTATAACCACAACAAATAATGTGATGTCATTCATTATAACATGGCAATATTTGCAATATTCTGCACCACAGCTGTGAGAACCACTATGATTTAGTGATCCTGGGACTTCAGAGCTGCTACTTGTTGCATCATTTGCAACAAAATAGCTCAGAAATCTTTTAAGGGAGACTCAATACRTGAAAGACCCTGAAAGGCTCTTTAGTGTAAATCTTTAACCTGGACTGAATCTAGCTAATTTTCTCCCTAACTGATTTCAGAAATAAGTTCTATAACAGCACCATATAGATGAAATAAATGTTTCCCCAGTCAATTATCTGGCTCCTCCTTAGCTTTGCATTGCATTACAATTAGTCTCTTGCCTCATACAGTTAACCAGATATACTTTTCATGCCCAAGCCTTGTTGACAGTGGAGTAGGGCCATACCTAGAAACCTCAAACATGGCCAGAGATGACAGTGAGTTTACTGTTGAAGAGTAGCATAAAAATTGTTTGTTTGTGAAAGGAAGGTCATGTGTATGGAGTCAAAAMCAAAACTCATTGCTGAAGGTGCACTGATACATCTGTTGTCAGTGAGATCCCCATTTTTTCATTATTCTTGTGCATGTTTTTTGCATTCTGATTCTTATGTCATGATCCTGTTCTTTGGATCTTATCTGTTTAAGAGAAAACAACTAATTTTTTTTTCAATATTTAATATTATGATTAGAATAATTAGAATCCATGATGTACAAAGCTCTGAATACTGGATCAGTGAAGAAATATGGGCAATTGATAAATAACCTTGCAACAGTGAAATATCTGCAGCTGCCTGTACAATATCACACCAACATAAACCTTCTTGATGGCTTGTACCTTGCTTTGTTGCCCTCTTAGGAGGGGYAGTTGAAATTCTCTGTGAGGATCAGTACCTGCACATGTAAGGCTTCTCCAAAAGTATATGATGGAGGAAATTAATGGACACTTTTCCCATTTCTGGTTGTCTCACATGGTTTCTKTATAGTCTTTTATATACACCAATGAAGTGATTGTTGTCACTTTTATCCATGGGTATGCTGAAATTAACAAAGACTTTGTTGATCAAAAATAACAAAGCTAGAGTTACAGGGATCTGCCTGAAAGAACGTTCAAAAAAATCATACCTTTATGTGGAACTCTGAACAAGCAACAAWATTTAAACTTCTTGTYCTCAACTCTGATGAACATATTATTAATCCTTGGACCCCTTGAAAAAGTTGTTGTGAATATCTGAACAGTAATGAGCAYACGAATTTCTCAGTTTGGACTCCATTTCATTACATCTCTCACATCTCAGTAAGAGAAATGATACCTGAATATCTTATAGGATATTGCATAAACTCATCAGTTAGGTTCTGGACCATGCTATCTATTGCCAGTAATTTAGTCTGACATTAGGTAATGGGATAATTTTATGTTTATGTTTTGAGTAGTAAATCTCTGTATTTTAAAGATTTAATTTCCATATTTCCATCTCCTCCCCAGTGCATTTTTTGTACTTCTTTTCTCCTAAAAAGTAAAACCTATTTTACTTTCATTGTTTTATGCAACAAACAAACAAACAAACAAGTCTAGAAAATGATGAATTTTAAATGTAATGCCGGCTAAAATACCAGTGAAAGCTGCATTAGGGCTGAAGTTAACTAGAGTTCAGTCTTACGAATTATACTTGCTGATTTTTTCCTAATCAATGGTGACAGAAACAGTGTGGAAAATGTCAGTGCTAGAATGACAGACTTTCTGACAGATCTCAACCACATTCACACCACATATTATCCATCACCAAGTATCAAGAAGGGAAAAAAAAAGCAAAAGGGTTCCTTTAAAAAAAATCAAGCTGCTTGTTTTCAGAATTGTAACAAGAAACTAAATATGTGAGCTAACTGCTAAATTTAGATGGATCAGAAAACTAGGTCCTGGTTCTGTTAATTTTATATGACACGAATTTAAAMCAAAAATTTTACCTGTATGTTACCTTTTGTTTGACACAACCATATTCTAAAATTTTATCTTGAGTATATTTCAATAATAAAAGTCTCTTTTCTGCTTGCATAAATACATTATTTAAAATGTATTCTTTAGAATATAGGTTTTTGAACGGTTGACAGTGTTTGCATTCTTACACTTTTACCTATAGAATTTTGAAATAATTTTGAAATCAAGAATGACATGCTTGAGAGCTGGGAGACAGCTGACTTTTGATTTTGGCTTTAGGGGTTTTTTAATTACTATTTTGCTAAGGTTTTTTAGTTTTTGGAGGGTTTTTTTGGTTTTTTTTTGTTGCTGTTCATTTGGTTTGTGGGGTTTTTATGTGGATGTCAACTTTCTGTTAGGAAATCTATAATCTGAATTTTGTTGAAATGGTAGAGCTTACTGAGAATTTAAAACATGTTTCCAATTGCTGTAGTCCTTTACTTTCTAAGAAACTRTTTAAATAATTCAAAGTATCTGGGAAACTCCTCACATGACATTTTCTACAAGTCTGGAAAATTATACTGAGGGAATAACTTGCAACTATTACTGAAATAGTATTAAAGATGGTTGTCTTTTAATCACTTTGWAGTAAAACAGTCTTTTTAAAAAATATTATTTTACATTCAATTCTTCCCTTCGTCCTTCCTCATGTCATTAAGTTGCTGTTTTCTTCCTGAAAAAAATGAATYTTTCAAATTCTGAGTTTTTTTGCTTTTAGGCCAAGACAAAAACTAAGCAAAACAATATTCAGTAAAGTGCTGGGTATTTATGTTTAATTWTCCACAGCTGTGTTATGTTGTTAACCATGTCAAAACTGTCRGTGGAACATTTCCTAAKCTTGCKGTTAAGCCTAAACCCAGTTGCCATCCATATTTAATCAGGTTAACAGTATAAATCCCAAGCAAKCAGGATGCTGCAGCATGAATTCAAAGACTCATTTCATGAAGTTCCTTTTGGTCAAGYCTGTTGGGAAAAAACCACATTGCACCTCTTTTTGTAAGCAAATGCCTCAAACTTGGCTTTTCCCATGCCTAGAATGAAGCTGTACCTGTGGGTGTTTCAGTCAGTGAAGTGATTAAAAAGTATGAACATACTTAAGCTCACTCTAAACTATATATATTTTACCCATAATTGGGTTCTTCATCCATGCAGATTAAAAAGGCTGCTCTTGTATTTATCAATAGTAGATAACACATTTTTATCTTGTRTGAAACTAGAAAGTGTAAATATATTTTGGTTCTGTTCAGAACACAATGAATTTCTTTGTAATGTTGACTACACTATTCTTCCATATTGATCACGTACATTTTAATCCAGTTAAAATATTTGAGTTGCATATATGCTACAGTTAAAAAAATCTTAGAAATATATGTGGACAGAGGGGAGATTCTCTCAGTAGAATAAGAGCATAGTAGGGAATCCAGCTATTCCTATGACAGTTAATAGGTTTGGCTGTGAGGGATCAGACTCCATTGTTGAATAAGAGTATTTGGAGTCAGGAGGCATGTGCAGTTGTAGAGGGATAAATTACTTGTCATTCCATCCTGAAATTTTGCTATAAGTCTTCATAATGAAAGGAGGACAGGTTCATTATCTTAATTATTGTAAACTTTTTTTCCTGCCAAGTCTGTGACTTTAGGGGTGATGTTTCACACTGAAAGTATGAGTGACCCATAGAGAATGGGTGAGATTGTGCTTATTGCAATAGCTGCAGCAAAAGCAATTATTTATCTTTGAGCCATTAACAATATTGGGTTCTAGTTGTTGCCTGTTTTTACTATACTTAGAGCTAGTAACGCCACCTTTTGATAAAATTTTAGGGAAAATTAAATGTCAAATTTGAATTTTATTTCTGTTTGATTTTCTATAAGTTCCTAAATTGGATCTCAGTTATGTCTCCCACCAATTCTGAATACAAACATTATTCTGACTTTTACTTTTTTACGAATATCCATACCCAAGCTAAAACCTTAAAAAATATATACATATATGATTAAGAGACTTTGATAGCAAATTTCAAGTGCTTTCACTGTGAGCATTTGAGATGATTCAGTCTTATTTGTTTGATGAATTTTTGGCACAGGGACTTGTCGCTTTTCTCCATGGTTGAGTTCACTTGGTTGCTCTTGCGAGTGATCTTTGCAGGAAATTGTTCTGCTCAATATGTACCTTTTYTGTGATATCAGACTGGGAAATAGAGCTGATAGTAGCTTGTTTGGTTTTTTGTTTTCTRTGAARGYACTCCTTCAAAGGCTTGTGGTACCATTCTATGAGTTGCTAATCGTGGCTGCCAGATGCCCACCAGGCTGATCTGTAATGTTCCCTCCTCAACAGGACAGGGCAGGAAATATGAAGAAAAAGCTCACAGATAAAGATAAGGACAGGGGGATCATTCAACTAGTTACTCTCATATGCAAAGCATTCTCAACTTGGAGAAATTAATAAAATTAACTGCACCTTCCCCTCACCCTGCAGTACCTCTGCTCCCAAAATCTTACCTTGTAAACCCAATACACATTTAGAGTGCAGACTTGAAGGTTTGCACTGAGACTTAAGTCACAGTATTATTCCCATGTTTCCATCCCTTTTGGGTTGTGTGGTTGCCCATCATGTTAGGCTGGCATCAGTTAGTGACCTCTCTGCTTTCTTTTGGAACAGATGATTTACCGTCTGTGACATTGCAAATGGCAGATTTCTATGCCCTATGCTGGGTGCAAGGATATCCTTTCTGAGTAACTACTGAAAGGAAGAACCAAAGCAGGGTCAAGTTAATTTGAAGTCCTCAGTCCCTTCCTATGATTGCAGTAATTTTGATATCTGAGAATAATATTTTTTTCATTTTTGTAAACTCTGAGCTTAGTTTTGCGAGGGAAGGATGAGTGTGATTTTTTTCATTGTGGTTTCATTAATTAGTTGATTTTTTTTCCTGCTTATATCTATTACTGTCTCTTTATAATGGTCCTGGCCAGTCATATGTCCTTTCAGATTKTCTAAAACATCTTCATCTCCATATCTGTGAAAATAAAAGATGAAAAAAAAATTCTGCAATTCTGCAAAGCAGCTTTCCAACTAGATGGCCCCCACTATGTACTGGAATGTGGGGTAGTTCCTCACKGGAGACTTGACTTTGCACTTCCCTTTGTTGAACTTTGTGAGGTGCTTAATGGTTCATTTCTCCAGCCTGTAGGTGTCCCTCTTCATGGCAGCATGACCCTCTGGCCTATTAACCACKAATCCCTTCTCACTGTTGTGGCAAACGTGCTGAGAGTCCAGYCTGCCCCATCACCCAGATAACCTATAAAGATGTAAAGCAAGACTTGTCCCARTATTGACCCTGGGATACAGCATGAGTTATGGGCCCCTACCCAGACTTTGTGTCACTGATAACCATCCTYTCAGTCCAGACTTTCATCCTGTTTTCAATCCACCTTGCTGTCTGCTGAGCCCACATATCARCAGTTTGTCTGTTCATATCTTGACAATGCCATAGGCCTACCTGAAGCCCAGGTAGACAATATCCACTGCTTTTCTTTTGTCTACCAGGTGAATCATTTAATTATAGAAATCTATCAAAGTTTGTCAAGTATGACTTCCCCTTRGTAAAGCCATGCTGACTACTCCTGATGATTTTCTTGTCCTTAATTTTCCAGGATTAGCTGCTCCATGGTTGCAGTAATATTAAATAAAATTATAAYTAGTATAAATAATTTAAATAAAATGATAGTTCAGTCTTATAATAAATCATTAATTCAATACATTTTCCTTCTGAAACTATACTTCTATAATCAAATGTATGATAACACATTTATTTTGATGGCAGGACCTGTGATTCTATGGAAAATTATTGTGATAAAGCCGGTCAATCAGACAGCAGCATTTCCTCAGCTTGTACCATTGGATATAAATGYCCATCATTTACTTACTGGGAAGTATTCAGACATCCTCAGCACAAGAGCAATTAACTGTCCTGAGGGCAAATGACACTCAGATACAAACAGGATGTGTTTTCTTTGCCTTGTCTAATTTCACTTCTACAAGTGAYRAAGGCAACCAGACATCATTAGGCATTAGGTAGCTTTTTGCTTGATAGAGTAAACAGTGAAAAATGGGGAAAATAGGTGTCTTGYGAATATTTTTCAGTGAAGTGGATTTCTTGCTGTTGCTAGTCTGTTAGGATCATTCATACAATTTTTGTAAGATAATGTCTGCAGAAATATTTCACAGACCAATAACCAATATCCTGGCACTGGAGAGGTGCCCAGAATGTTCAAGTTCTAGCATTTCTTCTTTTGCTATCTTCTAGGTACAAATCCTATTCATACACCATGTTAAAGTTAGTTACTAAATTCAATGTCTAGATGAAAATTTGTATCTCGTTTTGTAGTACCTTAATAAAATTAAGTGAAATTAACCTAATTTTAAGTACAACTACTAGTAGTTTTTACAAGTAGAATGAGACAGCATTTGTAAATATTAAGCTATTTAATGTGAGAAAAAAAGTGAAATCCAACCCGAAATAATTGACTAGGGGTTAATATTCTGTCTCCCAAGATAAAAGTTATCCAACAGTTTTTTATTGTTGGGGACATGATAAACAGAAACTCAGTAAAAGAAAATGTGTTTGCTTAATGATTTATTTGCGCTCATTCATTTCCCTTTGTGGAAATACTGAAAGTTCTGTAGAATGCTGTATTGCTCTGAATAATCAATTTCAGAAACTCCTATTGTGAATGCAAGTCAGCAAAATGTCATACTTCCATACAAATAGAAAATTATAACATGAAAAATAAAAACATAATCTCTTTATGCTGTTAATTTAATGTATTTATTCTCAGGACAGTGTAGGACTATCTATTTGTTTTTAACTCCTGTTCCTCCAAGTAAAGGATTCCAAATAACGTAATATAATAATATAATAAATTTATATGATTTAAATGCATTTCAGTTGTCCTCAGCATAGACATCCACATATAAATGCCTAATCTCACTTTCTAGACAAGAGTAATAGGCAGTTCTAAGCTGTGGTTGATCTACTGTGAATAATCTACATTTTGATGAAATTAGATTACATTCTAGGCAGGTTTTTTCACTTTTTGAAGAAGCCTATATCAAATACAGTTGTTTGCATTGTAGATGCCTACACTTAAATGTGATGATTATTGAGTCCCCTCCTAGTCCAAGGAGGGGACTCAATAATAAAGTGACTGTACATTTCAACTGGTGAGAATGTATCCCCTATAATAATAATAATAATAATAATAATAATAATGAGCATTTATCTTCTAGCTTTGATTTCTCTAATGTTCTGTGCATCTCCAAGTTTTCTTCTGCCTTTTCCCCCCTCTCACTTTTCTCATCCTGTCTGGTACTCCAAGATTTAATTAAATTTGAAGGGACACAGGTGCTCTATGATTTAGGTTGGTTCATTTTGGATTATGTTTTTGGATTATGTTTAGTTCATACAATATGTAACTGCAGAAGAACCAATTAAACTAYTGTAATGTTACACAACAGTTCTTAATATGTTACATTCTTGGAAGGGTGTTTTAATTCATATTTATTCCTTAATATTATCCAATATATAGCTCATTTAAGCTGTATCTTAGCTTCATACTTAAGTACTCTTTCAAGGAGAAAAGATTCATTACACCTTTGGAAACACCATTATTTTACTGGTAGAATGTCCCATTTTATGGAGTGAAAATGTTACTACATATCTGAAAATATTATTAGAGTTACATTTGCTTTGGAAGACTYAGGATAATAGATGCACATATAGAAGTGTGTGCAACTTTGTATCTTTACTCTTCCCACTTCAGAAGCAGTTCTGAGGAACATATACCTACCTCTGTTACATACCATTCTGTTCTGTGTGTTTTAAAATTTTTGAAAGTTGAGTAGTCCACCCGGAAAACTATTTTCCTTGAAAAATCTKCAGGGAGCTAATTTCATCAGGAATTAGATACACAAATTGAACAACTGTCTGGGAAATCTGTTGTCTGGAACAGATCCTTCTGAGCATGCTCTCTCTGAAAAGCTGTAGGAAGTTCTCRAGGTAGTCATTAACTATTCAATAAAACCTTTTCTCATTTTACTTCTGAGCTGGTGTTTTGCCCAAGGAGTGGTTTCTAAAGGATATATTCCAAGGCACAGAAAGAAGGTACACCTACTGAAATTTGTTAGAAATTGGATCTCTGCTCMCAATGATTCATTTGAAAAAGTTCTTACAAAATAATTTGAGAATAAAGTACATAATTATAATTTTCATAAAATTATTTTAAAATAGGACTTTTTTTTTTCCCTATAGAGACTGGATAGTACTTATTAGTGTTACTGCCTCTTATTACTATTYGTGTCTGGGTTTATAACTTCAATTTAAATCAGGCATTCAAACTTGTTCATTGCTTTTGGGTTTATAAATAGCAAGAGCAGCCCAGGATATAGAGAAACTGTTGCCTTCTGTTTAGCTACCTTTTCATATTTTTTAGGGAATAAAGAGTTCACAGGTCAGCATATTTTAATTTCAATAATTTGGGTTTCTATATAGTGCATATATGGAGGAAGAGAAAATTCAAGCTTCCTTTTTCCTCATAGTAATGTGTAGGGATGTATTTAATAATATCCTCTGGAACAAAATTCAAGGTATTATTGGCCTATGTCAGAACAATTGGAGCAGTCTGATACCAGCTGGACTTACCTCAAATGCTACTATAAAGGCACCAAACTTTTAGGGAGTACTGAGTATCTCTACAAAATRAAAGAAAATAATTACTATATTGCCTAATTTTAWGAGATTCTTCTCAGTTCTGAAGCCATACAGATACGTATCTGATATCATTAATTGACTCATTATGTGTGCAATGATAGCTCAAGACTGGTGGCAAACTGAGATGGAATCYTTGAAATTTTCTTCTTCTGCCTTCAAGAACCAACTTTTGTTAGTATAATCCTTTTATCAAGAATCKCATAGCTCAGACATATAACTGATGAAATTTTTTTGTTCATCATATTGTTCCCTGATGTTATACTTTGCCATCTGAAAGTATTTTGTGGTCCTTTATTTTTTCTATAAAGCTTTGAAAGAGACTGTGGGGCAGTGGATAATTGCAATAAATGCATAAATTTATTACAGCACAATCAATGTTTGTATACATCAATAAAACCCATTGATCTTRTTTTATTTGTATTAATGCTTTAATCTTTGTCTGGAAAACTGGAAAAATAGACTTTGCTGGAATGTCTAGAGCAAGAAAAATACTCGCCCCTGCACTTCTGATGGCTATGCATCTACTAACAAGATCAATAACACACTTTAGTAATGCTAGTCTGATTTAAAAATACAAAAAATTTAGCAATAAATCATCACAGTTTTCCCTGAATTGTTTATTCTTATGAACAATGGACTAAAAAGTAGAGTTACTTTAAGGTTTTACTCTAATATTAAACTGATTCAAGGATGCCACCCAACTTTGGTTTGCTATTTATAGATTTTTCCGAAAACTGCACAAAGACTCTGTTAAATAACTGGTAAAAGCAGAATTTTTTGGAAGTTTATTTAAAAACTTCAAGTTATTTACTCATCTTATGCAAATTTCAGTTTTTATTTTGAAAGGTTCCATCACAATCAACTTTAAATGATGATATAATTAAAAAACCTTTTCAGTATTCTAAAGGGAATAATCAAAATAATAAACACTGCAAGTCTGACTGCCTTTGAGTGTGATCTAACTAAATCTGATGTTGTAAAACAAGGACCCTGTAAACATAGCCTTAAGACTACTTATTTTCTTGCTTATTGGCATATTTGGAAGGATTTGAAGGACATTTTGTACTGTACATTGTGAGTGTACTTTGCATKTCAAAGGATGAATTTCCAAGTATTCAGGGTTTRTTTTTACAGTAGGAACATGTAAAGGTTTGTACAGTACATGTGTAGTAAATTAGTTTCCTGTTGGATATTGACAGYTAGAACTCTGCTCTTTCTATACGTTACTTTTGCTCAATTTGTGCAAATTCCCTTAAAACTAAATGTTTTCAATATTGGCTGACAAGCACATTTGTTAAATAAATGGCAAATTTATCAATTCCAAAGGTTGTGCAGTAAATCATTTAAGATTATGTTAAATCTAAGTTTGAAATGGGTTGTGTATTAATTGATACATATAGTTTGTTTACCTTTTAACAAGTTATGAAATACTTAATTGAAACTATAGAATGTTTGGAGTAGCCATCTGCAACTAGTTTTAACCCTCTTCCAGCAGGGGTATGCATGGCAAACAAAATGCTTCCATTTGGTGATTGCTGTTTCTGATTTTGATTTACTAGTGACAATTTTGCACAAAATTAAGCATTCTCTAATTTTCAGTTGAATCAGAAACTTCTAGGAAGAAATCCCGGTAATAGACTCACAAGAATAAGATTATCAAATGTTACTATTTCAAATTACTTATAGCTAGTTGCTAAAACATATTTTATTTTTTATATATTCTAACATTTTTGATGTTATTAATAACATCATTGCTTCTTATTGTCCTAAAAATGTGATTGTTTTAAAGAAAATTATACAAAACAAATGTAGACTAATCTATGCTCATGTGGCTTTACAGAACTGCAGTTTTCAATGTCATACCTATCCCATTATCACAGTTTTAGATGAGTTACAAAGAGAGTGAGACTAAAATCTTGTAATTAAATATCCTTTTCTGAAAAATATTAAGGGCRAAAAAACAAATTATAAACTTTTTAAATGTACATCTCTTTTGATTAAAGAATAAATAATTTCTCTCACAGAAAAGAATTTCAGATTGTAGAAAAGTTAGAGGTTRTATCAGAGCACCCAGATTGCAACAGAATCATCAATAATTTGGAGATTCACTAGAGACAAGTAGAAAGATTGAAGCAGAAGCCTAGTGCAAAGGTTGAAGCTGAAGCCTATGCTTTGAACAAAAAAATCAATTTTGATTATTTTTTTCATGTTCCACAATATTTCTTAATGAGACAGATATTTTTCAGAGAGTTCTCTTACTTTTTTTTTGTGAGCGTTGTTAAAAAAGAATGGCAAAGATCTTACTTTTCTACAGTGAAATAAAAAAACCTTTTTTTTGTCATTCCTAATTAAAAAAAAAACCCCATACCTTGAAACTTCTATTTTCCTTAGCTTCTATCTTCTCCTCCTCTGAAATGCACATCACATGGGATGATGTTGATTGTGCTAAAGAAAATCTGTTTTAGCTTTCTGACGTAATTTATGAAGAAAAGTTATTCAATTACAGAGACAGATGCCTTGTATCAATTTGGTGGTGCTCAACTAATATAAAATATCTAGAAGGGTATTAACTAAAAAAAAAAAAATTACCATTACACTTATCAAAAAAAAACAACTGATAATGAGATTAGATTTCTTCATGTGTTTTAATAGAAAATAGGATTAAGGGTTTTGATCATGAATTTAGTCCTACAATTTTTATGTCTTCCTTTTCATCTTATTATGCACATAGTATTGATGGGTTTGCTGCAATATTATTTCAAAATGTATTTTACTGTTAATAAGTGAAATATACTTTCAAGTTGAATTCAATACTAAGATTATTTGGCTATGTTTTATTGTGGAGTCTTCTGATGCAACTGCACATCTAGTTGCACAGAATTTAAAAGCAGACTAAAAATAACAGTTGTTGTTTTTTCTGTTTGGTTGGTTTGGGTTTTTTGTTTTTGTATTTGGTTGGTTGTTTTTTTTAAGTACTGAGTGAAATATGTGTTAAATGTAGTTATGGATTTCAGTTTGAATTATTATGTCTAGAATAGCACAAAATATCCAGAATATTTTTTTAAACTAAGAAGATTAAGATTTATGTGTGGTTTTCTCCCCTTTATTCAATTAGAGCAAATCAGCTGCTTGCCTAGACAATTTTCCATGTCCTTTCCATCTGCACCCACTTAACTCTCTGTACTTGACTGCAGTCCCTGGGGTATGGCACATATATACACACACACACATACATGTACACACACGTTAATATATGGGAATATGCCAAACTGGCTTTATATCACCACTTACACCTGTAAAGGAAAGTGTTTCTCCTCCCTTTGGAACAAATTGTAATCCTTGGAACGTAGGTCAGTTTTCCAACTTGCCTGTACTGGCTTTTGCTCATAGAAACATATCCTTCAATTACCAGGACTCCAGTGTAACAAAGGAATATGAGCTTTCAAGGACATGATAAAATTCCATCAGAATGGATCTCTGCATCTTTAAACACAAATGCTCTCAGTTCTCAATTAGAACTGCAATAAAAGATGATATATTACAGGATTAAAATTCCTGCATATAAGTATTCTGTCATTTTTATCCATATGAAACTTTGAGGAACTAAAAAGAGTTACCATGATTAATGTGTGGGTGGAAACAATGTGCTTTTTCTCCTCTCCTCTCCTCTCCTCTCCTCTCCTCTCCTCTCCTCTCCTCTCCTCTCCTCTCCAGAAATTTGTATTCTTCAGGAGAAATATGCATAGAGCAATTTAATTTACAAGATATTAAAAATGGCCATGGTTCTGATAGCTGTTGAAGTATTTTACTCAACTTCATGAGTTAAGAAAATTACTTTTACCTTTGATGCCTCTTTATCCTACTTGAGCCAGATTATAGATATCTGGAATAAATTATATTCTTCACCTTCACTGCATTTACTCAGTGATGTACAATTATTTAGTTGGTATTTGAAGACAGAGGTATTGCACAAAATGCAATTAGTTATCTTGCCCTTTGAATATATAGTAATCAAAATGTAATGTGATTACCCACAACTGTAATAAACATGTAACAACTACATAAATAAGTGAAATCATGGTACTTAGAGGAGGTCAGCAGAGTGATGATACCTAAAAGTTATTACAATTCAAATTTCATGAACCAAAACCATGGGGTTAATTACACTAATTTATTGTGAAATATGCTAAACTTACCTGCAATTAYTAATTGGAAGTTTGCTTTTATTTACACTGCTGAAAAGCTTAATTTACTGACACATCTCTCAAGTACATTTATTTATGTCAAAAAGATATTTACTTATTTTATTTTGTAGGTTATTCAGATAAATTTTGAAGAATTTGATCTGGAGATTGGCTATGACACACTGACAATTGGCGATGGAGGAGAAGTGGGTGATCCTAAAACTGTACTTCAAGTGTAAGTCTTTTGCATTTACAGTTTGTGTACATTGAAGAATGTTRTTAATGTGTTTTGATGAGACTAAATAGCTATTAGATTCAGGTAAATCTGAACAAAAACTAACTGAGCTTCTAAAATTACTAAAGGTGAMAGTTTAAATGTATTGCTAAATGTTTATTGTTCTGAAGTCAGAAAGAGATGACTTAGATATCACAAAAGAGAAAGTTGAGCTCAAATCAGGCGTTTGAAAGGCATGTGTGGTAGTTTGGGAAAAAAGTGATTTTTTCAGGAARTWATAGCAAAAACCAATTAGTGKCTGACTTTGAARCTGACAGCCTAATGACCAATTAGAAGGTGAGACATCTTTRTGAGCACACACAGGGTTAAAACTCAGGAGAATCCCAGGAACTGCCCTTTTTTCTYTTTACCTCGGAGGAGGTAAGGAGGCAGCCCAGCTCCCTCCKCAGGGAGTGGGGGGACAGGGCCTGCTGATCCTTGCCTAGCCCAGGCCTTTCTCARGAAGCCTGCTGGGTCTGGTGRCTCCTGGGCAGGGAGGGGGAGGCATCCACCAGCCAGGCTGSTCYGATCTCGATTTTGGCATGAGTTCTTCCCTCCGCCCCCCCACCCCCACCAGTCTGGCTTTGAAATCCAACACCATGAGCTGCAGCCCAGGAAAGAGAGAGAGAGAGAACCAGGTGAGGTGTTAACTTTCTCCTTGAACAAATGAAACTTACAAAACATCGAACCTTCTCTAAGTGAAGAGGTAAAATCTTGCCTGAGGAGATGTAAAAAGACAATATGAAGACATCAGAGTCAGTGAAAGAAGAGTTACCCCTTAAGCAGAAGAGATGAAAAGTTGCCTTGCTTTAGGCTGAAAGTCTTTTAGTGAGCCATGGTAACAAACTTTAATATGCTGGACTATCCTTTTAAATTATTGAAAATATGAATTAGGGAAATGATTGTTCAGATTTGTAGTTTTGAGCAAAGGTGTCTGTAACAGATTAAGTRATTATTGATATAGCTGGAATCCTGTGATCCCATGAGATGTTTGAACAGAGAGAGATGAGATAAAAAACCCTCTGTGTCAGTGAAGAAGTGAAAATAGATCTCTGTCCCATGAGATAAAGAATATATTTTGTGTTAAACTGTTCATTTTAAAATGASACCCCAGTATGGATGAGTCCATGGCCCATGTGCAACCATGGGAAAGGCTGCATGATATAAGAAGTCCACAAACAAAAGTTCCCAGGGCAGCTGCTTTTGGGAGAGTTAAGAGCCACAGGTAGACTATTCTTAATTGTGAAAAGTGTCCTGGTTTAGGGCAAATTTGGGAGGATACCTCCAAATGGGGTTCCTCTGGAAAGCAAACCCAAACAGCCCCATCTGCAGTTGGTCCAGGAAAAAAGCCCCTTAGAAAAAAGTTGAAAAAAATATTTATTTAACAAAGTGCCCACAAGCATTGAAATGAATGATATGAAACAATAAAACCTGGCAAAATTGAGAAAGTCCTTGCCGTGGAAGCTCAGCTTGCTCAGCCTGTTATCAGCCTCTCTGGCGCTGGAAAACGCTGGCCTGGGCTCAGTGGGCCCCCAGTGTGAGCTCCTGGTGCTCTTGTGGGTCCTGAGTAGGTTTAAACAGTCCCAAGAGAAAGAAAAAAAAATAAACTCCATGGAACTTCTCTGCCTCAGCTAGCTAAACTAACAAAAAATAAAGGAGATCTCTGTCCCACTGCCTATCCATGATTCAGATGAACACAGTCCAGGAGCTGGAATGCAGAGGAGTCACAGCAGTTTCTCAAAACAAACCATGCACCTCTTCTCTCTCAGAACCAGTTGTAAAGGTAAAGAACACAATATCCAACATAAACCAAGCAAACAACTGGGATACAAGCATCAAAAAGTCACCCTAGGTCAGATAGTTACCACAATAAAACCAGAAGAGACTTAGCTCTCTAAAAGGACTGATGAAAGATTATTTTATAAGTGGTACTGACCTAAAGTTTCAAGTGTTGTCTCTCTTCATGTCATCAGTGAGAAAGAGTATGATAGATTGTTGGGGGGAGAAGTGTTTTAAAAAGTTTCATTTTCATTTTCATTCTCTCCTTTTAGTGTTTTTCAATAAACCCACCTTTATACCTTTCAGTTTGGGCCTGCTTTGCTTTTCTTCTAATCCCATCTCACAGAGAAAAATAGAGTAAATTATTCTAGTAAACACTCAGACCAACCACACTAAATTTGGCAAGCAGAAACAAGCAAACATGAGCCCACTACAGCATGTTGTGGACACTTATGTATAGACATGTAAATTTTAAAAATTTAAATTTTACTACGCTCCCTTTGTGTGTTTTCAAGTTAAAAGTGTATAAGAACATAATTGGAAATAGGTATGTGGACAATTTGTGCACAAATTTTACAGTCTCCTAGCAAGGTTAGCATGACAAAAGATGTACTATAGCATCTTGACCTTAATTTGCTTATTGACTATTATAGATATGTTAGAAGAGCAAGTTAACATAGTGAAGAAAATTGCTATGGAGAATGACAGCATAGTGCAAACCAGCATTGAATAGATTTATATAATTCATGGATATCTTTTCTAAAATGTGTGAGCCCAGATTTATAGATATATAATATTCTTAATAATCATTGATTAACTTCAAAATACATTTTTCTCGAATACTTAGTTTGTGGCAATAACACTAACAATTGTTTCAAGAAGACAAATTCAGAATTTTATTAGTTTGTAAGTTTGTTACAAACTAGTTTGTTTAAAAGAGTGTTATAATTCAGTGATTCTGTTCCACAGTCACTTGAAAATATGCAGAACACTGTAATTAGGCCTTACAATTCATTGTTTTATGTAACTCTGGTTCTAGTCTGAATAAATCAGTATCATACAGGAGAAATAAATGTCTTTTAAAGTACATTGCATTTACTTTTTCAAATCTGAGTCAATTCTATTAAAAAAAAAAAGTGATCTAATGCATAAAAACCATAATTTACCTATAAGGGATTATTTGCTATTTAGAAAATATTTTTTAAAGGTGAAATAATATTTAGCTGTTAATTTTAAATAAACTGACCTTTCAGCAAATACCTGATGTTATAATTAGTTCAAATGAGTTAATAATTGAAACAGAGATAAGAATGTGATACAAGTATAGTATAAAATATATTTAACCATAAAACAAAAGAATGACAAAATTAGGATTCTTTACAATTATATTCCCTGAATTATATTTATTGGAAATGTATTAAAACAATTTTATATATTGTGGTTTTTCCATTATTCACCATAAGAATGATATCAAGGATTAGTTTCGGTTTTGTACAGTAAACCCAAGGTTTGCCTCTTTTTCTGTCCTAATTTTACCTCCATAATATTAGTAACTGCAAAACTTTGAGCAGAACATACTTTTTTCTAAGATTTTCAGTTTTTTTCTAATGAATTTCCCTTTAGATTTAGCCTCCAGAGTATAGATTATCTGACCTTCCATTTTTAATTGGTTTTGTAATCATTCTATCCTTTCTGTTTTGTTCTATTTTGTTTAATATCTTTATCAATGGTCTGGACAAGGGGTTTCAGTGCACCCTCAGTCACTTTGCAGGTGACACCAAGTTGGACAGGAGTGTTGATCTGCTGGAGGGTAGACACAGAGCTGAAGCTCACGGGGCTGTAGTTCYCTGGATCTTCCTTTCTCTCAGGAGCAGTGTTTTCCTCCTTCCTGTAACCRCAYGACTGCCATGACTTTTCCAGTGATGTAGAGTTACCTGGCAACAACATCAGCTGTTTCCTTACGATTCTGAGATGCATGTCATGAGGCCCCATAGACTTAYGACATTTTAGTTTCATCAAGTGTTCTTGAACCTGCTCTTTGCTTACAGTGTGAATGACCTCTCTCCCTCAAATCCCATGTAGAGGATCAAGGACTTGAGAGAAATGGGAAGTCTGACAGCCAGTGAAGACTGAGGCAAAGAACTCACTGAAGTACCTCAGCCTTCTCCATATCTGTTGTCACCGGTTCTCCCCTCTCGTTTATCAGGGGAAACACTCTTTTGGGCTTTTTTTTTCATTGTTCTAATACCAAGTAGTGGAAGAGACTACCCAGGGTGGTGTTGGAATCAGCATCCCTGGAGGTGTTCAGATGTGTGGATGTGATGTTTAAGGACATGGTTTAGTGGTGGACTCGGCAATGTTGGTGTACCTGTTGTACTTGATGGTCTTTAGATCTTTTCCGACCTAAATATCTGATTCTGGGATTATTATCCATGAAAAGACCAGCATTTGGCCAGGTACTTAGTGCAATTGCTTTAGGTTAATGCAGTCTCTTAGTGGACTGCAGATGAGTTAATTGCTACTGCTAATAAATTTGAGACATGGAAGTACTGTAATTTCTACTTTTTAAGCAGCACTAATAATTCAAAAAATGTTGCTGATAATGCTAGAATTCAGTTTCTGCTATTCTTAAATTCCTAAACTATGTGGAATTTTCTCTCATGTGGAAAGAACTTTTATTAAGTGCCAATTCATAAGTTCTTATTAAAATTTACTTAAATTATTGTTACTGCATTACAGTAATGCATTAAGGCAAAGTACAGTAATATTTTAAATTTTGAGTAATGTGGTAKAAAAGTCTGCCCAGATTGTATTTCATTGAAGATGTTAGCATTTCATAAAAGTATTTCTGATGTACCTTAGGTTGGGGAGAAATGATGGAATTACACTTAAAATTCTCACAAATATAAAGAATCCTGAGTATTTTTTAAAATTAAAAATGTTAATTAGAATTGTCAAGTGTTTACAGTGAGAACCTGTTCTGTAAATAACTAGATAAATWATTTTAAAGAATTAAATATCTATGAAGATCCTGGAAAAGCAAAAAAAWTCCCCATTAATTTGTTGGGGTTTAATATTAAAGTTACATTATACAATAAGCCACAAGTATATTATTTTTTTACCACTAGAATCATTATTCTGTGATCAGATGTATCAGTGGTGAAGTTATTAGGATTAAAATGCATAAAAAATTACACGGAAGATGGAAGATAATTGAGTACTGTAAAAACCTTGTAAATCTTTTCTCCTGTGAGCCACGCAGACTTTGTCTGAGATTTGATGCATAGCAAATAAATCAGCTGTTGTATAATTTAATTTTTGGATTTTAAATTTYAAAATAATTATTTTTCCTCTGGAAAATTGCTGAAGAGCACTGGTTTAAATGGGTCTGGTTTACATGTTAATAATGTGAAAACATTTATCTTCCAATTTATCTGAGTTAATCAGGAAACTTATCCAAGTGTTTAATCTGCTAGTTTTACTGGGCACTTCTTGATAGAAAGGTTCAGAAGAAAAACTGAAGTTAAGTGGCCTTTCAATAGAATTATGCTTCCTAAATTGATAATTGCAGTCCTGATTATTCCTATTCTGCTGATGTTAATCACAGAAGTACATAAACTCCAAAGCCTTTTCAGTGCATGCATTTAGGTTTCCCTGGGTGCCTGTAATTCTGAGCCTGTATATCCATGCACCCAGCAATGTGGCAGTCTGTTCCAGCCTGGTGACCCTGGCACCCAAATGGACTTAAACCTGATTGCTATAATATTTTAGTCTGTTTGAAAAGATGAAGGCATTCTTAGTGCTTTCCTATGGAACTAAAATGCAAGGTGGAGCAGTGTTAAGTGTTATTACTGAGGTATAGAAGGGAAGAGGGAAAAAAGTAGTGGGTTCTCCTCTATCTGTCAGTCACAACACTTTTTCAGGATGTTTGAAGTTTGTTTTCAGCAGCTTGGTCTGACAATTGCTGCAGGAAACTTTTAATGAAATATCCATCAAGGCACTGCTTCKCATACCATGCCTTTTGAAAATCCAGTGTACAAATTGTGAAATGCATCTGTCCAATCTCATGTTACAAGTTTTCTTCAGCAAATGGAGAGAGTTGCAATCTTCTGAATATCCTCAAACCTAGTCTTCAGTGTACTCTCTCAGGGGGAGAATATATGTCACTAGTATGTGGGAGGAGTAGTACTGGAGTTGTAGAGCAAGAAGTGGAAAACACCCTGCTGAGTGTTGTAACTGTTAAGCTGTTTAATAAAAAGGGAGACATCATAATCACATAGTTCCTTTTCTACTGCTGTCAGTGTTCACTATTCAGCTCTTAAAAGGGAATATGCACTTCCAGGAGAGGAATCAAGGTATTGAATCCAGGGTAGAGGAAGCTACATAAACCTCCAGAAGACAGAAAGAATAATTCTCAACTGCAGAATTTCATTATTTTCTTAAATAGCTTCCTCCATATAGTAGTGTTTTTTCTGGATCTTATTGCTCTGTGACCCATTCCTAAATGTTTTACAGGTATACCTAGAGACTTAAAAAAAAGAGCAACAAGTGATTTTTTGTGTTCTCTCTTTTTTTTTTCTAATATATTTTCAATTTTTTTTCACCTGTACTATTTGATTGGAAAGTATTTCTTGTTAAAAYTATGGATGAAAAAATGTATTTATAATTAATGTCAGGAAATGGAAATGCTGAACATTTTGATGGATGTTTATCACAGAAGTTACTTAGTCTGACACAACAGAGAKATTAATATTCTCCATGCCCTTAATATTCAAACTACGTACTGTCAGTCACCATGACAATTACAAATCTCTGTTAGCCATTACATCAGTGTTGTTTCTCAGAAACATCCTGTTAATCTACTAATTTGGCAAAGACACTGAATACACTTTCCCTTAGTGCAGGAATGAGCAGTTAATATGTTATTTTGGCCAGGCATTTACTTGTTCAGTTCTGGCAAGAGTCTTTCTAGCAGCTCCATCTGTGAACACAGATGTGGGAAACAGACATGGYTTTTTCCCACAGCAGACCATTTAATACAGAAGGAAGCTAAAAAAGACCAGAGGGAAGAACTAAAATTAACTGTAAAATACATTTAGAACGGTCCATTTTAAGTTTCAGCTAGCTTTAAAGAATGGTTAGAACTTCAAAAAATGAGCAGTTTTCACTGCTGTATACTATTGTGCTTGTGATCCACTTCACAGAAATGAAAAATATCTGGAAACTTTTCAGCATTTCATTTCAGATAATAAACTATAACCAAATTTGAGACAAAATTTTGGGAAGAAAATGCAATATAACATCAAACTGCAGCTTTCAAAATATTTCCTTATTGCTATCACACTGTTCATTCAGGAAATAGAATCAACATTTAGAATTGCACTGATCTGCAAATTTGTGCAAGCAATATTAAAACTTTAAAAAATTATACAAAAAGAAGATCAAGTTTAGTTCTTTCTGTTAATCACTACCCTGTAACAGTAAAAGGTTTTAAAGTTGTCACATTTGTTAATTTTCTTAATGAAGGAATAGACAACAGCTGAGTGTTGTCAGGCTRTTCTTCCTTTTTTGTGGAGGAGGTGATGAGAGGAGGTAAGAGAGTGCAGGGAGCACATGGACCTTCGTAATAATGTYGCTACTTTCAAATAACAGCTTTCCTTTAAATATGCAGGTACGTATTTCAAAGTGGGTAGTTGCATACTGGAAAAATCAAAGAATGCCTCTTTATGGGCTTCTAGTGCCATTGATATGCCTTCATGTACCTGAGTAATGGACACTGGATTGTCAGATAAAGTTAAGGATTAGGGAAATTGCATACCTTTCTGGAGCAGCAACTGAGAGTGAGATGAAATATTTCAATACAATGTAAGCAGTAGTTGCGTGAGTTTGTAGACTACTATGAAATTTCTAGTCATTGGAAATGTGAGAGATGTCTTGGCTGGCCAGCCAGTAAATAAGTAATTTAGTGTGAGCTGAATGCAATGAATTTAAAAGCAAACATTAAAAACATGCTTGATAGTTATTTAGTTTTCTTATAAAAACAAAAAAAAAGCTTCTTACTTAATGCTTACTGGCTGTAAAGAGATTTTTCTTCTATCTRTAGGTTAACCGGGAGCTTTGTACCAGACTTGATTGTGAGCATGAGCAGTCAGATGTGGTTGCACCTTCAAACGGATGAAAGTGTGGGCTCAATTGGTTTCAAGGTTAACTACAAAGGTAATGATACATCACTGGAAGCAAATGTAATGGTGTACCAAAATTTAGGCCAATATTATGGAAGGTTTTTCTTTCATGTTAGTGGATTTATTCTATTTTCAGTTCTGTCAGTTTTAAAAAACATAGGAAATTATAAGCTTCTAAAAGAAGAAATGGTCTTTTAAAGGTCTTATGTTACCTGAAACTGCATTTGTTTTGTTCGATGTGTTGTTACAGCAGCTTAGTTTTGGCATATAACTTCACTCTTATTTTCTGTTATTTAATATTGACAGCCATTAAAATGAAATAATTTWATGATTATTTAAAGATGAATGAGTAAAAAAAATTAAATMTTTTCTAYGTTCTTTCAAAAATTAATACCTATCATAACATTAAAAAAAGCCAAACTACTGGAAGTGAACAACTTGAATTACTGCTAAGTTTTGAGCCAAGCCAAAGAAAAACAAGATAATGTTGTTCTTTATGGTCTTAAAGTACATAATGCACTATATAAACCATCTGTTGCTATTTGATACTTCTGGAAGAACATACAATTTTTATCAAGCATGAACAGAAAAAAGCTAAAGTACAACATACATATATATGCATTTCTGTATTATTATAGAAAATTTTCTGGTTTTTTTTTCTATTGATTTTAACACAGATGTATGTTTCTCTTACAAGAACTTTTTTAATTGCATGGTTTCTCTTTAGCACCAAAACAAGATAGTAGAAAGTATGATTATTCMTCAGAAAATGAGAGAGGAGAGGCAAAAATTAAACCAGAGACTGTGTGTATTAGAAATGGAGCTGATGTTGATGAGAATTGGCAGTGAATGAGCATATTGCAAATAAACCTGCACAATGTGACTTGCTGGGGTTTTTTTCTGTCCATAACTTTCCTGTAGTATAAAGTAAAGCTCCATGGTGGTATGGTACAAGTGCATTTGGGCACTCTTGATATACAGAACTAGTGGACTAAGATGGGAAGATCCTAGTACTTTGCTGCACCGTAATCATTAAGACCTAGGATTTTCACATTTAGGCTGTTGAAAGGGGCAACAGAATGATTAGTATAAACAAGTTTAATAATTTGCTAATACAGCAAAACAGAACCATATTTGAGTGGAAAAGGATGAGTTTTAGATCTGAACTCTAACTTGCAGAGCTCAAGTTGTSAATTCTTTTATTTACATTATCCTTTCCTGATCAAATTAATTTTACTTGCAACAATTTTAGTTTGCAGAAGGCRGAGGAATATTGTCTATTCTTATATGCCAGGTCTTCTTTTATTCATGAGTTACATTTATTCTTAGAAGCTATAGTTCTGCAAGAACAAAATTAATTGAATATGAATAGGTAGAAGGGTACAGAAAGGGTGAACATTCACAACAGCATCTTCATACAATCAACTTTGTGATTGTATGCCTAGATATTGAATCTATTTCTCTCTTGCCTACAGTGGTACTTTATATTAATAAAGTAATAGCACTTGAATCCAGCAAGCACTCAATGGATAGGKGCTCTGTGGTGGTGGTTGTGGGGGGAATGGCCTTTTTTTTCTCCTTTTGTTTTGGTTTGGGTTTATTTTGTGGGATTCCCACCACCACCTCACCACCAATCCAGAGTATGGGATAATTTTTTTATCTAAGTTGCCTTCACTTTGATCCCTGAGAGGATGTGTTCATTAGACATATCAGAATTTGGGCAATGGTAATAATATAAAATKGAAAGGGTATCAAGGGCAAGTCAGGTTTTAAGGGGCTGCTATTACTGTTGCTTTTAAAACTGTTTTGTCCTTTCTAGTACTGATGGTAGACGCTGAAAACAGATGCAGAAATGGCTAGTATTTGGGATTACCAGCTGCTCTGCAATTTAAGTTTTGAAATTTATGAATTGGAAGTTGAGAGAAAGTCCAATGAAGTAAACTGAGTATTTGCATTGGAACATTGCAGAGCTGTGACATAACACTGGATTATTTACTAGAATCAGAAAATTGGAAAGAATTTTCCCTTTTCAGAGAATATTTAGAAATACATAAAAGAATGATGATTTCTAGAAGTCAGGGTCAAAGGAAATTTCATCTTATTTCATGAATTCTTTAGATGTATGCCTAACTTGTTTATTGATCACTTGACTAGATCAAATGTATTATTTTAACTTGACCTCTTCCACCTCACAAATTTCACTATCCAGTAAGATACCTAGCTAAGGCTGATACTGTATTTATTTATGCATGTATATATTATGCTTTTAAGACTTGTCAATTCCTGCTTACATGAAAGGTTCAATTACCTGGGCATTTTACATTCGATYCAGCACTTTGATTTTTGAACTGAATCTTCTTATCATTCCCACTGCCCTTGTTTTAGTTTTCATCATGGACCAATCTTGAAAGGCACAAATTACACTCATTTAAGGTAATTTGTAAGATGCAATTGAATAACACAAGGAATAGCTTTYCTTCAGTGCTCCAGCTGCTTATGGGCATTTCTCAGGAACTTGTAAAGCTGTTTTCAAAGTAAAACCACTACAACACAACAAAATGCATATAGATCATAGGGGTACTGTATATTTTATTGTTTCACTTTACAGATCTACTTATGTTGGAGTAAATTACTTGATATTACACTTGATAACATTACTTACTAACAAATTTACTCCTAAAAGGTTTTGATGCCTAATTATCTGCTTCTGTGYTTCTCAGACTCAACTTACCTAGAGGTAGTGGAGACATCCATGCCTCGTTCCATCAAAATTCATAAAGACATTCTTAARTCTACATGACATTTGGGTCTGATTCTGGCAGGCATTTTTAAGATTGTTCCAATTCCTACATGGAATATGAGGAACAAAAGATTATGGGATGTGTGCCCTTTCCCCATTGTCCCCCAAAATTATATACTTGCTTACAATGCAAGATAGAAGAACACCTCCTTTCTGACTAGAATAGAACTGAATATACCATATCTTTTTTAGTGATAAAAATARGCAAAAATTAATTTTTAAATATTTTWAAATATTTATCAGTTTTTATCTGAGTAATTATTTTAAATTTATGTTATTACAGGAACTAAAAGTTGATTCTYTTTTATGTATCTGCCATTTGAGAGTATCTAGGAAGTTTTTGAGAAATAGTAAAAATCTTTTTTTTACTTCTACTTTGAGGTGTTGCATATCGAGTTATTTTATGGTTTTAATAGATAAATATTATAAATATTTAAATATTAWAAATAGAGCTAAATATTTGTGAGACTGTTTTAAAGTAAATAAATTTTCATTGTTGTTTTTAAATMTCTTTTCCAGTATCCCATAAAATAAAACAACTTTAAAAGGTAGAATAATTAATATCAGGATTAGGCAGTACAGAAATACAAACACTGCTTCACTAAAGATTATATTTTATCTGTTATCCACTGTAGTATAAAGTGTTTTGGCTCTTTTTCAGGCTTCAAATGTATGTGTAGCATTAGTAAGTAAAAACATGGAATATTTAGAAATTGTAAGTAAATCATTTTCACATAATAATTTTAGGGATTATTTGAAAACCATAATTCTTTCTTTAGATATGGTGCTTGTGAAATTACCAAGTAAAACAAATAAATAATGGATTATTTTCAGACCTCCCATATCAGTACTATGAAAAGAAATGACAAATTAATAATTTCACCTGGTGGCAGGTTGCATAAATACTTAGGATCATTCAATATTTCAGGAAATGGTGGCATATTGTCACRGTAGCACTTCTATGTCAAAGCCATGGTGAAGAGGAAAAAGATATCTAGCTAAACAGTAGAGAAACAATCTCCAACATATTCAAACACTGGAACTGAAGGRTGTTCATCTATAATTGGGTAAAAAACAGCTGCACAAAATATGAGACAAGCAAACTAATGGCAGAGCCTTCAAAGAAATCCATTTTCCTGACATARGCTTTTGCAGAACTGTGAATTTATCTTGATTCACAAAAAAAAAATTTATAATCTAGCAATAGAATATTATAGTTCCTGGAAAATTATATATGAGAATTTTAAGTGYAAAATAGTTTTCATACACACTTGTCTTCTTTTTTAACTTTGGACATGTTTGAAAGATTAAATGCAAGGTATTCCTTATACACTCTTTCAACATAAACTRTATTACAAAATCTGTGGGATTAACAAATCATGCCAATAACTATGGTGTAAATTAATAAAATGCTGTAGGGAATTAAATCAGTAATGTAAACATAGTACAAAACAATTCTCTACCAATATYATGTGGGAARGCTGAACTTCTGTGTAGGTCAGATTTGAGTCTTCYGAAACAGACAAAAGAAACTTCAGGGCAGTCTTTTTCTGTTAGGTCCTGATATCAYACCCTCAGTTTCTGTGCTGTGGCCAAATCTGAGGAACATTTTTCTCTTTGGTCTTTCTGTTTTATTTTTCTCTATTCTTTGAAACCTCTTAGATCAGTACGTTCTTGTGATAATTCTGTCTCCTATTAGGACAAAATCTGTTTACTAATACATCAGACATACTCCAATCTAATTGCATAAGAAAATAAAGTTGAASAAGGTTACATTGACTGAAGTGCAATCATAGGTTTTAGCAGAGGATTATTTAAGATGCCAAGTTAGATAGCAGTGTAGCTAAAAAGTGAATTTGAAGCAAAGTAGACTTGCTTGTTCAATTTTCCACATTGATGATCTAATTTTAGGCTATGGGATTTACACTCTGACACCCAGTATTTCAGAAGATTTCTTTTCATGCTTAAAGCATGATGTTCATCTTGCTTCAAGCATTATGGCTTGTGCTCCTGAGTGCTTGGGATACTAGTGCAGCCTGGGGTAGCCTTCTGGAGTTTGTGATCCACATTTCAACCTATTTTCCKAGCAGTAAGCACTGAGTTTCAGACACATCTGAGGTTTTTTGTCACAGATGGCACAGAGATATTTTTCCATGACTAACTGCCCAACAGYGATTTCTTTTCTATTGGTGACAGAATACTGAATCATTTGAATCCATTGTTAGTGCCCTAACTATGTCTAGAGACATGAATTTCAAATGTGTGAAATAAGATACATTAACTATAACACAGACTTCAGGAAGGTCTCATTTTGACAAACTGTGAAAGTAGCTTATCTATGAAACATGTGCCTTCCTGTTCATTCTACCAAGAAAAATACAGCTTTAATTCTTGCTGGGAAAAAAACAAACAAACAAACAAAAAAAACCAGCTAAACCTCAGTGAGATTGCAGACAATTTAATTGTGTAGTTTTGGGTTTCACAAGACACTTGATGTGTTTCTTTAGTTAAATCCCCCTTTTGTGAGGATGGGGAAGTGAAGATTTTCTACTTTCTRCACTTCAAAATCAGGAATTAAATCTATGAGACATTTCTACTTTCTGATCAGTTTTATAAATTTCAGTTTATATACTCTTGTGGTATTTTCACTGTTCTGATTATTTCTGTTGCCTTTCTATTCACTCTTCTCTGTGCTTCTCATGTTCTTGTTCTCTTTGTGTGTTTTGTGGTGCATTAAATAGACAGGATCATATAAATTACTTATTTAATGGGATTCTACCCCCCCAATTCTTTTCTTTGTGTATCCTAACTTCATTTTGCAGAAAGAACGACATGCAGAGATTCACACTAATGGTGAAAATCTGTGCAAATTATTTTAATCCATGTAAGTTTTATGATTAGCTCAAATTCTTAAATGCAAATACTGCTTTGTGTTTTTTAAAAAATTAATTTAATTTAAATTAATTTTAATTTAAAAAATTAAACATTTCTTTCTGTGCAACACCACTAACCAACAGTTTACTAATACAGGATAAATTTCTCTGTACTGATTCCATGTCTGCTGAAAGTTATTGCAAGTTTTATAATTCAAGATAATTTCTATTTCAGGTATCTTTTGAACATATTGAGCAAAAGTGCATCCATTTCAGAAGCTTGGGGCACTTTCCCTTGTTAACTTAATACCAAGATAATAACTGGTTTTGTATTTTACTCGTGCGTTCTTCCTGCTTTGTTGGCCACAATTCACTACTGAATTTTTCTGACTCTGCTCAGTCAGCCTTATCCAAATATGTTAATAATATTTTTATCAAATTTTCAAACAATGTATTCAACATAAAATTTCCTGTTTGTAATCCCTAGGTTATTATGCCTCTCTACAACTTCTCCCATATTCTTCTAAAGATGCATTTACCTGGTTACAACATAAGGAAAAGAGAGCAAGTGGTGATACTTCTACAAAATGTTTTCTTACTCCCTAACAGTTTGTGGCATAGACACTTCCAAAATCCAGTGTATTTAGTGATGGATTTTTTCATCCATGCTTTTGTCTGTTTCTCCTCTCAAGCCTACATATAATTTTAGTATGCTAAATATTTTTTGGCAAGGATATTTCAGTGAAATATTTCCTTTCGCTCACTGTAGTTCTACTAGCTTCATCTGATGCCTTTTCATTTTTTTCCCTAGAAAATTCAATGTATTTAATCTTCCATTTTACTGCTTACTCAATTTTGCCAGACCTTTCTTTATTTCTTTGCAGGTAGTTGTGCTCATTACTGTTTTGTGTAAACTATCATCAGCAACCTTAGTCATTTCACTGCTAGCCTTGTTTTCCATCTTCTAATATATTGTCAGACAATAACTTTAACTACCCTGACATCTGCTGGACAAGTGACATGGCAAAGCAGAAGCAGTCCAGGAGGATCCTGGAAGGCRCTGATGGCAGCTTTCTGACACAGGTACTGGAGGAGCCCACAAGGAATGGTATTCTGCTCAACGTCATACTAATAAACTGGGAAGGCCTTTTTGGAGATAYGAAGGTTGGGAGCAGCCTTGGCTGTAGTGACCATGAGATTGTGGAGATCAATAYTGGGTGAGGAGGAAGCAGGGCAGCAAGTAAAATTGCAGCCGTTGACTTCACGAGAGATGACTTCAGTTTTTGGGGATGTTCTGGAAGAATCCTGTGGAAAAAGACACCACATGGAAAGGGGGTCTGAGAGAGTTGGTTGATGATATCCAAGGATCATTTCTAACCTTGCACAAGAGTGATGCATCCTAACAAGTAAGAAATCAGACAGAGGGGACAAGAGGTGTGTACACAAAAAAAGAATTCCTGCCATTACTCAAGCATAAACAGGAAATACATAGGATACAAAAGCCAGGATGGAAGCAGCCTCTTAGAATAAATATAAAGAGATTGTCAGAGTAAGTAGAAATGAGATCAGGAAGGCCAAGGTCCMTCTGCWATTAAATCTGGCCAAGGGTGTCCAGGACAACAAGAAGAGTTTCTTAAAATATATCATAACAGAAGAAAAACAAGGAAAATTTAGGCCCATTAGTAAATGGAGGCTGACTCTGGTAACAGGGGATGCAGGGAAGGCAGGCTTATCAAATATCTTCTTTGCACCAATCTTCTCTGACGTGATCAGGCCTCCTCAGGGTTCTCTTACACAGACCAGGGCAAAGGAGTCTAGGAAGGAAGATTTTCCTTGGTGAAGGAAAATGGGGTTAGACAACACCACACCAAAGCAAACTTGACATTCACAAGTCCATGGGCTCTGACAGGATGTGTCCATGAGAGAGCTTCTGGACACTGTAGCGAGGTCACTCACAGTCAGCTTTGCAACGTTGTGGTGATCAGGAGAGGTGCCTGGAGACTGGAAAAAAGCAGATCTCACCCTGGTCTTCAAAAAGGACAAGAAGGAGGACATGGGGAACTATTGGCCAGTCAGGCTGATTTCAATCCCTGGAAAGATGATGGAGCACCTCATTCTGAAGGCCATCTGTATCCATGCATGACAAGAAGTATTAGATTAGAAGTATTTAGCATGGATAGACTGAAGGTAAATCAGGCTTGACCAAACAGATTGCCTTCTACAGTRAAACAACTACSTGGATCAATGAGGGCAGAGSAGTGGATATTGTCTACCTTRGCTTCAGCAGGACTTTCAACRCTGTCTCTCACAAAATCCTCTTAGACAAAATCAGGAAGTRYTGACTGGATGAGTGGRCAGTGAGGTGGATTGAGAATTGGTTGAATGGCAGATCCCAGAGGGTCATAATCAGTGACAGAGGGTCTAGTTGGTTTTTCACTAATGGTGTYCTCCAAGGTTCCATACTGGGCCCAGTATTGTTTAACTTGTTCATCAATGACATGGATGAAGGGGCAGAAGTTCACTGATGAYACAAAGCTGGGAGGAGTGGCCAGCAYGCCAGAGGGCTGTCCAGGCCTTCAAAAGGACCTTGAGAGGTTGGAGAGATGGGCAGAAAACAGTTTGRAATTCAACAAAGGSAAGTGCAGAATCCTGCACTTGGGAAAAAATWATCCCAAGTACAGGCTGGGGGCTGACCTGCTGGAAACRGCTTGTGGAGAAGGACCTAGGGGTCCTGGTGGATGCAAACTGACCATGAGCCCAGCAGTGYRCCTGTATGGCCAAGGCRTAGTRTTCYGAGGTGCATTASGAAGAGCAGMRGTGATCCTGCCCCTCTACTCAGCCCTAGMGAGRTAGATCTGGAGTGCTGTGTCCAGTTCTAGACTCCTCAGTGAAAAATAGACATGGAGCTCCTGGAGTGGGCCCARTGGAGGGCAAAAACAATGATTAAGGCACTGGAGCATCTCTYTTAYGMGGAAAGASTGASGGAGCTGGGTTTGTTCAATCTTGAGAAAAGACCTTGGAGGGGRCATCTCATYAATGTCTATAAGTATTTGAAGGGAGSGTGTCAGAGGATGGATCCAGGCTCTTCTTGGTGGTGCCAAGCAATATGACAAGAGGCAATGRGCAAGAACTGATGCACAGGAAGTTCCACCTGAACATGAGGAAGAACTTCTTTAATGTGCAGAGACCATACACTGGAAGGGATTACCTGGAGAGCTTGCAGAATCTCCCTCACTGGAAATATTCAAGATCTGGAAMTACTCAACATCTGGACAYTCTCTCCTGGGCARTGTGCTCTGGGATGACCCTGCTTGAGCAGGGAGGTTGGACCWRGTGACKCACTGTGCTCCCTTCCAGCCTTACCCGTTCTGTGAGTCAGTGAAACAGATGAGATACTGAAGAAGTCCATTAGTGACTTYTCTCCTCTGCCAGAACTGCCCATTCAATTTTACCATCATCTAACTATATTTTAAGCAAACATGCAGAAAAAGCCTGTCGTTTTATGAAAGGGTTCCTAATCTCTGTAAGAACCTTCCAATTGCGCTTCCTCAAATGCTCTTTTAGAACTGCAAATAGTACACCTGAACTGGATTTCTCTCATCTCTATGCCAGCTAATMTCGCTGGGAAGCATTAGTGGATTTATCATGCAGGACTTTGCTTTAAAAAAGCCATGATGCTTTGTGGATGTCATTTTTATCCATGTGTCAGCTGAATTTAAGCTTAATTATAATTTCTACAGTCTTGTTACATCTCAGGTTTACATCTCTGTACTTTTCAGATATCCTTTGGAACACTTTCTGAAAATAGAAATTGTATTTGCATCTCTGTCCTACACTATAAAAATCACCTTAAGAAATTGGACATTTCTTAAGCTTTTAAACCTGCACTTTGAGTCACAACCCAAGTTCTTTTCACAGAATCATGGGTACAGCAAAATTACTTAGGTTTTCTGCTATTGCTTTATGGCAGCTAGGCAAATTGGAAATTTTTGTTCTTCTTTCTGATGGAGCACCTATGTTGTTTGATTATAAGTTGTTAGTATTTTTTGGGGGTTATGAGAGAGCTGTTTACAAATGATCATGTTGTTCCCTAGAAACTTAGTTCTTCCAAAACGTTGATGCATAACATCAGAACAGATTTTGTGGGGGGTTTTTTGTTGTTGTTGTTGTTTTGGGGTTTTTTTGCTTGATTTGGTTTTTTTAGGGGGGTTTATTGTTGGGTGGGGGTTTTTATTTTTTTAATTGTTGTTGTTATTTTTGCTTATTTTGTTGTAGCTATTGGGATATTAGCTTTTAATTAAAAATTATTCCAGCAGGTTTTTTAACATTTCAGTCTTCAATAGTTCATCTTCATTATTAAAAAGGTTCATGTTTGTTGTACTGCTGAAACAAGGAATTTGCTCTTTATCAGGATATAATTTTACATTTGGGTTTGAATGAAAAGAYTACTGCTGCTCTACTAGCCATTTTCTACCCTTAATCAAGAGACTGCATGCAATTTGTGTACATGTGTATTTGAACACACASAAATGTACTTTTAATCCAACAAATAGTCAAATATTACTATGTAGTTTCTCAATATTCAGAATTGTATACTTAATTCATAAAATGTATAGGGACAAATATAAATCAGTGTTGTATCAGATTTGATCTTTCAGAATACCTTAAGTGGTATTTCTGAGTAGTTAAAAGGCTATGCAGGTTACGTTATAAAGAAGGTCTTAAAATATCATGTWGTAGAGGGTTAAAAAATTACAGCATATTATGCAGCCATTGGAATTCAGCTTTTCAATATTTTTCTTTTAATTTATTTCTTGTAACTCTGTAATCTTTCAAAGCAAATATATTGGTCTCAGGTAGTTTAAAACTAACAACAAGCTGTGTCTCTAAAAGTGGTTGCATCAGAATATATTTTAGTGTGGGGTTTTTTGGCTGTCTTTTAAAGTAATTTCTGGAACGTGTATATTTTTGGTATTGAGAAACTTTCACTTTTCTGTTAACTTTCCCAGTTTGGTGAAATAGGCCTTCAGTCTGAAAGGAAGTTCTTCGAAAATGAAATTGTATTCTTTTTCTCTATTTCACTTTTCTATGTCCCWAAATATTTATTTACTGATCCTTATTGTATATAAGCTTCCTTTTGAATACTGAGTTTTAAATCTGATTTGGCTCTTGGACTAGATGATCTCAGGTTGGACTAGGCCATCTTCAGAAGTCTCTTTCTTACCCTAACTATTCTGATTCTCCACATGTCATTGCTGTTTAATATTATATTTCCAAAGTTGATTTAAAATAAGGTTGTCTTCACCAAGTCAATTTAATATTCATAATTCTACTTAATTTTTTGATTAAAGGAAGGTGGCATATGACTTATGATCCTTTTCTACAATTTCCCTCTTGTCAGTGGAGAACTGGTCAGACAAGTTTTTGTTTGAAGGTGACTCCCACAACTTTTTAATTTTGTTCAATAAAATTGTAGGTCATTCTTTCTGCTTTACAATATTTAATTAAAAGCATTTAGCAATCCAACCTTTTGTGATAGTGTTATCCATAAAGAAGGGGAAGGATTTTCACTGCTCTGACCTTAGGAGGTTGGGCAGTATGAATACATTAAATGTGGAAAGGTCATTTTTGCTATGTCCCTAAGTATTAGCTACTGCTTAAACCAGGACACTGGACTAAGTGGCTGTTACTCTGATTTGTCCTCTGCAATATTTCAGGGTGTATTTAACTGCAACTGGTTTTGTTGTCTTCTGCATTAAGCATATATGTTACAAGAGACTAACTATTTATCTTTGATTTGGGGGTAAAAAATATACTCAAAACAGCTTGTTTACATTAGAATTTTCTCACGAGCATTTTTGAATTTTATCTCTGTAACTGAATGCAAAAACAAATATACAAATAATAAAGCAATACACGTTATTGGAAGATTCTCCTGGGCAAAGGGTAGAATTTAAAAGCCCAACATGATAGATTAACAGTTAGGATATCTCTAAAAAGTGGCAGGAATATAGGGTTCTGTGTCCATACTTATGTCTTTTCTTATCTCTGAGTGAMTCTACCTTCTTATTTACATTGCATKGTTTTTGTGTTCTCCACTGACTGGCCATGACTCCTGACTTCAAACCTGTCTCTTTTCAACACACATTTTACAACACTGAGAATTCGCCATGCCTGATTAGTCTCCTTTTACTGCACTTAAATTTGAGTTGATGGAGGCTCCCCTCCTGGCTGCACTGCATCAGTTTTCTYGCAGTGGTGAAGGTCTGTGTGTGGCAGTCTCTGGAGATGTCAGCTTTCAAAACACTAWGCTGCATGTCCTTCTACATCAGCCTGTGAAAGTGTGACAGAAGTAAGATTTCCATCTGTTTGTCTACTGAAGTAGCATCATGGCATATTAGTTGCCTAATTTCTTCATCTGTTGGCATTGCRTGGAACAGAGGGCTGAAAATGTACCTTTCTTGGACGGAGAGTGACGCAAGTTATTTGGGTTTGAATATTTCAGTATGTTGGGTAGCTGCAAGCAGGTCAGCACTATATTTAAAATGTAGTCAGAACTTAAAGTGTATGTATGGAGATTTTTCAAAATGTTTCAAGATGAAACACTCAAAAGAATAAACATAACCGACTGAGATGTTGCACTTCTCAAACTTTTGGATTTTCCATATTTCCAAGCATATGCCATGAGAATATTCTTTTTTCCCTTCTTTTCCCTCCAAGTCTATAATTAATTTCTGTGAGTGCTATTGTGCTTGAAAACAACATCAGTGGGCTTTTTCATCATGTATTTTCATATTCTGAGAAATTTCTATTAATTACTTATATTGGATTAGAGTGTATCTTGYGTTTRTTGCTGCCTTTTTAYTTCAGTTTGCTGTTGGTTGGCATTTTCTGTGACATATTTCCAGAGAAAATTCCTAAGAGCTATAATGCTTTATATTTGCCCAGCTGTTGCAGTTAACCCCAGCAGGCAGCTAAATCCCACATGGCCATGTGCTTGCACCAGCTTGCAGCAGGATGGGGGAGAGGATCTAAAGGGAAAAAGTTAGAAAACTCATGGACTGAGATAGAGTTTAGTAAGKTAATGAAAAGCTGCACATGCAAACAAAACAAAGCAAGACACTYCTTTTCCCACTGTCAGGCAGATATTCAGCTACTTCCAGGAAAGCAGGGCAACATTATTCTTAATGGTTACTTGGGAATGCAAACTCTGTATCTCTGGAAGTCCCAATCTCCCTCCTCCCAGCTCTTGTTGCTGAGCATGCCATGAAATGGTGTGGGCTGTCCCTTGGATCAGCTGGGATCWGCTGTCCCGGCTGTGTCTCSTCCTCCTGCTTGTGCTRCCYCAGCCTCCYCACTGTGAGGGTGGTGGGGAACACCAGAGTTTAGATTCTGTGCAAGCACTGATCAGCGAGAGGTGAAACATCAGTGTCTTACCAATGCCATTTTCATCACAAATCCAAAACAGCACCAGGAGCCTCTGGGAATAAAACTACCCCTTGTCCCAGACAAAACTATTACACCACCTTACTCAATGACAATGCTTACTTCCAAAGATGGTGCACAGATAGTGCACTAATCATTAAATTACCTTGCATTAAATTAGTTAATTATTTTTCTGAACTGATGAGCCTATACTTTCACAGTAATTGGTGTTATTGCCAAACTTTTTGTAAGTTTTAATMATTTTTTTTTTGGTGCTGAAGCAATTGTTTACTAAAATCTAGTTTCTTTGCCACGCAGAACATTATGTGAGTTTCTGCTTGATGTTCTTCATTTTACTTTTATAAARTAAAAAAAACTYTTAGKTTTTTTTTAATTTTAWTTTTTTWWAATTGAAAATTATATGAAAGACTATTCGAAGAGAGTTTTAACTTAAAAGAAGGCTTATTTACGCTGATAATTCATATTGGTTTTCTAAAATATATGTTGGATATCACCTTTCATCATTATRCTTAATGCAAGAAATGGAAACTAAATAAAAATTTGCATTTTTCAATTAAAAATCCATWATCATGTTTTCTTCCTCTTTCTTTTAGCCATGTGTAGTGTATTTCTATGCATTAAGTATTTCCTGAATTATGAAAAATGATAGAATAACACATTGTTGATCCCCATGGTGCAAATCTGTTATTAAAGTGAGAYGTATAGTGTGAATTTGCATTCCTTAAAGCTAAGGCGAAAATCCAATCTCTAATCTTGAGAGGACTTTTTTTTCTGTCTTGTCACATCAAAAAATAGGCAATCATCTTTATCCTTGAATTCTAAATCAAGGCTTATRAATTTCTTTAATAATAGAAAGAGARTKACATCTGTCTTTGCCTTTAGCTTTAGCTTTTTGTTGGTTTTTATTTAACCACTAGCAGCATTTGCAAAATCCTGAAATACACAATTTTATCAGAAAACAAAATACTGYGCTGACTGGCCTGTGCTCCAAGATGGTGCTAAGGTGTCTAAACACTGAGTCTTTATTTTCTCTAAATAACAGCTCAAAATGTTATTGATGTCATCATTATTATTGTTATTACATTTCAGTGTTTTCGTATCTGCCATATCTTTTCTCATTTGAAATTAATGGATTCTCCAGATATTAGAAAGTCCTTCCATTTAAACAAAAAAGTCTATTTGCCAGGGCCACTCTTTTCTCTCCTTTAGTCTCCCCTTCTCTCCCACTCCTTCCTCTCTCTTTCCATCTCATTCTTCTCTCCTTTTCCTTTTTCCTCTCCCTTTCCATAATGAAACTCTTGAAAATCATGTAAAAAGTGAGCTGCTAAGCTGAAGTAACACATGATGAGAGTAGCTGATCTGAAATTCCTTGTAATTTCAGGAATATTAATGAAATCTGATTGAATACCTGAGAAAGTGGGTGGCAGAGAAACCCTAGGAAGCTCCAAGGTGATAGGACTAGGCAAATGTACTGGTTCCCAGACAACATGCTGTTCAGTGCTTCTGATGCAGTCTTTAGTCGCATTCACTCTAAAAATACAGTGAATAATCAGAATTAATTTTCTAGAATCTCTTAGTTAAAGTGAAAGAAAAAGTAATGGGAGGGTAAAAAGACTTTTTCTTTATACTCTCCATGATAGTTYCCCCTATTACTCTGTATTTAACGTTAGGTATCACAAAGCACCTTGGGTTCCAATAGAATTGTCAGCATCTGTATACTATGTAATTCTGGAAAAAATCTGGGAAACAAATATTTTGGGTTTTTTTTAAGCAGGAAGAAATGACGATTTTGAAATATAAACTTGCACTTTTTTTTTAAATGTCATTCCTCTAAAAAAAATTTATATCCAGTTTTTCCTTGCTCTGAATTACGTGTCATAATACTGACAATAAAAATATTTTCTATCAATCCAATGTCCCTTGGAGATAGTTTTCTGGTTTAGTTTTGTCRCTTTGGGAACTACCAGGAAAATACCTCTTCCTTTATAGTTTGTAAACACCAGAGTTAAATATTTTTTCTTTTATCATGGTAAAAACATTCTCAAGTAGGAACACTTTTCAATTAAAAAAAAAAGCAACCCTAAAAATGCACAGACATATTTTTGCAGTTGAACAATCTAACATGTATGTGCAATTTCAATTATTTTACCTACATGAAAGTACAAYTGCATTGTGAAAGTAAAACTGAACTAAGTTGTAATTCTGTGGTGAAAGATTAACAAGTGATGGAGACAGCTAATGAAAGAAGACCACAGATGACTTCTCAGCTAAACTGAGTCTTGGGATGTTGTTTTTAACCACCTATAACTGGGGMTTAGGAGAGAAGCACATGAAATTACCATGTCTTGGAAATCTGAAATTKTTTCAAGAAGCTTTGATTATACACAAAGGCATTTAAGGGCTTTGTTTCAATTTTTGCAAATAGTAGTTTTTTTCCTTTTTAAATGGAACTGGAGATGGTAGTGGGTTTGCATTGGTTTGTTTTTTTTTTAATGATTAACACATATGGTAAAACATATAAAACCATAGGGCATAATATCAATTAARTCTGCATTTTAAATTACTTGGGAAAATATAGAGATATGAGGATGTACTTCTAACAAATCTTGATTATTGCTTTTGTTAGTAACTTAAGACTTCTAAGTTGAACTGTTTGAATTGTTGCAGAGACCCATTTGTGAAGCAAATGAACTTTACTAAATTGGTGTCATGACCAACATTGTAATTAAGTGGTAATTAGAGATATTACGRCAACTTTCTCTGAGTATAATGTAAATTACTGAACAAATATAGAAGTTAACCTGATGAAATTAATTAGATGACATGAAACAAGTGAGTTCACAAGTCAGCCTTATAAGGTGATTTTAGTAGGCATTTAATAATAATGGAAATTAGAAGATCTCTTGATGATGTWATTTAAAACTCAACTGAATTCTTGGAAATAGTCAGGAAAACAAATGGAATTTAAATTTAAAGAAGGAATTTAAAGATTTTTTTGTTTGGTGAAATTTTGAACACTTTGTCCTTAAATTCTTCTTCTTTGAGGAGACATTCAGAGAGGTAATCTGAAGAAACTATGATAGCTGTGTCATCCAGATGTCGCCAAAGGAAGGGATAAAAAGCAAATTGCATTTCAGTAGAGTGATACATTCAGTCTAAGCATGAGCAAAAGGGAACACAATAAAAAACCTAAGAATTTCTTCTTTGTCTTATTCATGTTTTAAGTCCAGCATTAAGATTGTCTAATGAACACAAAGGAACTTTATTAAAAATATAGATAAGATGGCAGAGAACCTTGCTAGTATCTACTCCTTTTCCCTGGATTTAAGTTCCATTTTTCCWGTGTTTTTTTGTGCCATAACATTAACATTTGCCTTCCACTAGCAGAGGRCAGTGGGGAGGAATGTACAACAATTTATCAGCATCCTGAGTTCAGTTCTTGGAGGAGTAGGATGATCCTAGTGGGATTCCCTTCTCCTTTGGGTCTCCTTAGGCAGTTATCCTTACATACTTCTTCAAACAGCCAGCTTGTTTGTGGTTGGGTTTTTTGTGTTGRTTTCTTTTTTCCTTCTTTTTTGATTCCCATTTATTGTTTTGAATTTGCAAGAAACACTCCCCTGTCTTGCACCCCTATTTCCACAACCACCAAGGGCTGTTGATTATTATACCCCATTAGTCAGAGSTTCCCTGCAGGTGACTGGCACAAAAGCTCAGACAGGACAATTAATGCACCATTACCAAACRACTTCTGTCTTGGCTCAAACCAGTTAAAAGCAGCTCTGGCCAAGGCAAACCCAACCAAACTGAACCTTGCCATGGGAGGTCATTGCCACACTTGTGGCCATTTAAGGTTAATGGGGTAGGAACCACACTATAAACCTTCCTAAAAGGAAAATTTAAATGCTTTTAAGACTAGGCCTGCAGAATCCAGAGTTCTCTCCAGACTATAGTCTATGTGTTGCTAACAATTAGGCCACACATAATTGATAGATATAATATGTAATAGCTATATATTAAAAATTGTGAAACATACATGTCTGAATTAGTTCTATGGAGAAGAATGATGTTAAATGCATTCTTTCTTCAGTGTGAGGGAATAAAACAARTAATCAACATCTCACATATGATGAGATAGGGATAAGAAAAAAAGCTAGACAAGTGGAAAAGGTCACTATAATTCAAGAAATTACTGCTTTTACAGACGAGATTTACAGTAAATATATACATGTGCATTGAGAAAGTGGTTGCCTTAACAACTAGGACTTTCAAAAGGGGGAAGAAATTGTGCTTGAATTTCTGAAAAATACTGAATTATATGAAAATTTAAACTTTTTTGTAGTAGCATTATCAGTGGTAATGAAGAAAATAAAAATAAAAAGACCTTTCAGTTTAAATTTTTTGGCTAAATTGACGGGAAAGCAAAGTGTAATGGCCTTAACTGTGAGTGACAAAAATGGAGTGTGCTGTAGAATGTAGTCACTTTCTTGTTGTAAGACCTAGAGGCTGTCACCAATTTATTTTTTATTACATACAACCATGCATTTTTTAGAATTCTGTCTTGCACTTACTTAAAACAGATCTGAATGTGATAGCTGTAGGTTTTGCACATAGCTACAGTAATAAATCTTATAATAAGCCTAACTGTAAGAAGTATGAAAAAAAGTGTTATGGTTGCTTTCTACATGACATTTGTAGATCATATTTAGGTTAAAAAACAACTTCATATCTGATGACAGAAACCATTGAGCACTATGGCTATCTGAAGGTACTGTGTTGCAATTTGTTTATTTGAGCAGACCTTGCTAATATATTTTCTCCTCAAACTGGCTATTTTTCTCCAAATGCTTAACCMCTTAAAAGTATAGTAAGAAATAGATTAAATAAAAAATAATCCTGAAAATGWACATTGTGTTAGTGTATTTATAATCTGGGARAATSTCTTATACTTGGGCAGTAGGCAGACAGYATGTATTCAGTTAASATGGCAATTACTGCTGTTAACTTTTTTATTTCAACCTAAAGGACACCTGTAATCTGACAGTCCAGCCGCAGGCTTCATCAAATGAAAGCACAGACACAGTGTAATAAATAACATTTGGCATAGCAGTATGGTGCATTATTTCCTACTTTAGCATTGCATTTAAAAAGACTAAAAGCTGCACATGGCAGAATTTAAGCCCTGGGCATAGTTTTTTTCTCAAAATAAAAAAGTGTCTCTAAAATATTGCAACCAAGAAATAAAAATAATCTAAAAGCTTCAAGGCACCTTTTCTACAACTTAGTAGAAACCAAATCACTCCATCTAGTGTGACATATGTACTGTAATATATAGTGTGCCAAGTCAATTAAATCGTTAATTGTCTGTTTTTAAGAAAAACAGATGGTGGGTCAAATTTTATTCACTTTCAAAAATTTTAGGTCCCACACCTATTGGTGATATGCTCATATTACCCAGCAGGGATTGGAAAAAAAGATTGTCAATGCCTTTTTCAAACTGTTTGCTTTTCCTCCCCACTTCCACCCTTGTTTTAAGRAGTATTTAAAACTGGTTTTAGTTTGCGTGTTTTTCTACAAGGATAATGGGGTTTTTTTCTGTTTATCTCTCCAAAATGCACCTGTAGGTAAGAAATAATCATATAAAAATAGAGTAGTGATTGAAAGTGTTGTAGTTTTGATCTCTTCTACCAGTTATTAAGATCTGTAAAATTAATTGGCTTTAACATGGCCTTATTACCCAGCTGACTGGTCCTGGAAATCTTTTTCCTGTTATTTCTACAGTTTATTTAGTTCTTTTCAATTGTCTTTTGTTATACTTCTACAATGGCTTTATTTAGGGTATCTTGCTAGACATGTGAACCGTAATAAAAATCATTACATTTGTGGCATGTTCTCAATTCTTAAGAGTTTTGTTCTCTCTGTTCTCTACGTAGTAACTAGTTATTACCTTCCATGCCAGGACAACACTTTCTTAGAATAGAATCATCAAGGATGGAAGAGGCATTCAGGATCATCCAATCCAACTGTTCACTCAGCACTACTATTGCAAACACTGAACTACCAAACCAGATCATCCAGTGCCAGATGCAGTYGCCTCTTAAACATCTCCAGGGATGGTGACTCTACCACCTCCCTGAGCAACCTATTCCAATACCTGGCAAACCTAACAGTGATTTTCTTTTTATTCTAGTAGCTAATCTGAATCGCCCTTATCTCAGCTTTAAACAATTTCCTGTGGTCCTGTTGCTGCATGGCAGAAGAGACTGATCCCCACCTCCCTACACCCTCCTTACAGGTACTTACAGGGAGCGATGAGGTCCCCCCTGAGCATCTTCTTGAGATTAAACAAAAACAGCTCCCTCAGCCATTCCTGCTAAGACATATTTCCTAGACTTTACGCGAGCCCTGTTGCCTTTTTCTGGATACACTCCAGCACCTCATTGTCCTTTTTAAAGTGAGGSRCCCAGAACTGTGTGAAGTACTTGAAGTGAGGGCTCACCAATGCTGAGTACAGCTCTTCCTGCAGACACCCTTTTTTTCATAGGTGTGTCTTCTAAAGCAGAACTGTCTGTTAGCTAAATTCTGGAGTAAATACTTTAATTTAAATATTAGTCTAATAAGACTTGAATGTGGAAGAGTATTATTTTTGTGCAGATGGACAGCCACCACAAAACTAGCTTATTCCTTTTGTCTCTGTGGTCAGCAAGCCAAAACTAATCTGACCAAAAGGATCACCATTCCAGTCTTCCTCAGCAACTGTAAAGCTTCATGTTTCCAGTGAGAACAATACTACTGAAAAACTTAACACCTTGCCTTTATTTTAAAATATGTTGGCTTAGCTATGCTTTTCATTCAGCAAGCGGGGGGTGGGGGGAGGGAAGCCCAGACATAGATAGCAATTTAAAAAGAAAAAAACCCTAAAAATTCAAGTTTTGCCTAAATTGGACTCTTCCTAAGACATTTGGAGAAACACAACTTAATGTTACCTAAGATATTTTTGTTTCAGTTGAATTCTGGTTGGCTTTATGCCCATGGATGATTTGGTCATAAARTCAGCACTGCTATTTCTAGTTTTCTATCTTTAGTACAGTAAAAATTCACACTTTTAAATCTACTATTTCTGTGCTAAAGGATGCACTTATTGTCATCTCTGATGTACATCTGTTTACAAAAACTTTCATTTTCCCATTTTTTCTATTAGTTGTGATTTTTCTGAAAAGCCACATTTATTGTAAATAGGGAAGATTTCTTGTTCTTTGCTGACACAGTAGTTCAATTATTCGTATGGTTGAATCCTAGACTGATTTAYTGGGGGGAAGTAAAGAAGATTATGAAGATTTTGGTACTGTGTTGTGACCCAAGCTGAGAGTGGAGATGAATCATAGCAACATAGGATGAGTGCAGCTGCAATTTCATGTTACTCCTATCCCTCTTCCACCATTACCGAACTACCAGTAACATACTTGAAGGACTACTTTAGAAATGAATGTGGTTCAATAATGATAGGTTTTGTTGCCACAGAAACCTCTTTTAATGAATAGATTGCTTAGTGTATTTCAAGTAGTAATTTACTTTGTATCCAAGTTTCTTTTGTTCAGTGAAATGCATGTATACATACAGTTTCCATATGAGAGARGAGCTTCAGTCATTTGAATAAAGGATAAAAGGAGGTAGCTGTTTTGTTGGGTTTTTCTTAGCTCCTTTTCAGCTTTTTTATAGCAACTTGCCTTCAGAATTTTTCTGTGAAAGGAAATATTTGGCAGCAGATTTTAAGTTTTAGAGAAATAATGAACATTTGACTTAAGACCTAAATTCTAATTCCTGTAATTTCATTAAAACATTTGTTAGAAAGTGAGCATCAGTGTAAGGRAAAGTTGACTCCTCCTGAAGTAACRGAGTTGGTGTGAACAGTCAAATTCAAATCTTAAGCAGTTTCATAGAAATGTCTGTTGAGAAGCAGGGGTGGCACTCCACAGTAAACCACAACCTCTGAAAATCATAATGTGGATATGGAATGAAAAATGTAAGAGACAAGGTGAATTATCAGTAAAAGGCAGATYACAAAGTATTTTGTGCAGAGAAGTGTTCCATGTCCAGTTATCTTCCAGAACTGAAATTTACTGGGTATTTTAGTGAAATAATTAAGTGTGGGTAATAWACCATTAGATCTCTTCTGAAAGGATCCAAAAATAAATGTCACACTTTAGACTTCTAATTTTTCATGATTTCTAGTGTTATTTCATTTTTACTATTTTCCTACTTTTAAGCACCACTTATACCACTACTTCCAGTAGTAGAAGTGAGCTGATTATTGATGAAGTGAATATTTATTTTTCTTACTAAGGGATTCCAAATCTTGTTGGTGATTCCATTGTCATTTACATTAGTCAGACCTTTCAAGTGAAAGTTTGGCCTGTTCAATACTGCCATCATGAGTTTGCATTTAACACTTGCATTCATGAAATTAAATAAATGTGTAGAATTTTTTTTTCACCTAGACTTGCTAAATCTGCTGTTGAGTAACTGGCGTCTGCTAGAATGTATCTGAGTAGTACTTTTTCTCTAATACTTGTCAGTCTTTAAATAGGAAAAACAGTTTCCAGCTGTAGAACACAAGGCATCCCAGATTTGATTCCTTTCTCTCCATAGAGCTTCCCTTCAACAAAGGATATTTCTTGTTTCTTTTGCCAGCKTCATTAAAACACTCATCTTCACAAAGGGAATAGATTTCTGTCTTACAGAATTTGGAAGTGACATTGAGGACCAACTTATAGTAATATTATGTTTTTCCTTCTCTCACAATTTCATTTTTTATTTTGTTAGTTAATTTTCAGGCTTCCATTAGATGACAATGGACATACACATGGTATATTCTTGGTCTCCAAACCCATAACAAGCCCAGTTTACACTATGCCTCCTGACTAAGAGGATGTAATTCAATGAGACTTAGGAATTGCCATTTAACTTCTATATCTAGAAATTATAGGGATCTGTAACTAATAAAACTAATTTTAATAGAATGTTATAAAGTGTAGCGTAAATGCAATACTCATCACTTGGTATTTTCTGGCTGGTTTTAAAGCTGTTATTTTGGTTGTTTGCATGTGTTTCAAATCACTAGAAACAGTAAAGGCACTTAAAAGGAATTCCAAGGATGCAAGGAAGCCTGAATTACCTGAATTAAAAAAATCTTTTTGGTGGTCATGAGAGTAGTATTTTTGTTTGTAAGTTGAAGAGGAGCACATGCTGTTTGTTGGAATTCATTGTYTTATATGCTTTTCCCTACTTTGTCTTCGAGGTCATTGTCTGCTTTTCATTTCCTTGTCATGACTCCATGACTGTCATAAATGTTAATGATCTGACCTTGAAATTGCAGGAATGATGTAGAGATAATTATGTCACAGTTTTGTTTTTTTTTCCCTGATCCTTACTGTAGGTTCAAATTATTTTCTATTCTATGGTAGCTCAAAAATTAGGAACACAATTTTTTGTGKTTTTGTTTTGAGAAATGCATGATCCATGATTTTCTAGAAAATAAAGTTCTAGTTCTAGAAAACKAAAACAGTTCTAGAAAATAAAGAAGGTTTGCAGGCTGCATAATTTCTGAAGTACCTCACATGTCCTTATAAAGTGATCTACTTAATCCACTTAACTTCCATGGAAACATGGAAAAGTTAAAAACTGTGGTGGCTTTTTGTCTTAGTGGGTCTTAGTCATGGTAACAGTCTTGCCTGCCAACCTTTATGGCAAAATTGGGATTCTCTGAAAAAAACCCCAAAACTGGATTCTGCCTATCATTGAAAAGCAGCTGTTACTTTATTTTTAGTCATTCTGTGTTCAAATGRTGGTCCATGAGGGAGATTCTATCCTACTGTAGTGAACTTTTATAGATGACTGAAGAGACTGTATATACTRCATTATGCACATCAATAATTATCACATTGATTTAAAAAATACTGACAGCACAAGTTWAAGTAACAATAAATATTCTGGCAGTAGTTTTGGTATCTACTTTTTCCCCATAAACTATTGTTATGATCCAGTCTGTGAGAGATGCCTCTGCCCAAATTAAGATGCAAGTGAGACCAAATGCCRAAGTGAAAAATACAGAAAATAGTCACAGCCCATGGATCCAGCAGCATCCTTTCTTCACCCTGGGCTTCCTGAAGGTGGGGCTCCCAGAGTTGTTCTTCTGGGGGTACCACTTTTTTACAGTCCAAGTTTCAGGTATCCATGGGGTGCAGATGCTCCTCCCAAAATTTAGGGCAATACATGTACCCTGAGATTAGCTCACTTGGTGCTAATAATGCCAAGGTTGTGGATTAAGTCCCTGTATGTTCTGTTCACTTAAGAGTTGGAGCCAATGATCTTTGTGGCCTCTTTCTRCTCGGGATATTCTATGATTCCCTGTATGATATTTACTTTCTTTCCCACCCTTTGCGCAGTGGGATTTTTTCCTGGATACATGAATCAGGATGTACTAACCAGATTGTACCTCTGTCAGGCCTGGAATCAGCATCTCCCTGTTGCAAGTTTCTCCCTCTGTGCTCATCACAAGTTCCTGCTGTGGTGGCTTATTTTATGTCAAGTTTCTTCTGTGGCTTCACAGTGTTTTGAGAGAGACAACTGTGCTTTTAAGTCCTTAGARCCATTAAAAGAAACAGTATCTTAGTTGGTAATATCCTGCCACATAGCAAAAACATGACTCCAAAATATAGGTAGACCTTTTCTGATAACCGCTCATCTTTTTTTATCTTTATAATCTTTAATGCTTAGTTTTTATAAAAATATTTTAATAGTCTTGACCATAAAAAAAGCATACGAAAACCCCAAAAATTGATTTTATCTGAATGTTGTTCCTTTGCGGGTTTTAACTGGATGAGTGACTAATACCTAACATAGGCACACACAAACCTTATTGAATACAAATGTTTTGAAAGCAARACCATTTCTTCATTAGATAACTGTCACCAAAAAAATCTACTTTTAAACCTAAGTGAGATTGGCTGTGTGCTCCTTCTCTTAAAATTTAGACATTTTAGATTTGTTTCTGATATACAGTATCTCTTTCATGATTTAAAAACCTCCTATTTCTTTTTAGAAATTTAAGCTCAAATGTAATTAATATTTTAAATACTGACTGAGTCCATAATTACAGCTTTGAGGTATTTAATGTGACCTCTTCATTTTAGTAAAGAGATAACTTGTATTCCCAGTATTATTTTATAAATCAGAGTAGTTACTGTAGAAGGAAAACCATGAATCTGAAATATGATTTTTCTCTCGAGACTTCCATGTTATTTTGGCACCTGAATGGGTGATGTTTGAGAGATKCACCAGCACAGGTCACAGTGATCCTTTTCCACTATGCTGGAATTAGGATTTCTCCACAACCTATTATCATTAGGCTTTTAATTCAGTCTATGCTGCAGTAGTTAATTTTCAAAAACTACTAGTGAGGCATACATAGCATGATAGAGGTAAAAAGTTTATTTAAACAATATGTGGGGTTTCTGTCTTTAACTTAACCTACCTATGGGGTAGATTGAATTTTAAAAAAACTGTGGGATGGGCTTTATAGAGGGTAGTCTTTTTGCAAAGTTGATTTTTCAAAAATTAAGAAGTGTCAGTATGTAAGTTACTCATGAAAGCATAATTCAGCCTCTGTGCASAAATTCATTAGCATAGTCTTTAATTACACAGTCACACAGTATTTCCCTTAGGCTCCATGCCTCCTTCATTGCATTGGATGAATGGTGTCTTGAGTATGTGGCAGCTGTTTAATATTTTTAAGTTCATCATTCAAGTGTTGGCCTTTGCCTTATTTACTGCACACTCTTCTGAAGCCTGAAATAAGTACACAATTATYCTCTATCAGTTTTAACATACATATGATTTATTTTCTACTTGTAACAAAGATTCTAATAATTGTAATTGTAAAAATTTGGATTCTTTCTTGTCCACTTCAAGARRAAAAAAAATCATTGTTATCCTAGTGTTATAAGTGGAGAAAATGGCATAAGAATAAATCAGAATTAGTGGCAAAACTACTCTTATAACTTCTTATTGCATGATGCACAACTCAGGCTTTATTGCTGCTAACCAGACTGCAATATTAGGTGATGCTTTTTATTTTTTTTATTTCTCATATACTTTCCTGGTAGTTTTCATTGCTAGGATCTCAGCTTAGACACTYCAAAAATTAAATTCACATGACAGATGGCCAAATGTTAAAATTGTGGTTTTTCATTCTCTCCAGGCTTATACATTAATTGTTATCATCCATTTAATGGTGTTAACATTTATATCACATCACAGCCTCTAACTTCTTAGATTCTTCCCACATTTTTACCTGCAACATTGTGCTCTTGTCTCCAGGTGTCTAGAAGGATATTTTAYGAGTTACTTTCTCTTCTCTTTAGATAATATCTTGAAAATTTTCATCTCAAGCTGATTTAAAAGCATAGTCTAACTTTTTGAACAAGAGTAACTGACATAAATAAAACTGTGTTCATCCATAAAACTAGTATTTGGAGCAACTGCTGTAAATAAATTTATTCCATCCACATTTTCTCTACAATAATCCTTTATGTCTTTTGGGGTTTTTTTTTTTGTTATACAGATTTAATACCTAACTATCAATATACTGATCTGCCTGCCTAGCAGTTACCCTTAGGGCCAAAGGAATTCTGCTTTCTTTGTGTTGTAGGTATCTGTTAGTTTGCCTGTATGCTTATTTCTCAGACCAAGCTTATCGTTACATAATCAAGGAGAAACACTTGGTCGTAATAGCTCCTGATAGCTCCTCCCAATTTAGTTGTCCTTCAGGTGATTTTCAATAACTCCCAGAACAGTCTTCTATCCATAGTTTTACCAGGCACTGAAGTGAGACTGACAGTAGCTTTCAGGGTCTTTCTTCTTGCCTTTCTTGAAAACTGGCATGCAGTGGCCAGCTCCCAGTCAACTGGTGCCCCTCTAGATTCCTAAGAAGATTCAAAAATCACTTAGAGAGGTTTCCCCATGACATCAGTTAGTTCATCTGAGTATTCTAAGGTGAATCCTACTGGGATCCAGATGGAGCAGCAGATCCCACACAAGTTKGGAGTTTCCTTGGAGTTTATCATGCTTGCAATCAAGTCCCTCCAGCTCAGGGCAATTGGAAACCCATAGCCCAAAATCAGCGTTTAAGGCTGAAGCAAAGAAAACATTGACCATCCCTGCCTTGTCTATRTCCCTGTTTCTCAGGTGATCGTCCTTATCCTGGAACAGAATKATGTCATTTTGCACTGCCTTTTGGTAGCAATGCATTTTAAAAAGCTCTTTTAACTATCCTACATAGATCTGGCCAGATTCAACTCTAATTGAACTCTGGCAACATGAGTTTCTCCCTACAAAGGCGAGTAGCCTTTCTGTATTCTTCCTGTATCACCCAACTTTGCTTTCGCTGGCAAACGCTGCATTTTTTTCACCTTAACTCCAGAAAATCCCTGTTCAACCAAGTCRGCCCTCTGCCTTGCCTGCTTGACATTTTGGAATTGCCTTCTCCTGTGCACTAAGGAGGTGGCATTTAAAAAGTGACCAGCACTGATGAATCTCAGCAGCTTCAAAAGTGTCTGYTCATCTTATGTCCAGAGGTGAATTTTTCCTGACAGTTTTCTTCCTGTCACTAGAGCTTATAAACCCAACTGCTTTATTGCTCCTATAGCCAATATGGTCATCAATCACAACTTGACCCATGAGCCTGTTATGATCCMACTTCTGATTCCAAAATAATGTTAGGATAAGATTATTTAGAGATGCCTCTGCTCAAATTAGGGTGCAGAAAAGACCATATGCCAAAGTCAATAGTACAGATTTTATTTCACAGTAAATGTGAGGTAGCARGATAAATAGGAAGAAAGGAAGGGGGGAGAGGGAGAAAGGAATGGGTAGGGGAAAGGGAGGACAGAGTGGAGGGCAGGGAGAGGATGAGGAGGGAAAGGAGAGAGGGGAAGGGGAGAAGACGGGTAGAGAGTGTGTAAACAAAAGATACCACCACCTAGCTTCCTGCAGCATCTCATCAGCCCTTCTTCTGGTCTTCTCAGCAGGGAGATGCAGAAGGAGGGAGAGGCATTTTTATGCAGTTTGAGTCCCAGSTATCCACAGAGTGTAAATGCAGTTYCCACAGCTTGGGTWGGCATTTAAAAGGACTYTCTTCCTTTCTCAAAGTTTGCCATGGTGGTAATTTTTGTCCAGACAGGTTCCCAGATCTGMCTCACCAGGCCTGGGATTTTCCTGTTGTTGCCATCTCTGCTTTTCCCACAGTCTGCACAGTAGAATTTTGTCCMGTGTGCTAATTCCAAACCTTCACCTCTTAGGTCTGATATTAACATCTTCCTTTTTGCCATCTGTGCTTAAATTCCTGTACAGCAGCTTATCTCATGGAAACATCCTTCTTTGACAGTACTTGAGACAGTTCATTGTGCTCTTTAAATCTTTAAAGACACCCCCTCTTAACAAGCAACAAATCAAAGAGAACACCTTTCCTAGTCATCTCCTTTAGTACCTGTATTGAGAAGTTATCAACCAGATGTTCTAGGAMTCTTCTGGACCTGTTTCTATCAGCTGTGTAGTGTTGTAGTGTTCCCAGTTAACATCTGGCAAGTTGAAGTTCCCAATTTCAGTTTGGTTGGAGAGACAGCCTTGGTGCTGTATCAGAACCTCTTAGCAGTAGTTGATGACACTGCTAGTTGATGACACACTGGTGTGTCATCAACACATTCTAGTTACCAATACAAAGCATAGCCCTATGAGATCTGCTGTGGGGAAAGGTGACTCCATTCCAGCCATACCCAATACACTTTACACTGCTTATTGTTGGTGTACAGAATCTGTCTTGAACTGTTTTCTCCTGACATTTTTCCATGTCAAAACTGGGATTCCTTTATTCTGCTGCACTAGAAAACAGCTTGTCCTCAAGTTATACTCTTAGACAATTGTCTTTGAGAATGTGCACCAAAGTGATAGCTAAGAGAGGATTTAAATCCTTCCTAGAAGAAAAAAATAGAAATAAATATAGAAGGAAAAAGTTTAATTGTTCTGAAAAGCATGAACTCATAGGGGAAGCAAATAATTTTCAGATGCTTGTCTTACATAATAAAAACCAAACCATACTGCTACTGATTATTAACCACTGCAGGTGAAATAATGTAACACTTTTTTTTTTTTTTTTTTTCTGGAAGAAAGAGCTTTAGAATGCTCTAAAGGTCTGTAGCATTTAGAGCATATTACAGAAGCCCAGCCTAAAACTTTCTTGACAAAATTTGTGTTAATTTAGGATAAAGATGACTCTGTTTATTTTACTTTGTGATGTGTAAATCTGTTTATTTTACATCAGATGTGGGCATAGCTTAGTGTTAGCATTCTTTTGCTGCTTYACCTATGGTCACTATGCTGATCTTCTGCAGCCTAACTCTATTGTAAGTTAATTTTTAAAGTTGGAAATAAATATTATGCACCTTTATTAAGTATTAGGTACATTTTAAAAATAATTTCTAAAATATTTATTTTAAAAAAATTCAGGAATATTTCTTGACTTACTATTTTTTTTCTAGTGGAGGAAGAAATTCCTTTGTGTARTTTARCAAGAAGCCTRTGMCACTAYARAAYRCCAARTTGTAGTGAATGTCTTTCAAGACRTTTTCTCTGGGTTTTTGTTTTGTGYAAGCYTTCTTTCAAATGTCTTGTGAGGTTTTCAGTCTCTGCATTAGCTTAAGAGTAGCATAGTGACATTTTTGCAGGAACAACTCTWATTTTCAGGAAACTGTCCAGTACTAAGGAGGTGATCTTTGAATCATTGTAACTATGGGCTCTTTTGAATACTTGGAAGAGTGGAACTATATCATAACAGGTCTTGTGTGRGATTGGTAAGTAAACAGCAATTTTTATCAGCTTCAGGTTGAACATCGAGTTTTGACAATGAGAGTAATTGCTGCATAATTGCTGTTTTGTTCTAAGAGTTTGTTGATTTGCTGAGGCCCAGGTGTATTTTATTTGCTGGCGTATCACTTGGAATAATAAATYTATAATTATCTCCATCTACTTTGTGGGGAAAACTCATACTATACTTGTAGTGTTACAGCAGAAGTGTCCAATAGTGTTTGAGATTGTTAGGCTACCTTGTCAGGAAATCATGTCTTTGTCTTCAGTCAAAAAGAGTGAACAAGAACCAATAGTTGCTCTCTTGACTCCTAATATTTATCACATCTTCAAAATCAATGAAGATTCTGAGAAAGATAACAGATTTCTAAGTGCTGTTTAACTTCACTTTTTTCACTTCGTGATCTGTATTATATTTCCGTAAGTAAATAAAAATGGTAATAGGCAGCCTAAAGAAAASTTCATGGCCATCAGGCTATTCATGTTGCCATTTGCTTTAATCCTTCCAACTCAGCTATCAAGTGATGTATGCACAATTCGACTAAAAAATTATTCCATCTTCAAGTGCTTTGATGTAACTCCTTTAAATACAAGTTTTTATAGTATCATAGAATGGTTTGGCTTGGAAGAGACCTTAAAGATCATTTAATTCTTTCTTCCWCTGTAAGCAGGGATGCCACCCACTAGATCAGCTTTCTCAGGGCACCATTCAACATGTTCTTGAACCTTCCAGGAACTGGGCATCCACAATTTCTCTGGGCGACATGTGCCAGTGATTCACAGTAAAGAATTTCTTCCTAATGTCTGATGTAAATCTCTTCTCTTTCAATTAAGGCTATTTCTCCTTGTCCTTTCAGTACACACCCCTGTATACAGTTCTCTTCCACTCCCATGTAGCCCTTGTAGATACTGAAAGGCTGCTGTAAGGTCTTCCTTCTCTAGGAAAAACAAYCCCAACTTTCTCATCCTGKCTTCATAGGAGAGGTGCTCCAGCTCTCTCATCACCTTAATGGCCYTCYTCTGTACTTGCTCCAACAGGTTCATTCCTATGCTGAGTTTCCCTGTGGAGGTCTTGCAAGAGTAGAGTAGAGGGGTAGAATCACCTTCTTTGACCTGCTGATCACATTCCTTTTGATACAGCCCAGGATAGAGCTGGTTTCTGGGTTATGTTGAGCTTTCTGTCAACAAATTGCCCCAAGTCTTCCTCTTAATCCATTCTCTGCCCAGCCTACTGGTTACCTTGACCCAGGTGCAAGACCTTGTTGAACTCCATGAGGTTTGCACAGGCCCAACTTTCAAGATTGCTAAGTGCCACTGAATAACATCTCTTCTCCCCAGTGTGTCAGCTGCACCCCACAGCTCAGTGTTGGCAAACTTGCTTCAGATGYCCTCTCCTTCCTGCTGTCCCTGTCMTGTTGAACAGTGCTGGTCTCAGTAACCCTGAGGAACACCACTCACACCTGATAATCTGCACTACTGTGCAGCACTAAGGCAGATAAAAAGCTGTATCTAGTAAGCAATAGGAAGTAGCATGTGCAGGGATTTGGACCACAGGACAGTAAACTATTATTTGATTCCGTCTTGTAACTTTTATGTCATGCTATACTTTATAATAAACATCATACATTGATGTCTGAAAAATATTTACTGAATTATATGAACTGTACTTTCCCTTTCTCATCAGATTTAATGGAAATGCCATTAAAAAAGACTATGAAAAATGAGGTCATTAGACTTAAAACAAAGACATTGTATTGTGTATCAAGGAAAATTAAAATGTTAATGAACTGTTATAATTGAATATGTTTTGAATCTGTCTGAATCAGTCCTTTTGTTTTCTGATTCTAAGTTCTCTCATGTTTCTGTTTCAATAAATAACATTACTATTTATATTCCAAGTTGTACAAGCTGTCAGTAAGGTTCAGTACAGCAAGGGGGTGGACATGAGAAAGAGAAAACAACAGGAAGAAGAAATGAGGTGCTTCTATATTTTTTTAGGTGGTTATGTTCAGTGTCCTGTAGTTGATCTAAAAATTATAGTTTAAAAAAATATTRAACCATCCATTAAGTATCTTCATAATTTGGAAGTCATACTTTTAGTTGTAGTCATTATTGATTTTTATCTTTAAAAATTTGATACTAAATTGGATGTAAATTTAATTTGGAATGAGTAAAACATATTATTGGCAAAACCGATTCGTTTCTTTGAGGTTAAATGATAATTTCCTAAGTAAGATAAGAACTAATTTAATTACTTTTTACCATTTAGAAACTCTGAAATTTAACTGGGTTTTCAGCTGAAATTATCTGTACTCAGTGGCTATCTCACTTGAAATGCTTGTGAGCAAAACACTTAGTAGCTTTAAAGACCATGATTTCAGGAAAATGCATTCCATTGTGGCTAGTAAAAAAAAAAAAAAAAAAAACAAAACAAAAACCAAAAGACAACCTTTTTGGTAAGTTCTAACTTTCTTGCACACTGAATTGGTGACCTGAAATTTGGCAAGGGGATATCTAACCAGATTCAGTTTATAAAATTTTGATTTGCATAGGCTTACTCACTTGTTTAAGAGGATTTAGCTTACAGAAACTGAAATCCCCAAGAGCTTAGTCCAAGCTGCAGTCTTATCTCCTAGCAAGGTTTCTCTCTCTTATTATTACTTTATTTTTTCGGGGTAGGGGGTGTGAGAACACTCCATTTCTAACTTGGAAAAAGTCTACATTTGACAGCCTGGTTTAGATGAAATTTATATGCATCTCTGTGCTGGATAACCTTGGCTGRCTGAGGTGTATCCACTAAGCTGGTTGCTCTCCCCCTCCTCAGCAGAACAGGGGAATTAAATAAGATGAAAAAACTCAACAGGTTGAGATGAGAATGGGAGATAACTTACCAGTTATTGCCAAAGACAGACTCAACTAAAGGTAGTTTCATTTTATTYGTTGCCAAATAAAAACAAAGTAGGAAAAAGAAAAGTGAAAACAAAACTAAAAATTTTCCTTCACCTCCTCTTTTTCCCATCCTTTATTCCCATCTCTCCTAACTTTTCCTTCATCTGAGCAGTAAGGGTGGATCTGGAATGGGGAATGTGATCCGTGGTCAGTTCATAATACTTGGTCTTTGCTACTCCTTCCTCCTCATTGTCTTCCCCTGGGGAGTCCTTTGCATTGTCTGTAGTTCTTTCAGAGCTGCTCTAGCATGTGTCCTTTCCACTGGGTATGGTCCTTCAGGAATGGACTGCTCTACTGGCTGCAAATCCTTTCAGGGCTTATCCACTTGCTGCAACGTGGGGTCATCCACAGGCTCCAGCAGAGACCTCCATGTGCTGCAGACAGACAGCCTGCTGCCCTGTGGCCTTCACCATGGGCTGCAGGGGAATGTCTGCTCTGACACCTGGAGCACCTCTTCTCCTTCCTTCTCTGACCTTCATGTTTGCAGGGCTGTTTCTCACATAATTTTATTGATCTTCTGTCACAGTTGTTTTGCAGCATTTTTTTTTTGCTCTTTCTTAAATACATTACCACCATTGTTTCTGATGGGTCCAACTTTGACCAGGAGTAGGTCCTTCTTGGRGCTGGCTCTGTCCAACATGGGAGCAGCTTCTTCTCACAGAGGTCACTTCTGCAGACCCCTGACTACCAAAACGTTGTCATCCAAGTCCAGTATAAATGCATTAAATGGCTTTTGGAGCAAACCCTGTTTTGTGTTCATAGAGTTGATCTGGGAACTGTTTTGTGTGTGTGTATGTTTGGCAGAGAACAGTATTTGTTCTCAGTTTTGGGATTGGGGTTTTTTGTGAGTTTGGTTTTAGTATGTTGTGGCTTCCTTTTGGAAAGACATTGCTGCCTTGTCTCAGAAGGGAATAACTGATCAAACTAGAAAGAAGCAGGTTGAAGGATCATGAGACCAGAAACTTGGGAAAGAAAGCAAGCCAGATAAATAAATCTTGGTAACTGTTTCTCAAGAGGCTGTCCTTTTTGCTCTGAAAAAGGCAAAAGCRAAGGTGGAACTAACAGTCTTACATCTGGACTAGATGTTTAGCTCAACAAAACTGAAAAAGTTTAAGTGACAATAAAGTTGCTACCAAATTAAAACATTGGTGGTGTTGAATAGTCACATGTATATTMAGAATATGATACAGGGAATCATTATGAAAGGTATCAATTTATTGATTGCCATTRAAGAAGAGTTCCAGAGGTGGTGCTGGTTGCCTTGATCAACAGATTTGAAAGGTTCAACAGATAATACACTAACTGCAAATAGATTCATTATTACCATAGACCATCTCTATATGTATCAAGAGATACATATAGAGCTTGTTGAAGCTTGGTGATAGCTTCAACAGTTTTAGGTTTGGACTTATACATGCACACATTTACCAATAAAGATGAAAAAGAAGAGCACTATTTATAGCAAAAGGATCAAAATTATCAGTAYAATGCTGACTCTCATAGCGCCAGAAAAACATCCCCTGAATTAGTTCATTTTCATTAACATGTTCTTTAAAAGCTTACTGACAGTTGAAGATAAAGCTATTTAGTCCAGTGAAGCTTTTATATTCCTAAAAATTTCTAAATTGGAGTGAAAGGCCTTAGTCAAATCATCAGTTACACAAATGAGATTCCTGTTACTCATATTATTAAAATAGGGTATTGCATGTTCTTATCATAACCTAGAATACTTTGTAAACATCAAAGGACAACTTTCTCTACAGCTCARTTTCTTTATGATGATTAACAACATGCTTACATTTTATTTAGTCTATGGAAGAAAACAATCTTATTTTAAAATGTGAATGGYCAGACCACTTAAATAAAGATGATTCAGGCACAGAAATTATAGAATTTGTGTAARTGCTAATAAAAAGATTTTAGTCTTAATGCAACCTTGAAAATTACTTCAGACGTTTCTGTATCTAGTGACTACCCATTCACATTGTTTTTTCCTTTTGACAGGTCAAGCAGTAACCACTGGTGTAAGGGATATTCTGTATATTCGCATTGAAACTGTTCATGTAAAGGATTGCAGACTTAGATAAAATCCCATAGTATTATTTCTCCATTTATTCTTCCTTGAGAGTGCTTAGTATCTTTGGTTCCATAAGGAAAGCTAATAATGTAGTTGTCTGTTATTAAAAATTATATAAAGGAAGAACTGCTGAAATTCATAGATGTTTTCTCTCTTTCACAAAACAACTTTATTTTTTGAGGTTTAAGTATGTAATATAGCACTCCAGAATGTCACRTTGCATTTTAAGTTTTAAATTTAAAAAGTTACATGAAACTTTCTTAAAATTATTTAGTGATCCATCTTTGGTCCAGCTAAAGTCAGGTGCATTAAGGAAAAGTCATCCTGAATTAGTTAACTATGCCCACATTGAAGCAGCTGTGTAATGAAAGCAAAGRTGACATGCCTCTTTCCAACCCATTTTCTAGGTTTTTGATAGAGGGACATTAGCTGAAGAAGAAAGGTTSATTGACTAAAAACTATTAGTGTTTGGAAAGCAAAGGGGATTGAATAGGCAAACAAGAATGTAAAGATATATATACACACTGCGGTTTCAGAAGAACATGTCTCTCTTGACTTCTATCTTCACATCAAAATTATTCCAAAAGGAAGCAAGTGTTACTTCAATATGACTGAAGGAGAAGGACCATACTGACAGGGTTTGGACAGCATAGTTATGAAGAMAACAGAAATCTCTTGAGGCATCATAGATTAAATACAAACATTGTTGCTAATTCTCACAACTTTAACTAAAATTCTTTAAATGATAAAACAGCAGCTGTTTTTGCAAATAAATCTGAAATTAACAAGTTACTGTGATTTAGCAATATTTCAACAGAAATTTAGGAAATACCCCAGTTATTGTCAATTTTTTATATGAATGAGAATTCTTATGGTGCAATTAAATTGTTTGTGTGGCTAGAGTTCTTTGTAACAGTTCATTTTTTAAACCTAAATTAAGAGAGTAACTTGTTTTATTGTAGGTGTGATCCAGTGTTATTATTTAAAGCCCTGTGGGGCTCATTCATTAGCCAAGCCACTTTATTTCTTTCTGAATAGTAAATTACTCAACTTTAGATATGGAACACAGTCCTGAGTAGGAAGAGAAGGAATATGTATATCCATAAATCTGTAAGTACCTAAAATATATAATGGAGCATAGTTATGTAATATTCTATGCTAGTTGTAGAAAACTTTAGATAAATAATGCAATAAAAATCATGTTGATGTATCTGCTGTACTCTGAAAATCTATTGTCATGGAGAATGACCGTAACTTGCTTTCTTTATACTAGAGATGTTGAGCACTTGTAAATTACTAGTTYTTGCTTTCCTGATTTCTGCTTTTTCTGTACCTTTCCTCCTTAAATATTAAGTTYGAATTTTCAAATTTTCAGATCCTTTCAAAGATAAGATAGATGATATGGTAGATTGATTCTGGCTGAATGTCAGGTGTCCACCAAAGTGGCTCTATCACTCTGGTGGACACCTGACAGAGTGTCCTCAGCAGGATGGGGAGATTACATATTAGAAAAAGTTTATGGATCAAGATAAGGGCAGAGTCACCAATCACCATCAGATGCAAAACAGTCTTGTCTTGGGGAAATTAATGAAATTAATTTAATTTGCTGTAAATAAAAATCAGAGAAGGATAATGAGAAATAAAGAACTAAATCTTTAAACACTTTCCCCCYAGTCCTCTCTATTTCTTGGGCTTAATTTATTCAAAAATTCTCTCCCTCTCAGTGGCACAGGAGGACAGGGAATGGGGACTGGTCAGGTCATCACATGCTGTCTCTGCTGTTGCTTCCTTCTCATGGGGAAGGACTCATCACACTTTTCCTCTGATCCAGYATGGGGTCCCTCCCATGGGAGGCAGTCTTCCATAGCCTTCTCCAATATGGGTTCTTCCTACAGGAAGTTCTTCTCACTGTGCTCCACTGTGGGTCTCTTTCATGGGCACAGTCCTTCCACTATCAAAACCTGGGCACACACACCTAAAGATGATTGCACTAACACTGGCTCCTTGGCCTTTGCAAGCAAAAGGTACACAAATTGCCTCCCTTATTTGAGATATTCAAGAACTGTCTGGACACAATCCTGTGCAGTGTGTCTGGGATGACCCTGCTTGAGCAGGGAGGTTGRACCAGATGACTCACTGTGCTCTCTTCCAGCCTTACCCATTCTGTGATTCTGTGAAATATATAATGGTATATTTTTCTAAAGTTTTGAATAAGAAAACCCTGCATTGGGAACATAAGCACAACAATTTTACAACTAAGTTAGATATATGTATTCAGTAACGTGTATATAGATTGTACATGCCATGGTATATCAAAGTGGGATTACATAGATTTTTATGCATTATCTTGTAAAATGTCAGTGTGTTGGTATATGGTGGTGAATGCTTGTAGCTYTTGCATAAAAAATAAAATACCTAACAGCAAGTTTTATCCTTTTGAATCGCTTACTTGAACTTCCTTTTTGCATACTAGTATTTAGGTCATCCAGTATTCTTTGTTTCAAAAAATAGTATGTAACAAATTTAAATGCTGTTTTACTAATGACTAAACAAATCTAGTTGTGTGTCATATTTCCTTTGATGCAGTCAGTAAAAAAAAAAGTAATAGCATTATTCTGAGATGTTAAAGTAAAGAATGATTGGTCTAACTTGGTGCTTCCCTGAAGGACTGCAGATTTTGGATCTCTGATGAAGTGATAACAAATCTTCAGTATTGCACTTTTCCAGTGTGCATCGGTGCTCTCCTTTCTTTCTTTTTTTCTTTTTTTCTTTTTTTTCCCTTATAGGCATCACATTCTTGTCTTTTATATACTCYTGAGTTACAGGAACGGAAAGATAGACAAATAACCTCTTTAAACCCTAACTCCAGCACATTTCTGTCAAAATGCATTTGTGTAGTAAGTGACCATTTCTTTTCCCCAAGACCCCCTTTAGTCACCTCCAAAATGGGCCTGTCCTTCACAAAGAGAAAGCATAAGAGAAAAAATCCCATTCCTATCTCACAGTACTAGGGGCTACTGTAGTCTGGGGCTTTCCCTTCAGTACATCTTTGGTTAGAAATCTGCCAAATCTTTCAGTGAGATATACAAAAGTAGTGTAAGGATAACTTAAAATGAAAAAGGATGGTTATCTCAATTTTCTWTATATTATTATTTTACTTTTCCCTTAGTCTGACATGTTTTCTAGGTATTTCTTGTTAGAAAATACTTTGGCAATTATTCATTTAATTCAGAGCTGTAAAAATGCTAACTGCAGATTTATTTAGGATAAGTGCTTTTTCCAAACTTAGTATGCTAAATGGTTTCAACAGGAGTTGGTCTTTTCAGAAAAGATGGCTTTCTAACATCATCAGAAATCATTCCTCCTTTTACTTTAATGTCCTTGGTGAAATAATCTCTGAGAACAAAAATGGATTTTCTTTTCTGTCTCAAAACCATAAAACATGCCTGATTCATTGTTAACACATTTCACAAATTTTATTTATGGCCAGAGGTTCTTCTCCCTTTTTATAAGGCTACAAGGGAAAGAAGTGCTATTTAACAGAAATAATATTAGCATAAAGTACTGGTTTTTTCCTTAGGCACAAAGAGCAATACCTATCTTTTGTACCACAGTGACAGTGGTCACGGGAAAACAAATATCCATCCTAGCCATCTCATAGTAGCTAACATGAAGTGCAAATCTCAAGAAGCARAATGGATCATAAAAGAGAACAAAAACTAATATGTAAAACTACAAAGTAACCAAAATATRAAATAAAATATAAAAATGTGCTCAACCAATAAATTTACTTTTGACTTTTCAAGATAGCCAATATATATAATAAAACTATTCCAGATACTTACACTAATACACYACAGAAAAAGTGTTTCCACTCAAATATACTCTGTAACAATTTCTGCTGTGAATTGTAGCTTTTTTTTTACATCTGCTTTATATGAAAGAGAGCATTATATTACTAACATTTTAGTCCAACATATACACTAAGCAGTGGACTYGTACATGCAGTTTTATTGATAGGCATTCAAGTTGTGTTCCAGAAGAGTAGCCCTTGTGCCTACCTCTTTCTCTTCACTATTTGGTGCCTCACACTGAATTTTCCAATTTTATAGTTGTGGGGTTTTTAAATTTTTAATTATGGCATTAATAATTAGCTGTCTGAAAATTTTCTGTTTTCCTGTGAATAGTAAAACAACAATCAATTATTTCTGTTTATCATGAATGACTTATTTACAATGAAGGATTAGTATGAGTTTATCAAGAAGAGAGGCTCTGTCAGGTTCTGAACATAACTGCTTAGGTTTTTTTTGAAACAAAATATGTACTGCAGGGGATCTGAAACACAAGTGGTAGAACTAGCAGTAAAAAATGTGACATTCTCTAAAGAAATCTAAGAAGTATTTGCACTTAAGTTAAAAAAACCAAAAAAACTAAACAGCAATGAAACTCCACACAAAACAAAAAAACAAACCTATCATTTCTGCTCCTGTGGTAAACTAAGWAATGACAGAAATAGTCTGTTTCCAATTCGGAGATGAACTGATGCTAATACAAAAGTATTGCAAGCAGTGCATTCAGGAAAGCTTTAAAAGTAATGAAGGAAATATTTGCCATAAATTTCAATTAATACAGATGGAGTTTAGGGATGGTTTAATTAATTTAAATCCATTATTCATATAACATTTTGTTCAACTTGATTTTGTTTATGAAAGCAAATTCAGTATAAGGCTATGGATGTAATCTCTCAAATATACCAATCAAATAGAATTTTTTTCTCCAACTAGCTTCTGTAAATGATTTTGCTCTGCCTAATAATTTTTGAATGCAGAACCAGCTCCTTTAAGTCCTGAAAGGAATAGTTTTTGTCATCTATGTATTTTTCAAATTTGAAAAACAAACATGGAAACCCTTGCCCACCTATGTCAGAATAGAAGCCCCAAAAGAGAGTAAATTGAAGTAGSTATAAATACATTTACTGCCTAGTAACCCACAGTAAGTTACACACTGTAGTAACTTGCTAGAGAACTAGTTTATAGAATACATTTGTTTCTAGAATATATTTGTTTTCCCAAATGAATTATGAAATTACTTAGAATAGTATTAATCTACAAGGACAGCCTGGGAAAACTTTGTATTTGGCAGTTAAAAACTGAACAGTTCAGTAGGTTTGACATCAACACATTAACAGTCCCACAAAAATTGAAGGTATGAGAGTGAGTGTGTAGTCTTTGTGTTCTTCTGTTGTGTAGCTTATGTTGTTTCTTCAGGAAAGCTGCAGTTTTTTTTTTTTTTCCTGAGATCTTTGATCTCAGGATAAATTGAACCTGGTTTTATCCTTTTATGATAATTAATTATATCAATCCTTTCCTAGAAATGTTTAGGAAAAAAGTACAAATAAACCAATAAGAAGTGTTAATGAGTTTTTTATGCTTTTTATTAGATGGTTTTTCTTTTGTTGTTTTTTGAGTTTTATCCAAACAGAATAATAAAGGCTTTCAAAACTCTGTAGAGTATTTTTTAAAATAATCCTCAGTTTTTTCCATTTCTTCTTAAAATGGAATGTTTTTTATTTGGTTCATGTCACATCTTAATTTGTATTTAGAATCCTAATACCTGAAAACTTTGAGAAATCAAATGTGTGCTGTTGAAAATATTACCYTGTAAAAATTTCTTGAGTTAAAATCAAAACACTTACTAATTTTTTTCCTTCTATTCAAACTATCATAAATGGAAATGTTAAAGATTGCAAGACCTATAAAGACAAGGACCTCAAAATATGGTACAGGGATGTTTGTTGCTGTCATTGCATGTAAATTTTTAGAAGATTCTTCCATGCCAGTAACTACTGAAAGTTCAAAACAGGATGCAGCTTGAGAGATCATAGCTCTAATATTTATAGAAATAGAAATCATTCAGGTTTCCTGCAGTTTAGACTACTGAGGTAAAATGTTATTTGACTATGGAGAAATTACTGTTTGCATATATTTACATAATGTATGTGTATATAAATTTGTATTTATATTTATGMCTAGCCTCCTTTTTACTGTGGGCAATCCTTTGGTGCCACCACTCCCTTTTTTGCCATRTCATTGGTACCTCAGTTTGAGCTGTATTGCAACGTGGACCGTGTTTACACACTGGGGAGCTGATCTGTTTCTACTTTTAAGAGTTCATGTTCTATTAGCAGTATTTCACTTAATGATATTATTGTTTAAAATKTTAAGAAATGCTTTTCCTCATATGCTKTAATTTTCAAGTATTTTATAAGCACAAACAATTTTGATTTTTCTAATCCCATTTAGTGGTGTAACTGTAGCCAACAACTCAGCCCAACACAACCACTCACTCATTCCCCAGTGGGATTCCTTATGCAGAATTTCCTCCCCAAGATGCTGAAGTATAGAATCAGACTCAGTGGTGCATTTTGACAACTGTCCTTACATAGATGTTTATTTTGCTTAGAATTTTTTATGTGTCAGCATACACATGCAACARGTTTGTTTTGTTTGTTTCTTCCRTAAATAAATTCCTTATTTRTTTCAACAGAAATTGAAAAAGAAAGCTGTGGGGATCCTGGAACACCATTGTATGGTATTAGAGAAGGGGACGGATTTTCTAATCGTGATGTTTTAAGGTTTGAGTGCCAGTTTGGATTTGAATTAATTGGAGAGAAATCTATCATTTGCCAAGAAAACAACCAGTGGTCTGCAAACATACCAATCTGTATTTGTATGTACCAAATATTTTCTTCTTATTATTTTTAAAGCATTATGATAAGCTTTGCTTATAGGCAATTTTTTGTATGGTTGCTTTCAAAGTTAGTAAAATGTAATTAACTTTCCTGACAGGATGAGTTTACCTTTTTTTGGCAGGTTTGCCTAATGTACATGCCCAAGGGACAGGTTGTAAAACTGCTAAGTTTTTTTTCTCTTATGCCAACTCTTAAAGCAATTCTCATTATGTGCTTTGATATCATGGTTTATTATTGGGGTTTTTTTTGGTAGGATTATGTTGATTTTATGATGTAAATTATATRTGATACAATTTTGACAGCTAGTCTTATAAATTGTACGTTTCCTCAGAGTAGAAGTCACTGAATTTAAAACAAAAGTTTAAATTATTTATATTTCCCCCATGTATTTTATATAAATACCTATTAGCACTTAAATTATCCTAAGTATTTACAGCTCTCTTCCAGTTGCATTATATATCATAAGTAAAATATTTGCATTATATAGCATAAGTTGCATTATATAGCATAGGTATATACAATGTTGTGATACTTATTTGTGGCAGCACCTTTTTTAACTTTTCCACTAAAATAGTATGGATCAAGTATATTCAGAGTGCAATCAGTTGCTTTCATCTCTGCAACTCAGCTTAATRTGGGTTAACTGAACTTATTGAATATAATACATTATCCTGATAACAACAAAACATCTCTTGTCTCTTTGAGGCTTCTTAATTTCTAATGCCTCTGTGTGAGCAACAAATGATAAGGGCACTATTGACTTTCTGCCCCTTTAATGTGCTCTGTGGGAGGTCTGCTCATCTAAACAGTTCTTTACATGAGAAAATAAGTGGTGCCAAGTGATTGTTATCAAGGGTAAATTGTAAAGACTGTCATGGATTTCCAATGCAACAAATATGTTTTTTATTTCTTGTGGGCTCTGCTTGGGAGGTAGTTTTATTGAGAGGAAGGGAATATAAAGATTGAAAAAACAACCTTCTTTCCAGATTCACATATCACCACAAATAATAAATGAGGTTCTCAGCAAGTTTTAATATTTCTTGCAAAAWCCTAGCACTAAAACAGTCCTTATTTAAGTGTTTTATTCTGTTATCTAATCTAGCTCTCCCTTCTTTTGGCAGTTCCTTGTCTTTCCAATTTCACTGCACCGATGGGAACAGTTCTTTCACCTGATTATCCAGAGGGATATGGGAATAATTTAAACTGTATCTGGACAATAATTTCAGACCCTGGGAGCCGAATTCATCTCTCCTTTAATGACTTTGACTTGGAATCTCAGTTTGATTTCCTTGCAGTTAAAGATGGCGACTCTGTAGATTCCCCCATAATTGGAACTTTTACTGGTGCTGAAGTTCCTTCCCATCTTACCAGTAATGGYCATATTTTGCGTCTGGAATTCCAAGCTGACCATTCAATGTCAGGACGTGGATTTAACATCACTTATAACAGTGAGTAATTGTATTTGTGTGTGTGTGTGCTTTTGTTTTCAACATACAGTCTATGAGATAGGCATAAGTACTTAAAAATAACGCTATGGTAATACACCTTCGAGGAAATCTTATATACCTAAAAATTCCTAATATAGGTGTTTGGATTATTGTTCAAATACTGTGCTAGGGCTGAAAATATGTGTATTGTTGTAATTTATGGCTCTAGAGATCATTGTGATAGGAGTGTTCAGCAGACTGACAAATCAGGCCAGTTCCAAATTGTATAATAGGACTTTACTAAATTTGCTGACAGTGTAATTTGTGCCACATAATATTAACCACCACCATTGCCTATAAAACTGATGTTCTTGAAAACTCATATGTTCAGCTGTGAACAGTGCAGTCCTAGTCACTGCACTAGTTATGTGAGCAGCTGTAGGAGCTCTTTGATCAGTCAAACCACTATAGATTTGTCTTTTTTTTTCTGTTTTACCTTCCTTACTTATTGACCACATAATAATGATTGAAGGTGATTTAAAGTCTTCTCCAGTACTAAATACCATTAGCACTTATTCCAATTTTTGCTGCCAAAACTATTTCTTCTGAAAGATATATGAAGAGCTGCCTTCCTTGCAGTGGTACCAAGTGATTTGATATTTATTCCACACTAAAGTCCAGACAGGATATATTCCCAGCTAGGCAGACATGGTGACACAAGGCCACAGCATGAATAATTGCAAAATATTCTGTGAAACTTTCCTGGGAGCATATGCAAAATTAAATTTGGCCACTCCAGCAGTATTCTGAAGTATTAGACTTGCTCCGGTGTGTAGAGCATAATAGGAACAAGAGAGCATCTAGCAGGGGGTTCATCATACCTTCAACCAGAGCTTCTCCACCTCATCAATCCTCCCACATCTGGATATTTGGATTTCTTTCTTTTTCTTTCTTTCTGATAGTAGGGGTAGCAGAGTTTTTCATGCCAACAGATAGAAAAACATAAGCAAAATACAATAAATATTTCGATATTTCCAAAATGTGATGTCATTTGTAATTACTCCCATTCCTGTTTCTTTCTCCCTAACATCTGAGAATATATATAATTCCAGAGGCTTTCTTGAGATATCTTGAGATATAAGAGAATCTACAACAGCATGATTTGAAGGAGAACACATCTCTCTCTCCCTGTGTTACCTGCTAGACTCTATGGAAAAGAAAAATTTGTTGCTTAAGTTTTCTTACTCTCAAAAAACCTAAACTAACCCTTAAATCAAAAGGGAAATGAGAGATAAGTGAGATTGGTAATTGAGAGACCCAGACTTCACATTTTTCTCAACTGAATATTATTTTCATAAAATTTCAGGGACTGAATTCCCCTGTGCCTGTTTACTTTTCTCACATGATCTTTCACCTCTCCATGTTTATTTTTTCTCTTTTTATTCTGGCCTTAATTTAGATTGTCAGTCTTTCAGAGAATTATTTATTAAGATCTACATTAAGCATTGCTGTCTGAAAAGGGAAGAGATAAACTGACACCAGATTATTCTGTAAACATCATTTTTCTGATACTGTCTTATATTTCAGCTCTCAGGCGTCTGATTCACCCCTCAGATAATTTCTCACAAATGTAGATTGTAAGCATGAAGAACATGTGGTATTTTTACTGGTTTTTATAGGTACCAGTCATCATTGCAAGCTAACCTTTGACTGGTATCTCAGTACTGTAACTAAATATTGGAAGGTCAGGGGTTGTTCAGAGCTACTGAAATATGAAATCGGTTATAATGAAAATGAGATATTGAATCCATGTTTCTTTACAGAAGTTTTAACATTTGCTCTTTATTTTCTATTGTCTCATGTCCTTTTAACATTTATAACAGTTCTCTTTACTTTAAAGTTTCATTGTGATGTGCTCAATGCTAAATCTAATGATGAGAAAACCAAAATCAGCTATTGGAGGATCTAAGGTGGTCTTCTGGGATAAAAATGAGGGCTTTGGATAATTGGATTTTCTCAAGTCATCCCATTTTGCACAACTAGAACTAAATATAGGTCAGTTAATGTAGAATGTATAGTTAATAAAAAAAAAAAAAGATGGAGAAGATTAGCATGGAATGCTCGTTATATTTAGTTCATATTTTGAATCGAACTAATTCATCAAGCACTGTCAATACTTTGCATTTAACACTTCAGTGACACAGAAATATACTTACCAGATAAATTCTGCTTCTTTAAAACATTTGCAGACTTCTTTGGGCATGTAGTAGTTTGATCATGTCATTTAAATTATGCACCAATAGTATCAAGTGATTCAATTTTAAAAAGAAGCAACAATCTAATATTAACTTTTACCAGTTGTGTAATGAAACCATTTAACTCTGAAAAGAATTTAAAGTATTTTAAAAATTTGAGCAGTTTAACGCCTTTATGGTTTTATTTCTTTTCATGGGTATGTTTGTGCATGTGTTTATTAAACTCTGTAGCTAAAATCTACTTACAAAAACAACATCTCCAAAWAATGTCTCTACTATTTCTTCAGTAAAGACAGCTGCAATCTGACAAATTACAGAAGTAATCTTTCCATATTAAAGAAAGGCCAAAAGAGATGATAAAAAGGAGTGAATAGAATTGCACTCTGTCTTACCATTTGTAAACCCAAAGTTAATTAAAAATATCTGTTTTCTGCTAACACTCCAGTTGATATATTCCAAAGCTATCAGTCTCTTTTTTGCCCCTTTCATGAATAGAAATAGTATATCACAGAAATAGTACGTCCTGATCAATCTTTTCCAATAAGAATGTAAACTAGTAATGTAAATAACTTCATTGATTTTTTTGAGGTACAGAATGGAGAAGAATAAAACTGAGTTGCTAATACATAATCTGATTATTTAATGKTATTTCTCAGGAACTATTTTAATGGCATATTTATTTTTATTATGGAAACATGTGGTCTCAGATAATTACTCTCCTCCCAGTAAAATTGAACATAAATCTAACTTTTGTTGAAATTAATCAAAAATTAGATTTTAAATGTGTCATTTTGACACAWTTAGACACATTAGACACTAAGTCTAACAGAGATTTCCTATTTAGTTAAATGTTGGGACTAGATCATAGAAATATGTGACTTGAAAATGGATGATACAGAGAATGTTCCAATAAGTAAAGGAATAGGAACTCAAAAGGCTATGATTTTCTGCTTGGAAAAGGAGGCAAAAGAGTGTTTCACTAGATGCAGCAGAACACAAGGAACATAGCAACCTAAAACTGCCTTGGTTTAAGTTGCTATGGAAATGCATACTTACACCTGATTCCTTGTTTCCCTTTTATATCCCAAACCCAAGAGCTGTTAATGATATTTCTGGTGCCTGTGAAGATATTTATAAAGTCAGTCACCCCCTAATCCTGCCTGCAATAAGCTATATGCATTGAACTACTCTGTTCAATGGAAAGGATGAGCCTTTTAGCATATTTGTGACTCCTTTACGAATGATTCTCACTTTATATATATCTTTGTTTAATTATGGAGAACAGAATTAGACATAGTATTAAATATAGTCRCATAAATTACAAGCAATACATTTATATAGCCTCTTTGCTTCGGTAGAGATTTCTTGGCTTAGGTTAGAACAGACAAAATGCACACTGTGACAACTCAAGCCATGTGACAGAGAATGCATATCTACTTCCCATGACAAAGGAGTTCATGCAGAGGAAACTCAAAAGTTTGTGTCCTCTGTGGGCAGGCATTCCACAAACCAGACTCATGCTCACCTTCCTTTGGGCTGAGGTGGATGAGTGTTTGGAGGTGGAGAGCATCTTCCAGATTGCTTGATTTATGCTAGCTGTGGACTTCTTTGGGCTGTTTCTCATTGAGTGGGGTGTAGGAAGTGCTGGGCAAATATCTTCGAATAAGCTTAGACCTGTTTCTTGTTATGAAGATATTTTTTGTTACTGTTTTCATTACAGCTGTTTAATTGTGCTAGCAAAAACCTTATGAATTACATAGCAGCCTCACAAAGGTCAAACTATGGGCCTCTGACATCAGCCTAATTACTCCAGTCATTTCAGCTCAGTGGACAAAGACATGGACAATCCCAGATGATGGTTTTATATCTTTTATTGTGGTTTATTGMTGTGTTAGAGTATGTTCATCAAAGCACATTTTTCCAGCCAGTTTCCTCCTGCTGCTCCTGCCAGTTGCTCCTTTTCAAATTCAAGCTAGAATTCTTCTAAGTGTAGTGTACTAGAAAGAAGTATGAATTTACATGTGTGGTACTGAATAAGCCACCACTTGTTTAAATAGTCTTTCAAAATAGTTTTTAGTATTAAATATGTTGTTATTCTTTTGTATTATCTTAACTTTTGTTTTTCTCTGATATTTTCACCTGAAAGTGCTACCTTGACTTCAAAGCTATTGCTATACTTACCAGCCAAAACTCTTGGTAGTTCAATCCGCCAAAACAATTGACTGTGCCAGTGGACCACTCCTTCCTAGCCTTATTTGAAAGGACCTTTCAAAGCYGGCTTTAGATGAGATGAGTTGTGATTAGCTACATACCTGCCTTCCTATCTCATAAGATCTCTGCAGTTGCTTCCCTTCTGTTTGTTTGTTTGCTTGTTTAATACAAAATGCATATATTAATATCCTTCTGAGTTAATAGCAGAATATCACCATTGCCCTGATCTGTGATTATATTTCCTGGCACTTTTCCAGGTATTGCTTAATATTCCTGTACAGTCATGGTAGTTGATGAGGATAAATGCCAGGAAAACTGGGTCTCCTCTTTACATGTAATAGTTCATAAAGAACTTTTCTATGGTTTCTTGATTTGTTGATGTTTAGTAAAATATTAATTAATGATATAACCATGTGTTCTTTTGCTTTTCAGCCTGAGGCTAGTATTTAATATTACAACTCCTCCATTAAGATTTTTAGAAGTATCAGCAGATGGAATTTTGCTCATTGAGTAATGTCGCTGTAGCCAGGCTAAGCTAAGAGTGACTGCTGTTGGTGGGACAGATTGTCTTTCAYTGTCTTGCCTCCCAAAGTCATTCCATGCAGTAAAATTGATCACATAGGAGCAGCAGTGGCAGCAGTTCCTAAGCTGAAATATAGAGCATTGAATTGATTTTTCAGTCTTAATAAACTGGCATCACACACAAGCAAGCTGAACCTGGAGTCAACATTTATCTACATTTATAGATAACAATATTGAAAATCTATCTCTGGGTTGTCTGAAGTAGTAAAAAACAGACAGTCAGTCAATGCTTTCCCCAAAAGTGATGACTGTGAACAATGAATTGGAAAAGTTTTTGTAATTCCTCTGAAAAAGTATGGGATTGCATCACTTTTAACTCCATCTTTGAATGGTAGACAAGTATTCAATGAACACACTATTTTAATTCCCAATGTATATAGTATTGCCTAAGTCAAAATAATTTCCTGTTGATAAATAAATGCTTTCTTCTGTCTGTTACTATGATTTAAAAACACCTCTGTTATGGAACATCTGGGAAATCTTTCTACTAAGTTACTGAGATATTACTTATTTTTTAAAAAATCATTAGGGGATTTGTATATGCTTTGTCTAGCAGACACAGCAGTAAAACTGCAGGAGAAAAAGATGAAAATCATCTTTTTAGGACTTAGTCCTCTCTGATGTCTCCACATGTAAACATATTTATGAAGCTACAATTTGCAGGGATCCTATGTGAGGAAGGTGGATATTTTCACTGAAACCCCAGCATTTTAAAAAATATAAGGTGCACGTGTAGTTTTCTTCATCAATAAAACAAAAAAATACAGTAACTACTACATGTCATGTACTGATAATGCTATAAATATGACTTTGCTCATTTCTGTTGGGAAGATTGTCTTTCTTTTCCAAAAGTAAGGTATATTCTGCAGTAAAATACATCAACAGTCTTTGTCATAGTATCCACATGTATGCAGGGAAATTAATTTTTTTTCAATTTATCCAGACCAAAACTTGAAATGTTCAAAGTTTCAAGTTTTCTTTCTTTGGTCAACATAACCCTTTTTGTCACTGTTCATCCACTCTCCATACAGGAAACAAAAGTCACTATGGTAGGATTAAGACCATGAAGGTCAGTATGGCTCAAATGGTGTGATGGTGAATTACATATACAAAATATGAGTGAAACTTCTGTATCATACTTACATGCTTGCCCTGTCCTTCTGATGGAACATTCTATCTCATTTTAACATTAAATAGGATGAGTGTTATTGGAAAAGGACAATTTTGCCATCACTGAAACCCGCCAGCAACAAGCTGTCCAAACTGAGATCCATGCTGGTGAAACTTCATATTTTAAGCAATTATTTATACTGTTTTGCATTTTCTGCTCTTGAACAAGTTTTTTCTTCTTTTCTCTTAAAAAGCATTTGGACATAACGAGTGCCCAGATCCTGGAGTGCCAATCAATGCTCGGCGTTTTGGTGACAACTTTCAGCTGGGGAGTTCAATTTCAGTTATTTGTGAAGAAGGATTTATTAAAACACAAGGAACTGAAACAATTACATGTATGCTAATGGATGGAAAAGTAATGTGGAGTGGGCCTATTCCTAAGTGTGGAGGTATGTATAGTATTCTTTCTAAATCAAGAGAACTTGATGTAATGCATTTCAAATTGTCACCAAATGAAGCTGAGATTTTTGCAACTGAATAGCACAAAACTTCTGGTTTTGCCAATACAGTGTTAGATTAGAATCAAGGTGTTGATCTCTTCTGAGTCTTTGGATATGGTATTTAAAACTGTTTAAGATGTTTTAGCTCCCTGTTGCAGTACTTGTGTTTCTTCTTTCCACAGTGACTCTAGACTGGGGAAGACTCTTAGAAATTGATTTTTCTTTTTTATAGAAATTAAGTAATTCCATACATTGCAACCACTGTGTTATGTGCATTTCCTTGGACTTGTTTATACTAATTGACAATAAAATATTATCTTTGCTTCATATCTTGTATATATTCTAGGATCTTTGTATCTAAAGGGGGAAAAATTAATTCAGCTGCTTATAATGATTGAAAAATATTTATTCAATGATAATATAATCTCTGGTTTATTAGCTTTTACTTTAGAGAACACTTTAGTTCTTTTTTCGCTATGTAACTGCCTTCCTGACAAAATTTGAACAATTTTAATACATTAGTGTGACAGTTTAAAATATGTATTGCATCCATGTTTACTTTCTATGGTTATTATTTCATAGATATAAGGTGTATCGGTTTCAGTAGACAAGATAGACTAGAACAGCTTTTCTTCATTATGAGGTTCATGGATCTGTACAACATTTTCAATGTTACATTAAAATCTCAAATTACTGGGAATAGTTTTAAGTGTCAGTCCATGCWCAGTGATAATCTGATCCATAGGTGGTCTGAGATTCTGAGTGGAAATATATTGGAATCCTAAATCCTGAGACACAGATATATTTGAATTAGATGTTTTTTATCAGCTGTAGAATTAGATCTATTTTTAAAATTTATTATAATATTGGAAGACAGATGAAAGTGTTTTTAAATTAACAATTTAATTTGGTATTTTAGGGTGTTTGGAAGTTTTATTGGCTGTGGACACATTTGTCAGTGAAACAGAGTTGTTTGATATAAGCTCTACATACACCTCATAATTTCATTGTCATATATATCAAGTCAAAGGCATAGGCTCCATATACTGACTAGGAATGTGACTGCTGTGCAGTTTTCCTTACACTTCAGAAATTGCAATATACAATTACAATACAGGAGGGAGCTATTCAATCATCTGGTGCAGATTAACAGGGTCAACATTCCCGTTCTTCAGGGCAATCCTGGGAAGCCTCTGCTGGGCCTTCCTTCCAGCCCTGCCCACAGCCCAGGATTCTATTTCACGTCAAACAGTAACTTAATTGTCACCAAATCCCTTTCCTGTAATCAATCCAGTCCTGTTTACCTTTCTCAGATGGAGCTGGGTGTGTCAGTGAAGGCACTAAGAGTGTGTATGTATATGCATATGCACAAGTGATCATCCGTGGTTCCTGGCTTCTTTAATTTAGTGAAGGGGTCCTGCTTTTGCTGCTCTCTAATGATTTTGAGTTTGGGATTCCTGTCCTCATGCTTTTCATCTTTCCTGTGTGAGGGTTATATGGAGGATTTTCCCATAATCTGTTCTAATATTATGCTGTTGTTTTCATGCTGAAACTAACCTTGGTCTTCCTGTATAACTCCTGTAAGGTTTATTATCCTGCCATTCTTTAGTATTATTGATAAGCTCTTCAAAAAAACATTTCTAAAATTATGAATCTACAAGATGTTTAGTGATTCTGTGACTAGCCTGTCATCCTATAGACTTTTTTCATGCTCACATATGGAAATTTCCTATTTGAACCCCTGCACCTTGCTATACAAAGAAATAAATGCAAATGACTTTGTGAGAATTCTTAGCTCAAGCTAAGATTGTTTTTTACTATTTTACATAGGCCTGTGTTTGATAAAGAGATTCTGCTTGTTGACCACCTGTAGTTGTGCTATATTTCTAGAGTTTCATTTTAAACACATGAACATTGGGTATGAATCAGTCAGACAACTATAAAATAGGACTGTAAGAAAAGAGGGGATTAATATCAGTGTAAGAAAGGTTAGGGAAACAATCTTTTGGCATGATGACTGGGCAGTTTTATTTTCTGAAAAGCAAGGTTCTTTAAGATAAGCTCAGCTATTCTGAAGGGAAGTACTCCTGGGTTTAGGAAATCAGCATGTAATGATAAAAATCAAACAAAAAAATCCATTAAATATTTATCTGCAAAGAGCCATAATCAGAGGACAGAGAAGAAACATTTTCTCTGAGGAAAACTGGAAGCAAAACACTCCTAAAAAAATGGAGGAATTATTCCAAATTTAGGCAGTCTTACAGTGTGCATTATTTTTAATGCACTATTCATAAGAATATTTTTGTAATAGAGATTTGGAGCTTTTTGTAATCTAAATGTAATCTGTGTCATTAGAATTTGATGCTAATATGGAACTTTCTACAAGTTTAGCAATACTGTATGGTAACTATGGAGTGTACTGGCTCAGAAAAAAACCAGTTGGTTCCTATTCTTGTCAATRTATTTTGTAGTTTATAGGCTCCATATGTATTATGAATATTTAAATGTGCTTATATGCAATAAAATATAGAGATTATGAATGCTCCAGAGTTAACCTTCTGGTTGTTAAGGTAAATGTGAGTTTGAATAACTTATTGTTTGACTGGTACTGTTTACTGAAGGTAGTGTGAAAAAGAGACTCTAAGATAAAAGGTGAAAAACACCCACTTTAAACCCATCAGTGAGTAAAAAAGAAGTATCTGAATATTTAGAAGTGTTTGCAAAATACTGAGTTTGGAACTCTACAACTTCTAGAAACCCTTTCATTTCCCTACACAATAAGGAAACATGGAGCATTATATCCTAAAAGAAAAGAAAACCAAATCAAAGYAAACCAAAACAAACCTATTTACAGCAATTCATCATTTTAATATAGGACTTTGGTATTCTGAGAAAAATGAAGATCAGACAAATGTGGAATAATTCATGGTCTTCATATTGAAGTTGTGTCAAAGAAAACAAAATTAATCTATTTTTTTTTTGTAATGGAGAAGTTCAGAATAATATAGGCAATAATATGTACAGTTCTACTTTGTCAAAATGAGCAACCAAAATGTTTTACAGGCTCTGCTAGGTGAAATAACCACAAGCAGAAATGTAATAAATACTCACATTTTTGTCAGAAAATGTTGTTTATTTTAGACTATTTTTAATAGAGACACCAGCTTGTCAACAGTCCAGTAAGACCTTTCCAACTTCTTTGTAATAGACAGTGATATGCATAGTTAGCTGTGACACTAATTGTGACATAGCTTTTGGTTTTGGTTTCTTTTTGGAGTAGTCTTGTATGCAGAAAGGCCACTGGAACCATGGTGTCATGAAACTCTGTGGTGCACAGTAACATGCAAAGTACAGCAAAGTAACATGCTTCTGCTCTCTGTCTAAATGGAAAAGGCCCTGGGTGTCCTGGTGGACACCAAGTAAACATCCATCCTTGATGCAGAGAAGGTCAGGGGTATTCTGGGATGGATAATCCAAGCTGTTGAGCAGACTGAGGCAGGTGATCTTTCCCCTCTACATGAGTACTGCTTGCAGGAGTCTATATTGCAATATTTATATATATTTTCCAATTAAAGAATATCAACTAATCTTGTAAGAATGGTAAGTATGTCTTTTTCATGAATGAGGAATTTGAACTGCCAACAATGCCAAGCAAAATGTATATGGTATGACAGTGGATTCAGTGATGTCAAAATTAAAATAACAGTTCAATGATTTCTAGCTTTAAACTCAGCTGAAACTTTAGCAAGTTCTTAAAATATTTCTGCCCACAATTAAAAGCAAAAATAATGATACTTTGTAGAGACCGTTTTGTTTATGTTCTTTAATGCAGAAAATGTGTTATACACATAAGAATACAGTAGGAAAATCAACCTTTCTCTGAATTATTGAACAGTTTATTTMATTTTTTAAGGTCTTAATTCAGTTATCTCCATCTAATTCTGAACACCACAGAGCCTGTCAGCTTTGAAGAGRTTGCATCTTCCTGCAACTAGGTTTTCAGTAGTTGATCATTTGAATTGTCCTACATAGAAAGTGATATTTATGAATTGCATCTAATGAATCTGCATTATTTACCTTTCTCTTTGTTTCATTTTTAGCTCCATGTGGTGGGCATTTTTCATCTCCAAGTGGAGTAATCCTCTCTCCAGGCTGGCCAGGGTATTATAAAGATTCCTTGAATTGTGAGTGGGTGATAGAAGCTGAACCTGGACACTCTATCAAAATTACATTCGAAAGGTCTTGGCTAATRTTTTTCTTATTTAATGTTTTCCAGCTTTTACCAAGAAGCAGGAGTTACTAGCTTTAGCATTAAATTAATTTGCATTATCTTTAAAATCCAGCCATTGTAGTATCATGTAGGACTTTMGAAAACTCCTTCAGAGCACAGATATTATCTTGTGTAATTTCTACTTTGWGCTGAAAAGCTTTTGAAATTTCTACCCTCTTGCCTGTATTTAAGCCTGTCCAGCCCAGTAAAAAATGTTGTCTGTTTTTAAATATTTGCATGTTTCATTTGCTTGTAACTATATTGCTATGATGAATTATAATTGCTAAGTTCTTTTTCCTCTCAAAATCACATAATCTTCAACTCTGAATATCTGAATCAGCTGTGAAGACTAAATTAAATGCAGTCATAATTTTCCCCACTCTGAATATTTATCATATCAGCTGAGCTATTGTTGTGAAAGGACTGTGTGCTCTCAGAATGGAGTTTCAGTGTCCCTAAATTACTGGAGCATTCTGCTTTTCCTACACTGATGTCTGTTACTGATCCCTTCCGTATTCAAAGGATTGAAATGTGCTGAGCACCCTACATTTCTCATAGTAACAAGATGTTGGCATTTAATTTTAATTCTTTGTCAGAAAACAAGACAAAAAATGCAATAAAGAATGCTATTCTTATGTTTTAGATGATTTTAAATTGAAAATACTAAAAAACTTAGATGACAATCCAGTAAAAAAGTGCTGCTGATGATCAAAATTATAGTGTACAAATATCAGACAAGTAATTTTCAGCTGATATTTAYGCAGCATAAGGCTTGCTCTCACTTACTTAAAATAAAGTATTCCTTCATTTTAATACAATTCAAAAGTTTTTTTTTAGCAAGGGATGAAATACATATTCTCTTTGCAAAATTTTTCATTGTGATAAGATTTTTAAAACCAATTTTTTATACTATAGCTTCCACTATAATAAAGTGTTCATGGGACAATATAAACAATCAAAGACAGGTAATATGTACATTTCAGTTATTTTCTATCCTTATCATCGTGTGAAAGCTAGTCTTCCAAAATCACTAGTATATCACTTAAAATAATGATTTACCAAGTTTTTGCCAATTAGAATACAATAAAAGATTTAATAAGTCCYTCCTGCTGAAAATTCTGTTATTTTTTTGAAAATAAAGTTATAATTTCTAATAGTTGATTTTTAATTCAGCAATTCATTTAAGCTAGGTATTTGATGTGGACAGTCATTTTGAAGTAAAAACCATTTGCCTTTATATTTGCAAACTAAAATGCCAGCTGCATTTTCTTTCTTTGCACCAGAGATTTACTAAATCTGTCACTCTCTTGCAAACAGTTTTTGGTTTTAATACATTAATGCCTTGYCATAAAATTGCACAACCTCTATTACTCTTGTAAGTAAGATCAAAAAGAACAAGATTTGGTCCCTTTGGATCACAGAGAAAGTGATCCAAAGGGACCTTTTTATGACACATTTTTTCCCCATTGCTGCTCTTTTTTGACACTCTTGTCACTTGTCAGCAATTGGTCTCTGGTACTCACATTGCTCAGATGCAGCAATCCAGAGAGGCYCTGCTTGCAGATAAATGTGTACTCTTGTGTATCTCTGCAGAAGTACCCTTAAAAATACAGCTGTGTATGTTCACACAGATGCACGTAGATACATATAGTTACATGTCTGCATGCAAAGGAAAAGTAGTTCTATAAATCAAATGATGAAATAAAACTTCATAGTGTAATAAAACAAAACATTTTGTAAACTACTGTTAGCTTTTTTACTTAGACTTTATTATTTTTCACATATTTTAGATTTGTTTTCTGAGTMATTTATGGATTAGGTTTTTAAAGACTCATTCTAGTCTTGGCTACCCTTGTTCTGCTGCTTCTGCCTGCAAATTTTAAGCTGCACTTAAGAGAAAAKGATAATTGTTGAAAAACACAGTTTTAAAACTATAGCCAAGCTACTTTCCTATATGATTAAAAAAAACCCTCATTTTGCCCAGTTCTTTGCCTTTCAACTTTGTCCTGAGAAAAACATACTTTTTCTAGCTTTTATTGGTGCAAATACCAAAACTTCTCAAATACGTGTGGTTGTTTGAAAGATTTTGAATTTCTTGGTCAGGGAAAAATATTTACAGTATATGTCTATACTTTTTAAATAATTTTTGTATTTTCTAAGTTTCCCCCTTGTAGAGATTAAAAGTTTCCTTTTAATMTTCCCATCTTCCTATATCTTCTCTTACAACATTAGATAGGAGCAAGGTACTGCATTCCATRACTGCATGCTAAAGTGTTCCTGTGCCAAGGAGTCAGAGACATGAGAAAAGAAGGAAATATACAGATAAAGCAAATAAAAATAACTATTCACTTTTGCACTTCTGGCATGCAAGAAATAACTTCTTCATATATAGTTGTATGATTGTGCAAGTATTTTTTAAAAAGTTTATTTCTGTTCTACAAGCATGACTAAGATAGATAATCTGTTGATATTYTGTTATAAATCAGTATCTTTTTAGGCTCAGTTGAAATGATAGAAGTGAGAAATGGCAATGCCATTCTTGATTGTAATGAAGTGTTTATCATGAAGCCTAATTATGCATATTTAAATGTGAGAGAAGCTGATAGCAAACTACTGATTGGAGTACTAGTCATGTTTKTCTGTTGAGCATATACTGTGCAGCAGGAAATCCTGACACTGCATTGGGTTGATAAGGGTGTCTCTTGGAAACAAAGATGTGTGTTATAAATATTCAGGCACCTTTATCTATTCATATAAGCACTCCCAAAAAAAAACTGTATGTGGCATCTCCTGTGTTAAAACTTGTTTCACTCCTGTCTGCTTGTGAGTCCTCCATAAAATTAGATGTCACATAGCAAGGAGACATCCAGGTTAATTCAACAATAGTGATTAATTAAGTAGGAAGGAACATTGGAAGGGTCTTGCATGAGCACAGGGTGTTTCTTACTCAGTTTCCTAAAAGCCCCTACTGTTTTGTCACACCAGAGGGGAAAAGGTATGTAAATATAGCAGATATGTTGAGCATCAAGATAAAAGATATTGAAGAAAAAACTGATATAAGCATGAAATTTATAAATTAAATTTAAATGGACCATTTTTTGGAGCCAAATGACCAAGCAAAAGAATTGACCGTAACCCCCTCTTCAAATTAGTTTCACTTCATCTCACTTAAAAATGTTTCTACATTGTCTTTCATGGATGATTATAATTTTTTATATATTCATATTTTTCTGTTGTTTATGGTGGTACATATAATCTAAGTAGTTTTGAGAGGATTTCCTTTATGTCTTTGGAGATTCAGCCTRATTCAAACTCGACTTGAGTGGCCTGTAGTTGCATTACATTTATAAGATGCATGGCTTTTTACACCTTCTGTCTCAAGAATGCTTTTGATATAGGGTCTAAGAAAGCTGAGCAAGACTAAATKATCTGTTTCCAAGATTTCTACTGTTTTGTGTGGATTGCTGGGGAAAAAAAAGTGTTGGAAAGAGCAAGTTATTTGAGAACTGAAAAGCCTAGTGCCTTTTCAGAAGCATCTCGTTGTGAGTTACTGTGGGAGCTAACAAAACCCAAAATTTTCAGTTTTCTTGCTTCTAGGATTATCCTACTTCATTTCTGTAGCTCCCTATTACTTAGTTCTGTGCTCTTTTATATTGTTATTTAGTGGGAGCAGAACATCAATAAAAGAAAAACCATCTTTTGTAGGTTTAATTTGTCTTCTTGTCTTTTGCCAGACTCCTTTAGATCTTTAGGCTCAGACTTATGGGACATAAATACTGAAATATTGAGTTCCTCAGTACACTGGCTTTACTCATGCAGTTCTTTGAATGGATTTCACAAAGCTGAATTAGGCATCTAAGTAAATGAATTAAGACTATCCAAGGGTCCTTGTAAGATCCTGCTGTTAATTGTTGCTTTTTAATTCTGAAAAGGTTTCTCAGTAATCCATCAGAGTCCATTATAAAGCAGTATGATTGATCTAAAGTCTGCCATAGCAAGAAAGAGATAAACCTCTGTCAAAATCCCTAACAGGTGTTTGGAATTGCTGATACCATTTAAAACAAGACAAGCAAGGAGATATCTGGCASCACAATCACACTCAGCTTTTCCTTGCCAGCCAGAGTACACATGCTGTGTTTAAACAGTCATTTTGTTTTCTAGTGCTTTCTAAAAAGGATTTTAGTGGTGGGKTTTTTTTTCAAATAACTTTATGTTACTACTCTGTGCTGAGTCTGGCAGAAAGGCCGTGCAGTCAAGAGTCAAGTAATTCTGTCCCTGCTTATRGATGATTGTAAGGCAGGAACTCAAGAGTACGAGCCTTTGATGATACAAAGTACCTTGATGMTATGTTTGCCAAATGCACCAACATACCCTCCACATAATTTTGTGTTTAAAATTGTTTAAACATTGTTTAAAAAATAAAAAAAAATTGTTATAAAATAGCTTTGCAAGTAATATTAATCTTTATTGACAAACTGTTTCTAGCTTTTGTTTCCTGCCATACAAACCAGTTCAAGGAGTTTAAATTGATTTCTCATCTTTCTAAGGAATTAAYGTAATATTTTATTATTTTATAAATGATATAGGATAATCAATATTATTGCATTGRTATTGAAAAATGGGTATTTGCAGAAAAATATTATCAGGAAAGGTGCATAGTTTAAAAATATGGGTTTGTTGAATTTATTTCAACTGTCTCTTAAATTTGTGCCTCTGTGTGTTTCTACAATTCCAGATTTCAGACTGAGCTCAATTATGATGTTTTGGAAGTTCATGATGGACCAAACCTATTATCTCCACTTCTGGGTTCTTACAATGGTACACAGGTCCCACAGTTTCTGTTTAGCAGCAGCAATTTCATGTATCTTCTCTTTACAACTGAYAACAGTCGTTCCAACAATGGATTCAAAATTCACTATGAAAGTAAGTTACTTCTGTGTTGGATTATTTCATTTCCCCTCCCCCTCAATGCTTACCCTACTCATGTACAGATGTCATCTTGAGTAAATTCCTGTTATTTCCCAATCGGAGAAAGATTTAGTAACGTCAAACTGCAAAAGGGATTGATCACTAATTTTAGTTCTGTTTAATGTCACTGATGTAATGCTCTGATCTTTAAGAATCAGAAGATGAAAATTAAAAGCAAATGCCTTTTATGTCTTAATATATTTATATTTATACAATACATTTTTGTGGGTGTAAAATGGCACGAGATCAGGAAGATTAGGAAAAGCTATGTGTTCTGATWGATGTATCTGCAGCKCTAACTGAAGGTGGGGGAAATGCAGTTTACATAATGACCTGAAAATCAAGAAATGGAATTGGTTGTTTATGGATTTTTAGGGTTCTAAAAACCTGCCTATATGATTTTTTCTGACATAGAAATTCTCTTTTGTCCTTATTATAGTCATATAAACTATGCTGCAGGAAGTATCTGTAACATTTCACACTTTCTGAATTATTAAAAGTCCTATTTTTAAATACTATAATTCAATTTACATTTTGCCTTTCTGAATATAATTTCTGGTGTAATAATTCCTACTTATATGAGAAATAATATTTTTACTGTAATCACTATCTTACTTACTTAGTAAAGGTCATAGGCACGTTGTTTGTACTTCCGCTTGGAATTGCCCCCAAAAATTCCCAKATATTCTTAATTTTTAACATTATTTTTTGCAATTTTCACTATTCCTGGCTACTATAGGGATACTAAAACTAACAGGCATGGGGTTGATATTGCCAAATAAAATTTGGATTGAATGCCAATGAATGTTAAATTCAGGCTGTTTATTGAAAAAAAAATACCAAAAAGAGGAAATCTGCACTTATTACAAATAATAAACAGTTTCAATTAAATAAAGTTGGAAAGGAAACTTGACATTTCTTTATAAATAAATTCCTGAGTTTCATTATAAAATCCTATTTTTTGTAAGACTGATCCACACCCCASAGTTCTCTACACTAGTGGAGAATAAAAGCTAAATTTGTACTATCAGAGAGTAAGGAAAATATATACTCTTACTATTTGTACATAAAATAAACAATTTTCAGTATTTTCTGGTTTATAACCCCTGTTTATACACAGAAGTCTAGTATTCATTTTATTTTTGCTTAATTCTTACTGGTTTCTTGTCTTGTATTATCCAATACAATCCAATTMTTTTTTCCTTTTTGGGAATATAARTAATAATKATCAGTGGTCTCCTATKCATCATTTCTTCTCCCTTAAAATAGTGTATTGAAAGCTAAAATCTTTAATATGTTCTTAAATTTTATGCTAATTATAMCTCTCCACAATGAATTGCTTTGTAAGGAAGGATTTTTTTATGACTTCATTGTAAGAATAAAAGGAATAACACCCATTAAAAAATCTTGCACTGAATGCTTCTAATAAGTTGCTAACTTCAGTATCATTTGTAGAGGGTTGGGATTTTTTCATGATTTTTTAATAATTTACTTTTTTATATGAGCTTTATATATGAACATCTTACTGGGAAATATTCCAAAAGGTTTAATTTTTTAGCACACATTGAAATTCCCTTTACCAAGTCAACTTCTCTTTACTCTTTTTTGCTATTCTTTATCTTCTCAATGTCTCATATATCAAATAACACTAGGYATAAATGTGATTTATGTAGATTATWGATTTATGTAAATATTTAAAACAGAAGTTCAAAAATGTAAACAATTCATCTATGCTAGCAAATTTATGATCAGGAAAAAATAAAGGCTGGAAATCAGAATTTTGTGTGATTATCAAAGCTTTTTTTAATATCAGCATCAGGTACAAAATTGTTTGATGTTACTGAGACAGGATCAAACTAAATAYACTGTAAATTATGGGATATTTTTCTTATTTTTCTCTGTAATAATGGCAAAATTCAAACTGTGATCCATAATATCTTTTAATGGTAACACAGAGAAAAAAGTGGAAATATAATTCACTGTAAATGTGTGATAATGAAGCCTTCACCTCACAACCATCACAACCAATTACCTAAATTAATTTTAAAAATCAATAGGTTATTTTTTAACTTTTTTTTTTGCCTTTTTTTTAATTATTTTTAATCTAGGTGTAACTGTTAACACTTACTCTTGCTTGGATCCTGGCATACCAGTGCATGGACGTCGTTATGGACATGATTTCTCTATAGGTTCCACTGTCTCATTTAGCTGTGATCCAGGCTATAGGCTGAGTCACGAGGAGCCTTTACTATGTGAAAAAAATCACTGGTGGAGTCACCCACTCCCAACTTGYGATGGTAAGGATGAACAGATTTTATACAGAGTACTTTAAAATATACAAGTTTTGGCAAACTGTTATTAGTCAAATGAGTTAAATGCCAGAGCTTGTAAAACCTATATTTTTAGGAAAGAAGAAGAATAGTTAGAGGAAATAAATGTCATATATCTCTGTGATGAGACATATGATCATAAAAGCARAAAATGATATATAGTTATTTAATCCTGCAGGTTACTGAAGGTATTGGGCTAACTGATTGGAAAGTTTGTGTATATGTGATTSCAAAGCACTTATTACAGCTTAAAAATATTTGTGTTTAGGTATCCATCTATGGACGCAGATTGCTGACATCCAAAACGTGAAATGAAGTTTATATACACCTGACTCAAAAACTTCATTTACTCCTGTTTCATGGAGATCACTCTGTTTCTAGCTTGTCAGTAGAACTTGACACCCTTCAATATCTGTTGAAATTTATGAGTAGCACATTATATGTGGTGATCATTAAACCAGACAAAAGTGGGATCGAGTAACAGGTCTCCACCATATCATTAAACCTAAAAAATGATCTAACATTTTCAGTTCTCTCTTGTAATCTGAATTATTCATTTTAATGCTTTCCCAGTTGGGGTCATATCAATTATATGYATTATTAAGAAAGTAGATTGTAATGTTCATTCAGTTACATCTCATTGTTTGAGATGTTTACTTCCTAAAACAGTTTCCCTCATTTTTTGATGTTAAAAATGTTTTCAGAAATAATATAACCTTTTACTTCTAGGGTATATTTAACCAGAGAAAGTCTCCTGAGCTTTTATGAGATACAGAATGTACATGACACTGTATTTTTCTATAATTCTCAGTGTCTCAGGACACTCTTTGAAAGAAAAATCTGAATGAAGGCTGATGAAGAAGCTCTCTGAATCATGTGTGATTTGCCATATGGAAGACTATTCATTCCCACAGCATTACTTTCTTTAGAAAATTGTAGGGACTTCCCTGGCCTTGAGATTGTTTAGTTAGGATTGCTTTGGGTTTTTACATTTCAGGTGGTTGAAGGTGTGATTATTCTATGATAATACACAAAATCTGTGGTGGTAGAAAGGGACATGAATAATCACTTTGCTCGAAATGGCCCTCTGTATTTCTCCAAGCTGATTTTCTAAAAGATTCTACAGCTCAGTCAGGTTCTTGCAATGAAAAATTACAAGATTCCCACAGTTTGCAGTCAAGGGGACTATATTTTGCTGAATAGACCACAAAACTAGRATGTGTTTTCTAATGGTGATAGGCACTAGATGGTAACCATGTAAAACAAAGAGTATAAGCACACTCCCCATGAATTCTGTGCTCTGTTGTGAAATAAACTTACATATTGTGATCTATTTCTTCCTAAAGGTGCTGAMCTAGCATGCAATTCATTAGGTAAATTAGGTTTCTTTTTCTCCAGAGCACAATGCTGAATGGCAATTGTCCATTCAATAAATATGTTGTAAAGGTAGGATTGAGAACATTTATTTTACTAAATTTAATCAGTTTATGATTGATGTAATTTTAATTTCATTGCTGAATTTCTTCTCTGGTGGAATTTTTTTTTAAAACAATCCAGAGTCTTTGCACCCCAGGCAAAAAAGGGYWKTTGCTAAATGGGTTGTTCTTYGCATAAACGAGTAGTATGGGTTTGYATTAATCATACCACTAATAAGCACATCAGTCACTATTAATGCACATTCAGAATGTTACTCTGATGGGTTCTGAGGAGACAAGTTCTTTTTTGATTGTTCTTTTTGCTAATTGCATCTCTTTTTTTATAAYTACATCGTGTAGTGATGTGGAGACRGACCATGGTAATTGTGCAGTTAGGTCATGGCAGCTCATGAGTGGGTGTGGTTTGGAGAAGTGACTACAAAAGGAAAAATTTTAGGCTTCTTCAAGCAAGTTCCTCCTTAAAGTAGAACTGGTGTTGACTGAAATTCTGTTCTTTGAAGGAGTGTAAACTAAATTTTCCAGGATGTTTTTGATGTCAGAGAGATAAACACGACAATAGAAGAGCTGAAATAGGTGGTTATGAGCTTTGCTGAGAAAACACTGCTTGTATTGCATCAATACCATTCCCATCTACTAACTGCCTATAAGTCACATTTTACCTATGTATCTGGAAAGCCCTCAGTTTCTTAACAGTAATCACCCCCCAGTGCTTAACTARAAAGACCAAATTATATCCTATAATGTCCTTTCTATATGAATACTATAAGAGAATTTTGCTTTTAAGCTTTGAAAACATGTGAGAAACCCCATTCTATCAATTKTATTAATTATTGTAGTAATCCCATWAAAAAATTCAGGAAAAATTAATGTAAAAGTTAGATATCTACTTAAGAGTGTAAACCACTCTTTATTCCCTTCATAATAACATGAAATTGAATGCTAATAGATAATTCYTATTCATTATTTGAATTAAAAATAAATATTGTCATTCCCTCTGATCTTCATTTACTTAAGAGGATTAATAAATAGAATGAAAATAATTCAAGCAAGATAAAAAAACTTTAATGTTTATATTAGAAACCTCCAGATGTCCAAATGAATTAGCAAAYATGACTTATGCAGTACATGAGGAATGTATTCAGGGAATAATGCAGAGGTGTTACATCCTTTCTGTTGACATGGCTAAAATAAAAATAATAATTCCATTAAAAAGCAGCTGCTAAAAACATGCTTCAAAAACTCAGTGTAGTAGAGGTCAGAATTGGAAATGGAGAGCATGTCTGGTCTATTTTAGATTTAAATGAGAAGGTCAAAATGCAAGTTGATATTGTGAGCAATCTAGGCTACACTAGTTTATATTAAATTAATCTCTTGTGTAATATAGCTCAAGTCCAAGGCTTCTTTCTTGAAGCTGAGTATGTTAATTTGATATCCATATCCTTATTTATTTACCCCATTGAACTACATCCCATTTTAAGATACATTAAGTTTTGTATAATTAGGGAAGACAAATGCTGATGTTTCTTGGTCTATGAAGCACAGTATATAAGATTCAACACTAAATCACAGTTTCAATAATTTTAAAGTCTATTTTATATGCTACTTTTATTATYCAATTGCACAATAAGTGAAAATCATCTCAGAATTTTTAGTGGGAAGTTAGAGTCAATTAAAYGAATGTAATGAGGCCTCTGTGTGTTCATGCACATATATATTTGTATTAGACATATATACAAACATATTTCCATATAAATAGATTTTTTTTCTCTGTAGTTCTTTTTAAACTAGCGTATGTTATTAGTCTTCTTCGATGATGCTTGAAWTCTAAAGCTAATTGTTATTACTAATCAATTATTTTGTGTGTTTTCTCTTACCATTACCACTGAATACCAAATAGTTTTCAATTATGTGTACTAACAACAAACTGAACTTACAAAAAAAAGTTCGGGTTTTTTTCTGAAAGCTTTTCTTCTTCTTAAGAGTATTTTATCTTCCCTAAGAAAATTGAGATACATCATTGTATGTTAGTGTCTGAGTAGTGGTTGGTGATCTGTGGCTAGTCTCTTGAAAACTCTTTACATGAGATAAAAATAGGYTATACCATTTGAAAATGTGAAAAATACTAATTTCACAGATATACCATCACCAATCAGGCTAAAAAAAGTAAAACACTTTGGGGCTTTTTTAATGTGAATTACTAGTGAACACTCCATGTTGAAAAATATTGAAAAATACATTTATATATATCTATGTGTGTGTGTATTATTTTGTCTTGATTTTCTAAATAACTCATCTATTTTGTTCATGTTTTCTGTCTTTTTTGGATATGGGGACTGTTACAATCCAATTTAAACCCAGAAGAGAAAAGAAAATTAAGTCTCTTTCTATAAACTGAAAGAACTTCGAAGGTTCAAAATATACCCAAAAACGAGATTAAAACTAAACGAGGTTATATGTTGCTGCCAAAATATTGATATATTTTGTTTAATAGGAAAACAGGCAAAAAGAGAGAAATAGAAAAGACAGAGAGAGAAAAAAGTGTGCTTGGGGGTGGGGGGACAGGGAGAGAGTGACAGGGGTTATGTGGAAGCACATCACCCATCCAAGGATCCCAACGATGCTTTGTTGATCCTCTCTATTTGTTCTTCTGGCTGTGAGGGTCCCCCCACGCTGCCACCACACGCTGCTGCCACACCAAAGTGTACAGAATTCCATGGGATAATGTGTGCTTTGGGCACGTGCCTCCCTTGCAGGGGCCCAGTTTGACACTGTCCCTTGCAATGCTCAGGAGCTGTTACATCATCTCTGGTGCTCTGGTGCAGGGTCTGGGGACCCCTTTGGGGGTCCTTTGATGGGCTGTGTCACCCCTGTGCCGTGGACAAGGTTTTTCCCAGGCTGAAGGGCCCTCAGCTGGGCTCCTCTGCACATCAGAGGATGGGTGGTCACTGCCTCTGACCAGAGGCTTTCTGACACACACCCAGAGCCTCTCTCTCCCCACCCTTTGGTGGAGGGTCTGTGCCAGCCTGGCAGCTGGCAATCCTGGGGCTGTGGTCTCCACCCTGAAGGTATTGGGCTTGTGCTTTGTGAATGTCCCCAGCCAGCCCTGAGTTGTTACTTTATCTTCATCAGGGAACTGTGTAGTAATAAAAACTTCTGTAAWACAGTTCTAACAGTCCTTCATGAAAATGTTAAAATCATAAACTGTAATATTTCAGAGAGAGGGACCCCCTTCCTCTCATATCCAGATTTCTTGACATTTCATATCACTATACTCTTCGTAACTCTGACACTGACTTGTGTCACATCAAAACAAACTTRTTTTAAATAGATAGYAAATTGTRTTTGTAACCTCAAGTGACAGCAAACAWAATTAGTGGTTGTTGAGTTTTCCTGCATGGTATAAAAAGCAAAATTTTAGARGGTTTTCTGTGAATAAGTGTTAAGCAAGCTATACCACCTGACCCCGTGCAGGAAGAGAACATACAAAGTGASTTCTACAATGAAATATWAACATGTTAAAGCAGAACAGAGGGYATGTGAGAATAAAATGGAAAAAACAAACAAACAATGAACAAATGTCATWATCTAATGTGAAGTGTCCTAGAAATATGTTTCTGTAGCACAGCTGCTGTGACAAGACAGCTAACTACTTGYAATTGTTAATGCAGGGGCCGTAGAGATGGAAAACTTATCTTATTGAAGTAGATAAAAAAACCCTGTCTCATTTCTGATCCAAAATCATAGATTCTTATGTGGTTTGCCAGCCTTCCCAAGTGAGACTCCAAGAGGGAATAGAACATAATGACAGTTTAGCAGAAGTTCAAATGGGAAAAAATAGACTATGAATAAATTTAGGCTGGAAATTATAAGGCTATTTCTAGTATTGAAAGATTGATTCCTTATAACACTTTTATAGTAGCRTGAAATATGGTCTGAAGTGGAACTTTGCTATGAATGACAAAAGTCAAGTGTTTTTTTTACACTTATTCATGAATTTTGGGGAGCATGGCCTGCATGTCTCCCACTGAGACATGAGTAGCCTRACTAAAGGTTTTAAAATTGTTTGGGCCAAAAATTATTTTCAAAATATTTATTGGACCATTTTCTAAGCTAGGCTTGCTTGCTGTCATTTTTTTATAATTGATCATGTTACTGAGCAAAATGAATGCAATTGCAGCAAAAGAAAGTGTAAGTAATTAACCCAATATTGTAAGAATTTATTTCAGCTGAACATCGGAACCAAACTCCACTATTAAATTGGAATCTTCATTCAGAGTTACCCAAAACTTGCTTCCTAAATTGTTACATCATTTCTGATCACTGCAGTGTATATTTCCAAGTGCTTATCTGTATTTCATACAGTCACTTTTATGTTTTTGTTCTCTTTACTTTTTGTTCTTTTATTCTCATTGTTGTTGTTTTATATTTAGGGTTTATTTTAATTTTCTTTTTATTTTGATTCTCACTGTTTGGAAAACAGTAATGCAGGTGTGTCTTGATTCAGCTTCTCTGATTGCATAAAAAAGAAATTTTTAATTAGTGTGTTAACATAATGTTCAATTGTCCACATTAGAAATCAGAAGTAATACGTCAGTTATTTCCTTAAATATTCATTCTACTTTTGCTCTTTCCTAGTTTCCATCTGTGTATCATCAGATAAAGGGAAAGAAAGGAAGAATTTGAAAATATGTGTGTTCATCCTTTGCTTTTCTTATTTTTATGTGCTCCTGTTTTCCTTTGCACTCTGAAAACCAGTCAGATACTAGTAGTGATRTTACATGCTTGGGCTGTTAGCCATCTTATCAGGGCCAGTTGCACATCTACTCTTTCAGATTTACCAGCTTGGCTTTATTTTCTAAGAGGCTGCTCCCTTGATGCCTTTTTCTGCCATCTGCTAGCCTTCACAGAGTTACACTGAAGGCCTGATGGCAAGCCATAGATGTTTTGTCACTATTTGCATTCCTGAAAGGTTTYCCAAACACCCCCTSTAAAATATATTATTTGTTTGGTCWAYATCCCATGATTATAAAAACTGACTSTATTTTTTTATTTAATGGATAAAGTAGGTAATTACCATCAGGAGCTGCAATAACATGCTGTCACAGCCCTGGCTGCATTTTGCTAATGTCTAAATATAGCAAGATCAGATGATAAGGTGGCAGTATTTGCCTTCACTGTCTCTTCATCAGAGAAGTGAGGAGGAAAATTAATATGGAAGGAGGTTATTTGCCTGTGGCAACAATGAAGAGATTGGGCAAATGTGGTCCTAGAATGTCCTATTTCAGCCTGTGGTACTGGATTTGCAAATTTCCATCTTACAACTAGGCCAACAAAGGCTGCAAAATTGGCAGGAGAAATAGCACATASAAAGGAATCATGAGGCTACCCAGCCAAGTAAGCATGTTTAAAACAGAAATATAGGTAGTTAGAATAATCTAACAAATTTTAGGTAGGCAAGATGAGGCAGTCATCATCCTAGGGTATARGATGAAATTCCATTTCTGATTTATAAAAAAAGTGTTATTAAATAKATACTTCTTTTAGTACCTTGAACACAATCATGGTATGTAGTGCCATAACTTCATAATGAAAAGTAATAGATCTTTATGAAAACATTCTACAGTGCTACWGAAATGTCTGGAAAATGCATGCCACAGATGCAGATACAAATGTCTGCTTAGGTRCAGGGTGAGATTGAAGGTACATTCTGGGTATTCTCTTGATTCCCTGTCTGCTGTATCCTCAAATCAGTTCTGAATTTACATCTACAAGTGAAAATTGTRGCATGTCCATGGATTCATTCTCAAATATATAACTTTAACAGAAAAAGCATAATTGGTATAACTTCCATCATTTACTCTACCAATGCATAACCGAAATTGCCATAAGCAGCATAAATATCAAGACATAGCAGAAGAAACAGCATGATACAGGAAATTACTCACCTCTCTCCTGAAGTATGTAGATGTTTGAGCACATACTGAAAGGCCAAACTTCTCCCCCCTCTACAAGTTGTACTGTTGAGTGTTGCCTTAGGAGTTACTGCTGATGTTACTGGAGGGATAGGGGCAGGTTAAACTATCTAGTGCAGGTGGGGCAGCATCTCTTAGAAAGAGGCATTGCTTCCACCTTTGACTGGTTCCTTCCCTCACCCTCATGGCTGTGGCAGCAGGGTGGGAGGCACAGACATGAGCAAGAAAGAGGTGAGTGACACAGGCATGAACAAGAAGAGGGTTTGCTGTTTGTATGAACTGGAGTTACAGACAAGCAGCTGCCATCTACATCTCTCCAAAAGTGCATTTGAAGACCTTTAACTTCTCCTGAAGATAAGAAAAGAATTTGTGTTAATTACTTTGGAATGACTGCTCTTATGGAGAGCTGCAGTCTACTGTACTAGAATGGTCTCGATTATTTGACCTGAGACTGATGACAGTAGTTCAGTGCTTTTAATTTTAAAATATCTCTGCAAAATAATTTTGGTAATGCATATAATTAGTCTAAGGAAAATAAAAGGAATAGATGTTTTTAACCTTGAGGGAAAAAAATAATAATAGAACTACTCATTTGTTTTATAATGTATGCCCTTCTGAGAAAATCTATATTCARAGAACTCTGATGTAACAACTTGGTACTGAATTTTAATAACTGTTATTGATATATGATAATTCTAAAATGCAAGACTCTTCCTTACTAAAAATTACTTGATTAATGTTGTATTTCAAAAACCCTGGAATAGAAAATCATTGAGCTGTACTGTTTTTCCCAGTGTTGTAATGACTAAGTTTTAGTATTTTGCATTAATTCAAGCTGTAGTTTAATTTTTGTATTGCTCAATTACTCAATTTTATAAAGTTGCTAATGAAACTATAGAAATGCTTATTCTTATATTGGAACCTGTCACTAGCACTAACATCATAGATATAAACACATAGCCAATAATTATAATTATAGTCATGAAACCATGTCAACCTTCCCTGTACAAATATTTTAATTAAATAATTCTTCAATAGCCAAGATCCATCATTTTAACTCTCCAATCTTAGCTTCTGCTAATTGTTATTATTTTCTTTGTCTCTAGCTTTATGTGGTGGAGATGTTAGAGGACCTAGTGGAACAATTTTATCCCCAGGTTATCCTGATCTATATCCAAATTCACTGAATTGCACATGGACTGTGGATGTTACCCATGGAAAAGGTAAATAAATCCTTTTCACTTCTTATACTTTTTGGTTTTTTTAATATATAAGTCCAGTATAGACCTAGGTTAGCACCAAAGCACTTGGATTTGCATTGGTGATTTTTGGGTTTGTTTAATTTTCTTGTAGCAACTCCTAGAATTCCAGAAGTGGACTAGGCCCTTATACTTCCCACAGAATGAAAAGTCAGTGAGAAAGAATTATATAATGACTGAGCACAGAAGCTGAAGGACAGAAGGCTTTTAAGGAAGAGGTGGTTATGGCTTGAAGGTGTATTTCAGGAAAAAAGATGTAATACTGATTTTAACTCTTCTCTGAGAGGTTAAAAAWTGTTTAGGACGAATGGAAGCTAGTATTTCCAGGTAGAAAAGTTTCCTAGAAATAATGTGTCYTAGTTGCTTTCAAATGAAAGACTTTAGTAGTAGATGAGATGGATCATACTTTTAGGGTTTTTTGGTATTTTGTATTAAATATGGGRGTGACTGCACAGTACTCTTGTGCAGAAAGGAAGAGTTAGAGAGGTATAAGATTTAATGTTAGGGGAAGGAGACAGAGATAGATGTCATAAGAGAAATTGAATACAAAGAGAGTAAGCTGGTAAGAACACAAAAAGAGAATTATATTGTAACACTGGAAAGAATACAGAAAAAGAAATKAAAAGGAGAAGAAGCAATGCAAGTTCAATTCTGAATTTCATCAATGTTCTCTGTGAGGGCATGAACAATGTGACAAAGTATGCTGATGATTTATTCCTCCAAGAAAGAGTTATTGATAACATAAAAATAAGACTTCAGATACAGAGAACTGTGCTGATCTGTGATCCCCTTATTCTATTTTCTACAAATAGTGTGATAGTTTCTCATCTAGATGTTAAATTACTCTGACTAGTTGTCCCATTTAAAACTCCTTAAAGCGTTAAAGTGGCAAAGTGTATMTCTCAGAATTATGGCTCCAGCTGTTCCATAGCCTTTCTTATTACCAAGTGATGCATTTGTGTCACTGTAATTTGATTCTCTATATCCACAGTGAAAAAGCCTCCTGAACTTACTGATACTACATCACATGCTACATTTGACTTTGTTACCTCTGGGTATGATCCATGGCTTCTAGAGTTGTGGGAATATAAGGGACTGTGCATTTTTGTTCTTCTGGATAAGCAAGAAAGACTAATGGTGTAAAGAAACTGTTAGACCTGTAGTCATTTATCTTGCACTCTGTCTGAGAAGTCATTGGATAACAGCACAAGCTTTGTAATATTAGAATTGAAGGCAAGTAGCAGAGATGGAGAAGAGTTTAGCTTCATGAGTAATAYGTGACAGAAAATGATGCAAATTCTACAGTAAAAATGAGGTCAGATTAAGCCACATTTTTCAGGATTCTTGAAAGACATTTTATTAACACTTTCATTTCTCTTAAATTAAAAATGTGATTATAAAGAAAAGTACTTGGAAAGTTTTGGTTGTTTGTTACTTTTCTTTTTTAGAAAATGAAGAAGCTTTTTTTGTGATTTATTTTTTTTCYTAAAAACCTCAGTTAGAGAAGTACTTAAAAGTTGGGACAAATAGAAGCTGAAATTCTCKATGTGATCACACTTTATGTGAGGCCTTTGAGAAAACCCACCTTATATAAAGAGACTCCTGAGAAAACAAATTTGCAGAAATGAAATATACAGGGGAAGACACAATAGTATAGATATGGATATTTATAAGCACATATAAACTGATACATATATGCACACATATTTATAGACTCACATTCTTGTTCGATTCAATGTCATGCAATGTGAGTCTCGGGGCAGAATAGCTGGAAAGCTGCTCAGTGGAAAAAGACCTGAGGGTGTTGKTTGACAAGAGCTGAACATGATCCAGCAGTGAGCCCAAGAARGCCAATGGCATCCTGGYGTGTATCAGAAATGGTGTGGCCAGCAGGAGCAGGCAGTGATTGTATCTGTACTCAGCACTGGTGGTCCTGTGTCCAGTTCTGGGCCCTTCAGTACAAGAAAGACATTGAGGTGCTGGAGCATGTCCAAAGATTGGACATTGGGAGAAAATTTCTTCATGGAAGGAGTTACCAGTCATTAAAACAGGCTGCCCAGGGAAGTGTCCTCCCTGGAGCTATTTAAAAAAAAATGTTGATGTGGAATTTAAAGACATGGTTTAGTTGTGGACTTGTCAGTGCTGGATTAGTGGTTGGACTCAAATGATCTTAGAGGTCTTTTCCAATCCAAATGACCTATGATTCTGTAAGTTTTATGTTATTGTATGGAAATGTTATTAAGGAAAAACATTAAGTRTGAACTCAATGTCACAATTTGACTTGGACATTTTGATTCATGCTGCTCCAAGAGCTGTTGGAAAAATTATAGGGTGGGTATTTGCTCTGAGTAGGAAATAGTGTCTGAAATCCTCATACTTTGTACATGTTGGCAAAAGGCTATTAATTCTTTAAGCTCTTCCTGTTGTACTGCATGAGGMAGATAGCTGTCCTTTTATGATAATATGTCACAGGCTTACTTAATTTAAATTTCTAACAGTTAAGTTCTATGTCACAGTGAGCTAGTCAATTAGGACACTTCTGTATTTAATGGAAAAATGCATATATCTTCAGGATATGAGTCATTCCACCCTGAAAGGGTATCCAAAGCAAATGGAATGAACTATCCTCTGAAGGCACCTGTTTATCATGTAATGTCCAGCARGTTAATGTAGTCCCCAGATGAAGTGTCTATGGGGAGACTGAGGTTTACATAGTTACCATTTAGAAAAATAATCCCATACACATGAATGAATTATCCTACTTAGAGGGAGAAATAAACTTTGTTCTGGATATTTCCTTTTCTGCTCTATTTCATGGTTAGTAGAATTTCAACTTCAGAAACTCAAGGAGTATCTTGGGTTTCTACTGGCTACTAACCAGTTAGATGATTTTTACTTTGGACTATTTTGGGTTTTTTTTTCTACAAAGTTTTGTAGTTTCATGTCAGACTTCCAGGAAAAAGTATATAACTTGTAGTTCCAGAATGCTGTGAGGTATCTTCTTATACACACATCTTTATGTTACAACTTCATACAGCCATTACATAATAGCAGGTAATTAAATGCATAWATTWAGTTGTGATGTGTATTTAATTTCTRTATATGTTGAATTGCTAGGAAAAAAAAGTTTATGTATTTGTGTATACTGTTTTAAATAACAATATTGCWATATAAATATATGTGGTTTTTAGTTTACTCTTCAAGTGTATCTGAAGTTTTAGAATTATTTTTCATTTGTGTTGTTGTGGACCGGCATTATGATTCTTGAGTGTACATTACAACTTGATATAATTTTCTTTCATTTTTTAAAAAAATTGTTAACTAGAGAATTGAACATTTATTTTAAATATAGTTAATGTCTATTAATTACTATTTTGAAAAGAAAAGGAAACACATATTAACAATAATTATTGCATTTCATCTGTGATTAAAATTCAGTTTAAATATATGGTGAAATGAAATCTGTGGGGTATCAATGGTATGTTTTAAAAGATCTATTATGAGATCATCCCCCAGAAGTTTGGATTGTAACATAGAGAAGTAACATTTAACAGTGTTATGTCTTCCTATCTTCATTTCACATTTTAAATATTCCCCTTATAAAGAAAGGCACATGTGAGGCAGAATGAGAAGGAATTTACCTGAACAGATCTTTTAAAATTCTTCCCCAGAGAAGACACAATCTGTCACATGGCATATATTAATGTGATTAGAATATTTTCTRAATTGTACAGCTACTGCTGTAATATACCTTGGGGTTCTGCTAAGAAATGTCATGGCAATCTGGAAAATTGATTGAAACATTCCCTTGAGTTAAACCTTGAGTCTGATGTTTGAACAAAACTCAGTGATGCTCAACTGTGATTCRCAGGAATTTCATTGTTTCRGGTTACTAYCATAAAATTTTCTTTGGTATTTCTKATTTTGTTTTTTCAGTATACGTGCATGYATAAAAAAGGGCCAAAATTATTTCGGAGTGCAGTAAAAGCAACAAATGTGAGCAGAATTTTGATCTTATTCTGTATATACATCACATGGATTTTTTTTTTAAGAGCTCTTTTCATGTGAAATCAGCACTATGTCCTATATGAACTAAGTTTAAAAAACCCCAGACATTTAAGAATTTATTAATTCCAAAGCTAAATTCTGGACTCCAGATGCTGCTCCTACTAGGTTCTGCCTGGTGACCAATGGCCTTTTTTCCAGCTGTCCCCTGATCTCATCCTGCTCCCCAGACAGTCCATACTAATGTTCACTAGTGCTCACAGTGGACAGAAAACATGTTTGCACACAAGCTGGGAGTAGAGTTTTAAAATAGTAGAGGACAGTCTGCAATRGTTAGGTGCAGGGATTMGAGGGCCTTAACTCTTTTTCTTTTYCCACACTTCTTTCACTCTTACCTAGCATGATCCCTTCCCCTATCTTCCTCTGGCCCAAAACAACTCACAAAAAGTTTTGAGGTCTGCAACTGACATTTTTTTAAAAATCTCATCTTCAGTTTTACTTAATCTCACTAATTCTCTCAAGTACTCCACAGTAAATTTCTATTTTTCATGAGACCCAAGATAAAATTCATTCCGCCATTATGAATTACTAAGATTTAACTGCTTTAAGTTTACAGTAGCACATTTAATTTACCATCAGACAGAAACATAAGAATTCTGGTCTTTGATAGTACCCCCACTTAATTCTGCTCGTTTAAGCTCATGGATGTGTGTATACCATTCATTACTTCTCTCATTTCCTGTCTTTGCTTCCTATACTGAAAAGTCATTTACGAGGTTTGTAAACCAAGTGTCCTTGCTTTCCAGATACCCATGCAAGCTGTATTTCTGAGGTGTGATTGAGTTGCATTAACATAAATGTTTAATGCTATTCAGACAACCTCAGGAATATTATAAAAAAAMCAAAAAATCCCCAATCAACCAACCAACCAAAAAACAGTAACAGGCAATTGTACTGAGAGCTTCTAAAGCTGCACATGAGGTCTAGCTAGAAAAGGCAATCTACAACACCAGAAGAGGCATAATGTTTCTAGACAGCTGAGTCAAGCAGAGTATATCTAGCTTGGATTTTATTACCCTCTTTGAGAAATTTGGGGCTGGTGGTGGCAGGGTTAGCATGAGTGGTGTGGTGTTGGGTATGTAGGAAGGGGAACTATTTCTTTGTTTTTTGATTAAATTATGTTTACTATTAAAAATCTGTTGGCCATGAGAGTACCCAAAGGTCATAAATCTTCATCTGCTATGTTATCTGCAATCACATGAATTGGTCATCTTAAGCATTACATTATCAGATAGATTTGAAGAGACTGAATCGTTATTTTATAACTTACACGATAAAACTGAAAATGATATTACACTAGAGGTATCTGTAATCACTTAAGCTAGCTAATGGATTCTTCTATTTATTTTTCTTGGCTTTTCTGTGCATTCTACCAAAAGATCATGCTCTAACTCTCAACTAAAAATGCAGAAATTATTTAACTGTCTGTTGTGATCTTTATGTCTTTCTATTGCTACTGTGTTCCAGGAGATATCTTCCTTTCTAGTTGTGTGATTTATATATGATGATTGGCAAAAAAATTGTACTGTTGACATATGTCACATCTTATTAGACCTTCCCTTTTTTGGGAGGAATTGGTGCTGCTACTGTATGTGCCATTAGAATTTAAGATCATGTATTTTATAATCTTTCCTTTCACTGCTGCTATTCAAGGATACTGGTGATTGTAACATATAAAGTTTACCTTTTTTATTCTGCCATTGACTGTTTGTAGTTTTGAATATACATAGTGCTTCATTGGATTTTTCAAAAATGGAAGCRTGTATCTTTAAATTCTGTAGATCAGATGTTTGTATTTTGCAGCTAAAGGCAAAAGTTAAAGTCAAAATAAAACCTGCTGAAAAGATATTTTGCTTCCAAAATCAGGACAGATTCTAATTTTTAGAAAATTTGGATTATCTTCAATTTCCAAATGATGATTCATAATGCAATGCATGAATTTTAACCTTGGCTTAGTTACATGCATGTTAATAGGGTGATATGTAAATCTAATTCTACTTTTTCTAATAGGTGTTCAGTTCACCTTCTACACATTTCATTTGGAGGATCATCACGACTACTTACTAATAACAGAGAATGGCAGTTTCACACAGCCATTGGCACGTCTGACTGGCTCAGAGCTTCCTTCACCAATCAATGCTGGTCTCTAYGGAAATTTCAGAGCTCAGCTGAGGTTCATTTCAGATTTTTCAATATCATATGAAGGATTTAATATTTCTTTCTCTGGTAAGGAAATACCTGTAATATCTGGCTCCTGAAAACATTTTGGGGTTTTTTCTAAATGTTATAGAAAGAAAAAAGGATTGAATTTATTTTCATGAATATGTCTACTGAAAAATTATATTATATAATTTTTTTCCTAAGTACAATAATTTCAAAACAAGCAAAACTCTGTGCCTTTGTGGAGGCAAAGGACACATTTATACTACATGAGAAATAAGATGGCAGTTAACTGTAAGACAAATTACCAAGTGAGGGGAGGAAACAGAATTAGTCTTATTTCAGTTACTGAAATTCTAGATGACCTGAAGTGCCAACTATTTAGTTTTTGTTGTGCTATTTTTAAAATTTATTTTATTTTCTGGAGTTATTTAGGGCTCTTACAAGAATGATGAATCATGTTGTGTCATGTATGTTAAAAACATTGTGGATGTATTAATTTGTCTTACTTTTCAATATAATCTAATTATCAATTTAACATTCACACAATACTTTTGTTTTAAAGTCTGATGCTGTATTGATACTCAGGTGGAAATATAAAGAAATTGCTAGACTACAGATTACATACACGACTGGTATGTATGAGTGTTCTCATACAAACCGACTTGCTCTTGTTTGCAGAGTATAATCTTGAACCTTGTGAAGATCCTGGGATCCCACAATTTGGTAGCAGAATAGGATTTAATTTTGGAGTTGGAGATATTCTGACATTCTCCTGTTCATCTGGGTATCGTTTGGAAGGAGCTTCAGAGGTTATTTGTCTTGGTGGTGGACGACGAGTWTGGAGTGCACCTCTGCCAAGGTGTGTGGGTACGTGGTCAGCTGCTTTCATTTGCTTGTTTGTGTAGTCATTGTCCATGGACTTGCAGATTTAGAGCATGGAAAAGCATGGTAATACACCTCTTTTTAATGTACTCTCATATCCTCCATATCTCCTCAGTCAATTTTTTTAACCTTTTTTTTAGTATTTTTAGTATTTTAACTATAAGTGGACTTCATAGTCTGTACTTGAAAGCAATTCAAATTGAAGTCTTATGTGGATTAATAGGTTAGRAAAACTGGGTATAAATTTAAATCAGCATTTACCGGTTCTGATGTCAGGCAATTAAATTTTTTTTTGTCAATGCAACCTTCTAAGTGACACCTGTATTATAAAACTGTAGTTAGAACACTTAGATCAGATATATTTCATTAAACTAGGTCCATTTAYAGGAGTACAGTCAACTGGGACATCCTATGTAAGAACCATATCCTCAGAATATCCTTAGAACAGTTATTCTGGGTTTTAAATGAAAGCTAAAAAACTRAGAAGCTAAGTAAGAAACACTTTCTGATGGTTTCTACATAACACTCTCCACTCACTGTAGAGKCAGCCTTTATATGTAGCTTTGACAAGAGATTAAGCTTTAAATGGCTAAAGGCTGTTAATTGAGCTCAATTCTTCCTAAATTATTTGCTTTTCAGACCTGCTGTTCAGACCAGAGAACTGTTAAAACAATAAGGTCGCAAAAAATTAGGATAGTTACTTAAGTGTCTGCATTATTTTTGTTTAAGAGWATATATTGCTGAAATTTAGTAAAGAGTATGTTCTGTATGGAAAGGTTTATACATTARAACATCTGTATCAATGTGCATTTTAAATATTTTTTCATACAAAGTTGTATGTTAGTAAAACATAAACGTCTTTCAGATGTTGATTGCATAGTAACTATGGATTATGTGTTTTCTCTTATTTGTTGTTACTACATCAACATTTTAAGTTCAAACCATTCCTATGCTTAGCTCAGTATMAGGAAAATTATGACTTTAGCTTATGCATTAGCAACATTTATATATGTACCTATAGAAGAGATGGTTTAGAAGTTGAGTCAGAGCAATGGATGAATAAAAGTTCTTTTTGTGTTGGAGTTGATTAATTTTTAACCTTAAGAATAATAATGAATGTGTGTGCAGTCAAGAAGACAGAGTAAATTTCAGTAATAAATTTCATGAAGTGTTAATATAAAATGAATTGGTAAATTACCAGCAAAAAGAAACTTCCGCAGCAGCATAAGTGTAAGAAAATTGCTATATAGCTTTCATGACATAGAAAAATAATGTTTATGGTTTTTTGTTGGGGGAAAAGAAAAAAGCTGTAGCACAAGGAATGAGTTCTTTTCTAGTCAGCATGTTKTCTCCTTACTTTTGAAAATAAAAGATAGTCTCAACTCAAATGGCTTAATTAGCGATTCTCCACCCATAAGTATCCAGCCTTTGTCAATCTTGTGCTTAATTAATGTGTCATAATAATGAAATTCAAACAAGACAAGAGTAGAAATTCCTGTTGATTATACTGGACTCAAAAAATTATATATTGTTAGTGTTGCTCATGTTTGGTGTTTTTTGTCAAAATTCCTAATGAGACATTGATACAACGTGCACTTCCACATACACAGAAATTGGGAAGTAACCACTGCTCATAGAATCTGTGTTCAGTTTGTCAACACAAGAATAAAATGCAAGGAAGACAGACAAAGTAGATGAAGTTTGGTGGAAGGCCAAGCACCCCTGTTTGGATACAACAAAGGCCAATGTGCTGGGTTTTGAAACAGAGTAGTCAATCATAATCAATTCTAAACCAAATAATTTGCCAGCAAATTAGAAGCTGTCTTTCCTTTTCTCATTTAGAAGATGGATAAATACTTGTTATTTTGAGTTAATGTTATTATTCAATCTATAAAGATAATATTTAAAAAAAAATTCAGTTAAGACTTAGGAAATAAAATTTTGAAATTAGGAATTATTAAATGGGAAACTAATGTTCAAATAACAAACAAAGACATTTTTACTTATTTTTTAAKGCTGAATTTCTCAAATGATGGTATTATCTGAATTCAGTAGGGCTTAATGTTGTCCTGAAACAATTTTTATAATAGAATTTTTCTAAAAAAAAATGTAAAGATTTTCCATTTTTCTGTTCACCATATGATACAGCACTTTTGGTCTGTAGTCACTCACAGAAAAAGCATAGTTCAATGGTAGCTGAAACTTTGGTGTGTTATCCACTCTGTGTTGGTGAACAAAACTAAAACACACTCTGTTTTATGAGTTACTACAAATTAACTACAACAGAACAAGCTGTTAATGAATGGGTGTATCTAATGATGACTGAAAAATGGCCATATTCTTTAAATTGCTTGCTTTGAACTTTTTTATGGACAGTGAAAAAGAAGTCTCTTTTTGACTCTCAGTAACGCATTCTTAAAAAAATACTTACAGTAAGTATGAATGCGTGTTTCACTTTTGACTTTTCATAAAAGTAAACTCTAAGTTCTGCGTGGTCCTTAGGAATAAACATTTTCCTCAGTATGCTAGGGGTTTGTCTCCAGCTTGTAATACAAAACATACATTGTCCTAAGTTTGTGAATATGGAGTTGCTTTCATAGGGTTGTTGTGCCTCTRAAATGTTCTGATGCATTTGGAGCTCAGATGGCTTTGCCTAGTTCTCTTTATAGTTTTCAATTCCATAGGCATCTTGCAAGAATTTTCCTGTAACTGTGTTACAGATAGGAACAAACAAGAACAATTATTWTTTCTTTAAAGGGAAAAATAGTGACATAAATAAAATTAAACTTTTCTTATAATCAATAATGGARTGAAGATGATTAAAGATCTCTTAGAACACTGTCATTCCTTAGTTTCATGATTTATTTTTATGCTATACTCAAGTGATAACCAAATGCAGTGTTCATATTCAGCACACATATTTCTTCCTTGCAATTGCTTTTCTTTTCAGTGAAATGTAGAAGGTTGTGTCTATCATGCCAGGATTTGTTATGTWTTTTTTTTGTCTCTCTCCCCTGCCCTTTTCCAGTTTGTTTTTTCATTCCTTATAAGGCTGTCCAATAGCCCAGTTGTATTACCTTTCATTTTAACTGTCATGTCTGAATTCATAGACCCTAATTGTTTCTATGTCTGTGTAAAATAATCTGTGTCTTCATAGCTTCCCAACCGTGTCAAGTCTTTTCCTTTGGCTTTCTTAGGGCCATAGGGTTTCTTTCCAGACTGCTAAACCTTCACTCAAAGACATTGACTTTAAAACTTTTTTCTTCTGTGCTACTTCCACTTTTTGTGTTCATTCTTCTCAGTAAGTCCTAAACACTCTCTAATTCTGGACTTACACATTTCTAAGGAACTGTGTCCCTTGACATTATAAAAAGCAGACAAAAAGACATAAAATAGCTACAGTAAAACTCTTTGATTTCTGTCATTTCTTGCATACTTTTCAGGTAATATTGTACATGAACTTTTGCTGGTAGAGATTTTCTGCCAAGGTGTTCACTGATATAGCTTCTTTGCCAAGCTTTAGTTAAGGTGCTTTTCAAAGAACACCAGGAAATGTTTCAAACATTTCAGAAATGTTTGAAAGGTTATATTGTATGAAAGAAAAAAAGAAAAATCAGCATTGACTGGATATGTATAAATATGGAACCATGGAAGGGAAGGTTCCACCACAGATACACCTGTAGTAAGTTCCCTTACTATCAGGAGAACTATTAGCTACCCTCTGCACATCCTATACCATTAATTTTGCTTTATCTGCATAGCTCTGTGCATTTCTGTGCATACAAACACTTAAGATAAAGATTGCTTTCAATATATTTTCCTTCAAAAATTGTCCTTTTGCTYGTTATGAGGCTTATTTTAATATGTGGAATGTTTGGGCAGCATGAATTCTGAGTTTAAGGAATGTGATATCCACTTGTAAATGTCATTGTTTCACCTCAGAACAAACGAATCCTAAACTTTCTTCTGTTCATAAGAAGTAAATTTATTCCCTTAAATATTTCTTCTGTCATGTGTGAGTATGTTATATGTCTGTTATTTTCTTCAGGAATAGGATTCCTGAAAAAAGCAAAGTACAGTCATTGGGTATATTAGTATATTAGCATTATGATGTGATAAGAAGTTTTTAAGTATTTCTTATGTATTTTAAGATTTTGCAAGTTTTAACTTGTTCCTCTTTCCCATGTGGAAATTTTTACAGAGTTCCAACAGTTATAGCAGTTCCTGAGTTATTTTGTGGAGGGTTTATTTTTTGGTTGTTCATGTTTTGGGATATTTTTGGTGGTATTGGGGTTTTTTATTCAATTGGTTTAAGGGAAAATCATGCACATTGGTAGTTTAAATTCTTCTAATATAGAATGTGGGTTTTTTAATACAATTTGCCTTGTTAACATTAATGCAGAAGCTCATTTGTCATGCTATTTCTTCACCATCCTTTGATGGATTGCAATGCAGGAGCATATTATWTAAAGTATATGGGACTCCTACCCATTCTTGTCAGCTGGAGCAATCAGTTATGAAAAATAACATTAATAATGTAAGTAGTTCTYTCTAAGAAAGATTTCTTTTGTATTTGGCCATTGGCCATGTTGCTATTGATGCAGAACTACCATCTTTTTGTAAAATTRTTTTGAGGTTATAAATACAGGACCTTCCCAGATCTGGAAATACTGTCTTTCATTATAAAATAAATAATGTAGTCRTAAACAGCCAAACTATATTGAAAATAAGTTTAATACACAAACAGCCACATGAATCTTTTGATGTTCAAGTCRGCTAGGAAGTAGATACCTGTATTGGAGATACATAATAAGAAAATTCTGTTAATCATTTTGTCTATACRAAAGGAAGTCTTGTATTTTGGGACAATGTAAAATAAAAGGAATCCCCACTATTCTTACTGATTGAAGAAGACAGTGCTCTTTTTCCTTTTTTTGTCAGCATAGGGTTCCCTGTATTTAACCTGTCAGAATATAAAAACTGCCTGGAAAACTTGTGATAACCTTATGATTCATGCTGTTCACAGAAAGAAGGCTTTAGTAACAACGTAATCCTTTCAGAATTTTTGTGCTATCATCTGTTTTGCTGCCTTGTTTTGACAAGAGTATATTTTCTGGTTTCTGCCAGCCTTCAGTTGAAGAGGTAGAGGATCTGAGGACAAAAGGCTTAATAAGAAACATTTTGTTGAACACTGAATTTAGATAAGTTTTGGAACTAACTTTTTATTTACAATATAGTACAAAATTGCTTAAAGATAAAATCCTTTTTGGAATRCTTCTGCTCACATGCTCAGTCAAGYTGTTGCAATACAGTCTCCTAGCCAGGAGATACCATCTTTTCCAAACACAGAACKGATAGATGTAGCTCTTTTGATTCTTAAAGATTGTATTGAAGAAAACAATTTCATTCTGTCTAAATTTTGATGTGTAGGAGCACATTGTGGTTTTTTGATTGATAATTATTTATGGCAAGAATTAAATCAGCTGAACTGTGAAAAATATAGCAATATTTTATTTMTTTATTTMTTTATTATGTTTTTATTTCATTTTTAAGCCATTCAATTCATTTAMGAATTGTGTTCAAATGGTTAAGTTACCTGAATAGATGCATTTYATTCCTTGGTTACAATCAAAATGACATTTCACTTGCTTACAGAATTTAAATACACCAATAAACAGCAGTTAAAATTCATCTGTTTTATTATGGAAAGGTGCAATGAACACACATTCATAGCCAAAAGCTYAGCAGTCTTTTATTATAATTATCTTGTTTTAGAAGTTTTTACTTTTCATTATTTTTCCTTTCAGCTYTTTGTTTATTTTTCTTTCTAATAATGAAATGAATTTATTATTTCTGCCAAAGTCTGGAAACAGTAATTCACTTACTTTTACATCCTTCTACTTTGTATTAGCCTAAAGTTTTTGTGAAAATATAKCTGGATGTGAATATTTTTCCTATTTTTTTTCACACAAGTGGGTAGGGCTAGGTTTCAGCGGAAACAGGAAGAAGTTTTTTAAAAGCCCAAAACTTTATTAATAATGCAGCCTGATTTTTATCTTGAACATGGAATATTACTAAAATGAAACATTAGTACAGTAACAAAATATTTGTAAGTTCTGATAACAGCACTACKTATGATTTAAAGAATGGTTACAGATTCTCTGTTCCACTGTAATTTTTTTTTCCTTTGCTTCCAAAGTACTGTTTTGTCACCTCTTTTCTCTCCTCTATGTTTCCCTGTTTCACATATTCCCTTAATTTTATCCTGGTTTGCCTCTTAAGTCTCATTTTATCTTCACTACTGAAATGCCTGTTAAAATTATTTTCCAAACACTTTGAAAAAATTGCATGTGTTTATTTTTGAATTTATTTTAAACTTAAGAACTCCATTTACATTACTTTTTTCTGACACTTTTTTACTCAGCACTTAAATGCAAATAGAATTATTATGGTCTTTTTTTATCTTTGCTSTAATATTAACATCAGAGAATAGAAAGTAATGTAAGTCCCATGRAGCTCTATGTGATTTTGAACAATATAACCTCCTGTTCATGTTTATAGATAGGAGTGGAGATTCTCAGATAGARCTATCTATGCTGTAGTTTGGAATGCCCTACAGTATTAATTGTGGACTTCTACAGTTTGATTTAGCACTTGTTCCAAAATATAATCTTAACTCCCATTTTTGTCTGAGCATGTGTTTGATGCTTTGTGGTTAGTTGTGGTGTTGTGGTTTTTTAAGCCATAATTWGCTCAGACAGGAGGCAAGGAGAGAAGCCAGGAACTAACTGTTGATTTTGTCAGAATTCTTCTGAGAAGTGTACAAAAGAAGCAACTGTTGAAGGCTGGACTGTGTGCCTCCATGAAACTTGAAGATGCTATCAGAGAAATTCTATTATATAGTGGGTTTTGAGACTGCTTTTACTAAACTAGCTTTCTTGTCTGCTAACACAAGATAAAAAGAATCACAGAATGGTTTGGGTTGGAAGGAACCTTTGAAAATCATGTGGGATATTTATTTGCCATAGGCAGGAACATTTTTTACTCAGTCATGTTGCTCAAGGCTGCTCATTCAACCTGACTTTGGACACTTCCATCAGGGATGGGATATCCGCGACTTGGAACATAATATTCTCTCTCTAAATTCAGAAAATCATGTTGATAAATACARCGACATAGAACAGGATGACATGGTGACATCCTTCTTCTTAACAGCAAACAGCATGATTCTAAAACACTAGTTAAAAATGTCCTAACAGTTAGCTTACTGCTGTGTTCAGATTTTAAAGAATTGCTTTGAATTATAGTTCTGACATAGCCCAGAGTTGTTGGATCAACTTAATACCACAATTACYTTGTGCCTTTTGGCTTTTATATCCCTCTGAAATGAGAAAAAGAGATCTCACAATCCTGAAATTACGATCATCTTTCTCCTTYCTGTTGTAATTCAAAGTGACCTGTGTATCTTTGAAATAGCAAATACCCATTTATTCGAGAGAGCAATAAAGGATAGATGTGATCGTGTGGAATAGAAGGTTTTCCACTTCTGCCTAGATTGTGTGTATCCAGCTGTTCAGGACAAAATAATGTCACCTGAATTATTTGAGTGCTTGTTCTATATTGCTGAATTAGATGTAGTCATCAAGAATTTTTTCTTTGATCTGTGCCTGATTTGGCCTTCTGTGCAATGTCTGCTTTAGCTGCATACAGAAAGAGTAGTTTATCAAGTTGGGGTTTTTTTTTTGTCATTGCTGTCTTAATTTCATGTACAAAATATATATTTCAATATTCTTAATGTTGCTCAAACAAGTCTGGGGTAGAAATTATAATAATGTTAATAAAAAGAATAGCTTTTAGAATAGACACCATAGTTTGCCAAAACAACTTTTCAAACCATTAAGATTACCATATAGTTATGCAGAACAACATTACTTATTCTGTGAAATTATAAATCAGTTAACTTCCCAGGGTAAAATAAATGAGAATGAGTAAAATAAGTGGCAAGAATATTGAAATCAAACATATCCTGAAAACAAACATAAAACCGGAAAATTTAGTCTTAAAGTTAAATTTAAAATTAATCTAAATCTGTTAAAAAGAGAGGAAATACTCTTGTACTTGCACTAAAATGGCCACATATCAATCTTAAATAAAAAGGCAAGCAAAGAATTTTAGTAGYTTCTCAGTGTCTATTTAAAATATTTGGTAACTAAATGCTAAAAATTACTTAATTAAAATTCTGTATATAGTCCAATATATGATAAGAAGTGAAGGTTAGTGAACAATGCCTAATGAAACATTGCTATAAATGTTATGTGTCCAGGTTTTTATGGGTGATTAAAAGAATTGCCAAAATCTTGAGCAATAAGGTTTACTTCTTGAATTAATAACTGTATTACTTGAAAATAAGTAAATTAACTTTTTTATTTCCCTGGGAGTTATGTTTTTCTTCTTGTTTATTATTGAATTTTTTTTCTATATTTGTCTGGCAGTTATAATGTAGTATTTTCCTACTGTAATTTACACCATTGACTACATTGGCAATCTTGGTTAAATAATACCAGAGGAAAAAAAAACCACTTTTTTTCATTAATCTATGTGAAAATGTATGTATCTACGCATATATATAGTTATTAATGTGCATGTATACATAAATAAATACTCATATAAGTATTTAGAAGTCTTCTACTTTCATTTAATTAGTACATCTTTATGAATTTCAGTGTTGGAGAAATTAAAATAAATACAAGAAAATCCAAGGAAGATCCTAGAAAACAATATGATTATGAAATGTGTCATTAATATGATTTTAACTCACAGTGTTTTTTTATATACTTTTATTAAAGTATTGCAATTTAGAAATATTCTTGAAGCCTCCAATCACTGTCATGATCATGTACTCAAAACTCGRTTTTAGATATTAATAAACATTTATAATTTTGAAGTACGTTACATTAACATTCCCATTATCACCATKACTGAAAATATTTATGTATTCTATTAAAATATGCCTAAACATTTTTTTTAATTGCAGCTGAATGTGGAGCCTCCACGACAAATAATGAAGGAATCTTATTGTCCCCCAATTATCCTCTTAACTATGAAAACAACCATGAATGTATTTATAGCATTCAGGTACAAGCAGGGAAAGGAATCAATATTTCTGCCAGAACGTTTCACTTAGCCCAAGGAGATGTTCTTAAGGTATGTAATCATGTAACTTATTTGTTATTTCTGAACTTCTAGTAGCTCCCATCACTGAGGTTTTTGTCTGTCTGCAATAGCACAGTAACAGGTAAGAGGATGTAAGGCTTCTCTTACAAAATGTTTTTCTAAAATGGTTCCATGTMAAAAAATATTAAAAATTAAGCACCCTTAGGTACCCCCATAATCTTTTTCTTAACACATTCTTCTGACCAGACAAAATTAAAAACAAGGTGGAAATAATTAAACAAATGTTGCCTTAATGGTTATTTGTATTGTATTTGTGTTGTTAAATATTCATCAGTTACATCTTTTGGTTTGTTTACTTCCAAAGTATCTTCATAACTTGAGCTGTGATCTAAACATAATAAAACATAACGCCCATAACTTTAATTTCACAGTCTACATACTGCCTTGTTTACATRAGTTTTACATTTTAAATTACTTTAATTTGGTGTGCATTGAAAAAAGAAACAACAAAGGCAAAAGAAGGCTACTAGAATCTACCAGGGTTTTATCCAGTGATTTCCCCCTATCTTTGATTTTTTCATAGATTTTATTCCTGTATTCCATAATATATAGTTCCAGATGCTTGTATTACTTAGCTTACTGTACATTTAAAGCTGATGTTGATCAGGGTGTCTTTTTGCATGTACCACCTTCAATAGCACACTAAAGCAGTAAGATATCTGAGATTAAATAATTGTCCAATTTTTCAGAATATGTCATTTAATGAAATTTGCCTCTGTGAAAACAGAGGAACAAGCAGCACCATGCCAATACCAAACAAAATCATGTTTGATTTTAAAAATTCTTCTGCAATATTCTTCCATGTATGTATGAAATGAGAAGGATTATGAAAATATGTTTTCCTAAGAAACAACTGTGATTCATACCAGGGTTTATCTCATCTAACTCTATCCATCTGTGCATTAGGGTAAGATTTCTGTCATTAGTTGTCAGAWACAAGCATTTCCAAAGGGGGCTAATTATACCTAAAGTATAAGTAGACCTAAACAACTAATGTAAAATKAAATCAGGCATCAAAAAGAAAAAGAAAATTAAATGCTTTTAAATAAAAAAAGATATATGCTCTTCTTAAAGCAAAACAGAAGCAAAGARAAATGAACCAAAGGCTACTAGATACCCAAAATGCAGAGGTATGTTTTTGTTAAAATTGTTGCTTATTTGAAAACCAAATGGATGACCTTTAATTGTTACATTGATTGATTTTGAAAGATTTAATTAGAAAGCCATTTARTATTTATTAAAATGTAAGTAGTATRGAAAAAAAAMCTCAAACCAACCAATGAAYCAACCACACCAGTTGTTCAAATAACTGTTAGCCAATRAAAGCATATGGATGGATTTTTCTCCAGATTTTTTAGGTTGAAAACCATTCAACTCTTATCTTAATTTAAAAGACATACCATTGTGGGAAGAGAGCTACAGTCATGTACAGTTAGATAAATATAAATGAATATAAAAATAAAACTATTTTCTTTCTTAATAATTTAATGTACATATTTTAAAAGATCTAATGATTTACGACTTTTCAAGTGCCAGTTGATCCATTTGCACTTCAGATGTTTAACTAGACAATCTTAACTCAGAGATTTAGAGAACAAAATTCTGTTCTAATACTGCTACTCAATTAATGTGAAATAAAGAGTAATGGAAAGATAATTATAAATAGAGGAAGGCTGCCACTCAGCTGTAAATGTCAGTGGCAGAAATATTTGCTTTATGTTTTTGCAAGTATGTTTTTGAAATGAAACTAGTGTTGTGTAATTACAGTGTTTGTTTTTCAAGTCAGCAGCCTTGAATTATAATAAGGAGCTGAAGTTCCTCCCTATTAAAAAAAAAATCCAAAACAAAGTATAAAAGGTGTTCTTTCCTGATTATGATTGTCACTTTTTTCAGTCTATCTGACATCATAGTAARACAKAGTATTGAATTTCTCAATGAGCCAGACTGATTTAGCTCAACAAGGGTTCAGTAMATCTGAGGGTTACCCGCACCTCTCAGAAATGGCTTAAAATAATTTGCGAGACGGCCCCTTGGGTATGTTTTGTAAAGCAAAAGGTTTAATAAACTGATAAAGTAATAAATGATGAAGAACAAAATAGAAACCAAGCACAGGTACATGCAAGCATTGTACCTTGCTACGGCATCCCAAGAAGCACCGAGAAGCTCCGTGCTCTGCCTTAAATACTGGGTGATTTAGGTGGGCTTTTTGGCAAACTGCCCCATAGGGAATGGCTACATTTCTGAAGAACAGGTAAAGAGGCCTATCAGTGTTTGTGTCTTGGCCTTGAGCYAATGGCTGCCAGGGAGGCATAGAAATTTCTAGGGCTTTTTCCTTTTAAGTCTTAAGGTGAAACTGAAACCTTTATTCCTTATATGGAAAATTTCTGCTTGGTTTAAAGCTGCATTACTACAACAGAGGCACTCAACCTTTACAGCTGTGGGAAGAAATATCTGTGGAACCCATTKTGTCTTTTCCTGCCTCTTTTCTTATAGGAAATTCTCACAAACTGTTTTAATTCGATCACACTCTTTTTCGTGTGTTAATTTGGTAAAGAAAAACTCTTCAGGAAACACTTTAGCAGTCATACATTCCAAAAYTTTTCTCCCAGAATCAGTTCTGCAGTTGTCTGTTGATCCCTTTCTTTGATACTATTCTGCTCTGAAAAAGGGAATGTACTGCCTAATTCGCCTGTTTTGCTGATTGTGGAGAATAACCTTTTGGCTACAGGAGTAGGATATTTTTCTTTTAAATGAACCATTAATAGTCAAAAAATGTTTTTCAACTAATATGTATCAGTACTTTGTAACTGAAAGGAACTTAAATAAAATAAAAAAATATATATCCTGTCTTCAAAACAGCCAAGTGACATATAGTGAATACAGAGTTCCCCATCAGCTGTGAATAAGGGAGGATATAGCAGTCACCATTTTAAAATCAAGWTACTTAAAACACCAGCTTCTGGAGAGGTCTTCTTCCCCCAAGCACAAATGAAGCAACTCCATAATATTTCATTGTTAAAGATCAGGTTTTTAGTGGCAACTTTTGCTTCGATAGTCCATCTCTTTTCATCAGAAGCTAGAGATGAAAATGCTGGCATAGWAGTTAGTAATGTACTTTGTGTTACTTTCTTGTGCAACTAGGATTTTTGGATCACTAGAGGTATGCAGCTAAAATTCCRTTCAAAGTCTGGATAGCCYTTTTATTCTAATAAAATTTTGACAAGTTCTTTAATGAAGCCATGAGGTCTGCTGCTTGCCATGTGAGTTAACTGACCACGGATGATGTTTATATCTGACAAGCATTGTGACTGAAACAGTGGAACAGCTGTACTGGGAATGCAGCCTTAGAGAGAAACAGCATTTCAACACAACAAAATCACCACCCTTACTATTACCCCAAGGGCAGAGGAGGAGTTCCCTTTCATCRGTTCTGAACTGGTATAGAACAGAGGTTTCAGAGCATATAATTTATTTTTCATTTGCTTCATTTAGTATGCARTTCTCTTGTTCTCCTTTCAGTATAACTGCTCTGGCTACTTACATTAATKGTGTAGTTCTTTTTGGGTTTCATTAGAAACTGTAGGAAATATATAAATATCTCTACATTTTTTTGTGTGTAGGGATATAACCGGCTCTTGAAAGTGCCACATCTTGATCTAATATTTATGAAAGTTATATGAAAACATATGAAGAGTATAGGATCTGTACCATCACCACATGCCAATCCATTTAATAATAATCTCAGAAACTCTGTAACACTTGCTTCCTTTGTTGCAATTAYACTGATAACTGAGTTTGTGCACTGTATTTCCAGAATTCAGTATTTTTAGAGTAAACTACCTATGTGGGAGGCAAAGATAAATAATGCATATTTTCCAAAGTATGAAAATATTTCTACCTTTTTTTCCCCCTTTTATCTCCATCCACCAATTTTGCTCATAAACTCTSTAGTCTCTGCTAGCTGTAAGCAAATCCTTGAGATATACACAAAAAGAACAGAGTTATCATTGTTCTGCTTCCCTGAATGGTCCATTGATWGTGGTGAACGTGTTATTTGTGTTCAAACCTGTTGAATGTAGAAAATATTCYTTTATATCAAGGATATTTTAACATGCTTTTAAATTTACAGGGAAAAAAGGCACTTTTATTAAAATTGAAACTTGGACATGGCTAATATGATTACTTTTTTTTTTTAATTTTCAGTAGATTTCAGTATAAATAAAAAATGTACCTATGCATGGTACTAATGAATGAGTAGCCTTCTGGTAATATTTAAATAAATTAAACAARCAAACAAACAAATTACCCTCCAAGAATTCTGCAGACAGATTTCATTGAGTAAACCTAAAACAAGAGAGGGGGACACTGAATATGAAAAGGATCTTTTTTCTCTTTTGTAGTAGATTAGGTGCTTGCCTTTATGTAGTGTGAGAACTGATGTGGTAGGTAATATTGCATGTGGAAATGTGGRAAAATGGATTTAAAAACTATTTTAAATAACACTATAAAGCAATTCTTCTTTATCCTTGTACTGAAGCCCTCACTGCAGCAACAGCGAGTCAGCAAACAGAGCTCAGGGTTCTCTTTGGCTGTGCTTGGCTCAGCACTGTTTGTGCTCYTGCCAAATACAGAGCATTCAGTTTTACTGCATTTGTTCACTGTCTCCTCTGTGGGCCAGATTTTAAATGTGTGCACATGATTCAGTTTTTGAGGGTTTTGGGCAAAGACTTTGAAGGGATGTGTTATTTGGACCTTTTTGCTTATTTCTTTCTTTAGAATCTTCATGTTTATAATGATTATAATATTTTTAGCAATATCATCCTGAATATAAGACTGACAAAAAGGTAATAAATGTAGGGGAACAAACCCCCCCCCACCCCTCCAAACATATGGACCCTTTTTTGTCTTTATATTAGTGATTCTATTCACATGTGATATACATTTGACAGGGTGTTGACAGCCTCAGTTCTGAGCTGCTGATTTTATGTTATTTCTTCTCTTTATAAAGGAACAGATCTTCATATCCATATGCCTTTTATGTTTCAATGGAGAATCTCGAAAATAGCTTGATTAAAATGCACAAATTTTATACATTCACTTATGATAATCCCTTGCTAAAATTTTATATAGTTAAATAAATTAGCAGAAAAAAGGGCATTAATTTTCATTTAAAATGTATTGATAATGGAGCCACTTAAGAGATTAGCAAGTTTTATTTGCCCTTTAATTTTAAATGCAAACAACACTTCCTTCAAAAATTGMACATAACATCTATTAGTTCAATTTTTTTAGTAGATTATTCTCTATTAGCATTCTACCCTATAACATTTCAACATATTATTGTGGTATGAAGAACATTAGCACAATTTTCTGTGCCTTTTTTTTTTCTTTATGAATCAATGGTTTAAAAGATTGGGCTATTAAATACCTAATAAAAATGGGCCTCTGTTTTCTGAATAGTTTGTTACTGGCATATCCAGGCATTATCTAGTCATGAATCAATTATCTTTGATGTTGCAGAATGACTTAAAGAAAAAATATATCCAATGGAATAATATTTATTATTATTTTATTATTCTTGGGCTTATCTTTAGCACACAAGTGACTTAAATCTAGATGTGCKGGCAAGGCTTATAAGAAAGTATATTCACATATTAAAAATAAGCTACTCAGGCTACATTAATTCACATATAATATTTCTTTCCAAAAAATTATGAAGCTGAATTACTAGCTTATTCAAGATATTTATCTCCCACCAGGTTTAACAAGGTTAGAAAGAAAATGTACGTTCTGCAAATCTCAGAAGGGTCTGCTACTACTTTACTGGCAAGCTAAATTGTATCATTTAAATGATTCTATAAATTCCCTTTTTTTTCCTATTAACTCAAATGCAGMAGAGAAATGAAAATGTGACCTAAATTGATAGTTACACTATAAAACATGCATTCATTTATTGTCCTAAGGGAGACTCCAGTGTCTTAAGAAGAAGGGTACTTTAAATGTCTGAAAGACAGCAACCAAAGGAAGAAAAAAAATCAATTTAATGTTCAAATGAATCTCAATCCTGCCTCAGTCAAATCCAGTTCTCCTAGTCAAATGAATCAGTTGAAATTCTGTTCCCTCATAGAAATTATATAGGTTTAAAATTATTATGCAGTGTGACAGCTAGTTAGCCCATGAAATAGAATGAATATTAACTAATGAGAGATGTTGGTGGACTAATGTGAAAGATTTAATATGGTAGGACAGCTAACAAAATTGGCATTAAAGTGTGTGTGGAAATTCTAACATGAAGAAAATTGGTATCACGACACTGCTTATTCAAAGTTTTGGTGAGACATTGAGAATAKTTGGTACAACTTATTAGCAGCTCCCTTTAGCTAAGTATTGGCAATGCAATGATAGCATGAAATGGTTTATTCTTCTATAGTTTTTAAAAATTAACTAAATCCTGAATCCTAGGTTATAATTAATTATAAGTGGACTCAAGCTGGGTTTTGTTTAAGTCTGTTATGATGTAAACATCTCTGCTGGATAGCAGTAATTCTCCTGAAATGGGTATTTTCAGTCACAAAAAAAAATAAGTGCATTTCAGAATTCAGAATAGGTTGGGTGGGGCTTTTTGTTTGGTTTTGGTTTGGTTTGGTTTTGGTTTTGGTGTTCTTGTTTTGGCGTTATTTTAGGATTTTTTTTTCCTTTTTCTGGATTGATTAATATAGTAAAGTTTAACAGAGTTTAACTCAGTATAGTTTAAAGGAGTTTCTAAAAAAGGTAAGACATCTATTTTAATACTGCTTTTTTATATATTGAAATTATTTTTAGTTGATATGCACTAATTACACTTTTTTCTTCTTCCCTGATTTCTTACTTTTAGTCCACACAGGGACATTGGCTTTTAAATTTAAGTTTGCTTGTAATTTATTTGCTTGTGTCAGTAAAAACCAAAGAACTATGTCATCTTCTTGTGCATCTTAAATTCCTGTACAATCATTTACTCATTACAGACAGCTAGAAGTCACTTACTTGTTTTATTTCAGTATATCATTGAATGTAAAGTCTTTGTAACACAAGGATTTCTGGAAAAGAGGAATTATGTGTATAGCTCATCCTTACAGAGAGTGAACAGGCATCATAATGCAGGCACTATAATCATAATACATTAACTTTGTAATTAATAGAATTAAAATAGAATATAGAACTTCAGACAATTCAGTATCTTTTAAATAAGGCTTTACAATTTCCCATTATTGCAGTTTGAAAATTATTTGCAGGTTAATTTCTGATTTGCAAGTGAAATTTTTCATAAACCACATCAATCAAAGTTTTAGTTATTATAGAAGTTCCTAAATAAATCCTACAGGAAATAATGTTTGGGTGAGCAATTATAGTTAAATTATAGGAAGTTTTTTAGGAATCACAGGAATACAACAACCTGTGGTGTTTTAAATCAACCAGATTTGTAGGGGAATTTTCTGACAATTATTTGAAGCTTGTTCTGATAGATGGGAAACAAGAACACTTGAAGAAAAATAAGTAATAAAAATGTGCCCTATGATTTACGTATAGATTACAATAGTCTTTCAACTTACAGAAGCAGTCTCCTTCTACTTCACAGTTATATTKTAACCTGTCTTCTCAGGTTAAAAAGCCATCACAGGTTTATTTAGGAGGCCAAAGTTGGGGATATGTGAGATTTTCTGTTGTGCCACCTCAGACTTGAGGTGTTTGCTGATAGGTTGTGATCAGCATAACAATACTGACAGTGAAAGAGAAAACACAGAGATATAAAAAACCTGAGCTGATATGGCACCTCTGCCTCCTTCTATTGTTATTTAAAAAGGAATTGACATATTTTAAAGTGCATTTGAAAATTCACCACACCTAAGTCAGCTTAAGTCAAGAGAGGCAAATAGTATATCTRAATAATACTTCAGGTTGACTGGCAATAGATCTCCCTTGACAGAGCTATTCTTCCTCTTAATGCAGAGGTACAGAATTGTTTTGTAAGTGAAAGATATCTTCTTTTCTTTCTTCATAACTGTAAAACTCATGTTTTTTACAGATCTATGATGGCAAAGACAACACTGCTCACTTGCTGGGTGCCTATACTGGTGCATCGTTAAGAGGCCTGACACTAAGCAGCACTTCAAATCATTTATGGTTGGAATTTAACTCGGACATGGAGGGCACTGATGAAGGTTTTCAGCTTGTGTATACCAGTAAGTATTTGAGAAAACAGTAGGAATAGATTTATACTTTTAAAGGAATGAAAGTCCTTCACTCATATGATGAAAATGCAGTTAAAAGACAATTATGGAAATAATTAACAGCAAATTACTCATCAAAAGAATATATTTTCATTGCTGTACCTCAGAAAATCCAAAACACATAGCATACTGAAACCTGGCTTTGACATTTAATCTGGTACATAAATTACTGTTGTTTTTCTAGAGGGGTATTTTTCAAATTTGGAGAGCATAAGAAGAAAACAGGGTGAGTTTCAGGTAATTGTTTTAGCACATGCAAATAGTGAAGTATGTGAGTAGTTTAAAATTGCAATCAAAAAGCATTTCTTCACGAAGCTAAGTGAGTAAAGGAAATTCTCCTTCTTAAGAATCATCTCTGATAGTTACTTTGCTTTTGTTTTTAAGCTTGGRTTATTGTTTARAATAYTTCAATTTGGAACCWAAATGATAAAAAARGGTTCCTAACAAAATCCTATATATGGACTTAAACTRTGAAGATGAGGAGARGAAAAAATGTTTCTGATCTCTGCCTTAGAGGATATGTGGAAGAAGCTGCATACATCTAATTGAMCAAGTGCCAATTTCTGAAAATTGTAGCACTTGACTATTGGCAGGCAGTGTATATGACTTTTTAGTGTATGTTTTTTTTCCCATCACTGAATTATTATGTAGAACTAATTTTTATCAAGCAGGACAGTGTTATAAGGTAATTCTGCAATGCAGCACTCAACATATTTTTTTGTCCTTGTGCTCAAATCATTCATTTTTCACCTGTTCAAAAATGGTTCCCTTAAAAGCTCAACATAATGTTTTTAAAACTAATTCTAGTAAAAAAAATAATTCTTGCAGTATGGAAGGAAAATATTTCAAGGTAATAAAAGAGTAATTATTTTTCAGATGAAAGTTGTGTAATTATATTCTGTAATAGCATGTGATAGAATAGGACTGTACCCCGATTAAAGATAGGACTTTCAGTGCTGTGTTACTATGCAACTGTSAAGGAATTTAATTTTTCTTGTTTATATAGGTGCAATCAAGGCCAGCACTTGAACCTTATCAATAACATTTCCTGTCTTTTGAGACATTCATATTAAAATACACTTTCCTAGCCTGAAGAATTCTTAGCCTGAACAGTGATGAATCTTTTTTTGTTGGTATTGGTAGAATTGGAAGAAAAAAATTAAGTCCAGAAGAAAGTCACATAGATGATCAGAGGCCTRTAGCACCTCTCCTATGAAAAAAGGCTGAGATCTGGGGCTGTTCAGCCTGGAAAAAAGAAGGCTCTGAGGAGATCTTATACGACCTTCCAGTACCTAAAGAGAGCCTTTGGGACTCTTTACAAGGACATGGGATAATAGGATATGGGATACTGGCCTTAAACTGAAAGGGGGCACATTTAGATTGGATATGACGAAGAGCTCAGTCTCAGCTCTGTCTGGGTGGATCCATAAGCCAGGAGAAATGCTGCAGACCTCACAGTCAGAGCAGCAGTTTTTGCTCAGAGGAGTGCCCACCATCCTGCCTTGAGGGTCCATGYGGACCCTTGCGTGGTGCAGATGGCAAAAACCAGTGTCCCTTTGCTGAGTTATGAGGAGTTCAAGTCCCTCTACTGGGCCAATGGAAGCTTCACCCTTCARAGAGGTGTTCTCCCTGTGCTGTCCCACACAAACTGCTCCACCATGCCCTGGCTGAGGCACCACACCCTCTGCCTGTTCTGGTCACACACAGTTAGGGCAGCAAAAATGCTGCTAGTTCCCATGGTTAGGCAAGGGAGTTACATGCTCTCCATCAAGAGGGTGGTGACTTTGGTTCTGTGTCTGTAAGGAGGTCATCCAGAAATGAGGACATATCAGATCATGGCAGATTTGAATTTCTTTTCACAGTGTGGTCAGAAGTTTTCTTAGAAGGCAGGAAATTCTAACTGGTCAATAAGTGTTCACACCAGCATTATCAAAAATGATTCTGCATCTGGGACTCACTTTAACGTCTTCCAGATCTTCTGCAGCACACACTCTTCTAAGAAACAACAGTTTAGGAATGCAAAAAGTTCAGCTCAGAGGTTGTAGAGGCTGAGACGTGTTCAGTCTCACATGAAATGAGCTGAAGGAAGAACCAGAAAGATACAGCATTTAATATACTTTTATTTTCCCTTTACTGGAGCAGCATTTACAAAGCATTTACAAGTATTTTGCCTGTAAAATAAACTAAAGAACTTTTTTTTCAATCAAGAATAGTAATGCAGCATCTGAGGAGAGCTTGTGAAAGGCTACCAACTGTTGACCAGATGGACAGATACTGTATGGATGATTTGTTGAACAAAGCAGGCAGGAAAACCCCTTCATTTCCTTCCATATTACCCATGTATAGGAATGGAAATCGGATACAAAGGCTCTTTTTTTTTCTTTTTTTTTTTTGCCTACACACATTCTAAGACACCATGATATTGATAAAATTAATTGGTTTTGAAGAAAGTGAGGTTTCAAGTTGCTTCTCAGTTAATAACAGAAAACTTGATTTGGAATAGAACTGTTTATCCCAAATTGCAGTTTATGTTCCCCCTTAAGTTAGCATATCTCCCTGTCCATGTAATGCATTGTTATTTCATTTTCTTCTTGCTTCATGTCTCTTAAGTCTCAAAATGTCCAAGTTCTTTGGCTTGAATTCTCTATATTGTCATTATCATTGATTTCTGCATGTAGTTCTTAAATTTACAAAATACTGGACTAAAAATTAGGGTAGGGAATGATGAAAATAGCAGTTTTTCTTTGGTGCCATAGGTGCTATCGTGCTGCTTTTGTTACTATGCAAACTAATGAAAAATCTTCTGTTAAGTTTTGTTTATGAGACTTAAAAGTCTATCCATAAGTAAGTGGACAGTCCCTTTAGCTGCCAGTTTATMATTTATCATAACATTTTAAAAAWTATTGATATTGATAATTATAATGGATTTTATTCTATCTTTAATTGAACTGTTAGGAAAACTGAATTTATGACACAGCTTGGTCATGCTCTAAGAAAGGTGTATAGGCAGTTATTCTACTTAGACTGCTTAAAAACAGAGAAGAAATCTTAWAGATGTTGTTATATGTAGTTTGGAAATGATTGATTTCTACCGAAAAACAGAAAATCTGAACTTCATTAATGTAYTTATCTGTTTGATTCTGTAAATACAACATTTTATTCCTTGCACAGGTTTTGAGCTGTCACATTGTGAGGACCCTGGTGTGCCACAATTTGGATATAAAATCAGTGACCAAGGTCATTTTGCTGGAAGTACTATAATTTATGGATGCAATCCAGGTTACACTCTCCATGGAAGTAGCCTTCTAAAGTGTATGACTGGGGAAAGAAGGGCATGGGACTATCCTCTACCATCATGCATTGGTATTACACTCTTCTGTTTGGCTTTTTTTTTTATATTTCTTTACTTATTTTTTTGAATGCAAGAAAGAAAAAAATTGTGAGGATATGTAAAATCTGATGTGTATGATCTGATATGATATGAGGATATGTGTACAGATACATTTACACAGGCATTTATAGTTCTCTCTGCATATATCTCATCTAAATATAAACAGTACTGCCTTTTTAGGTTAAAGAAAGATAGTAATTCTTAAATATTTGGGCATATTGAAAGTCCTAATACATGTAAATATAGTTAATGTCAGCAGATAATCAACATAAAAGGTTTAATCAGAAAGGCATTGTAAAACTAGTATTTTTTAACTTACATAGAAATATCAATAAGCTAGAAAAATCTCATATATTTATATGAAAGAGATTAAATAAAATAAAACAAGATAGGAAGAGATATAAAGTTATTTTGTATTTTTGCCACTMCTGTTTCTTTACAATATTACTATAACTTTRTAAGTTTTGCAGCTACCTACAGGCTCAATTATTTCCATAGGAGAGTGACAAGAAGTCAAGACTTAAATATTATGGTAGCTTTCTTTTCCACCTTCATTCAGAGGAAATTGGGATTGAGTAAGTAGGTGAAGCAAGAGGTGAAATGCAGTCCTTATATGCTGTTTTACAATATTATGGCATATGGTTTAATTTTGTAACCTGTTCAACAAAAGAATAGATGTATAAATTGATTGCTCAAATGATTAGCTGTAAGATCATACCACAATGTTGTTTTTTATTAGCTGAATGTGGAGGACGGTTTAAAGGAGAGTCATCAGGAAGAATCYTGTCTCCTGGCTATCCTTTTCCCTATGACAACAATCTGCGTTGCATGTGGGTGATTGAAGTAGACCCAGGAAATATTGTCAGGTACTGAAAATGAATCTTAAAATTTTAACAATTTTTTTCTTACTATAATGACCAAATCTGACCTCTAAAGTGGAGAAACAAAAGGGATTTTGGGTTTAAAACTTAAGATGCAGATCACTGGTTTTGGCATTTTAGGTTTGGGTTGAAACTGTTGATTTTTCAATAAGCATTATCTAAAGAAGACTGAGCTTTAAAATTGGTTATAATTTTCTGAAATGGTGGAGGCAGCAGAACTCTTTAGTGAAACACTACATTAAAAAAAAAGCGAAAAAACAATGCAATCTGCATTTTTGCAGTTCTTTTAATCAAYTTGTTTCAATGGGAATGTGATATAAAATATTATCTTAGAAAAACTGAAATTCTTTTCTGAAAAAATTGTGTAGATACCTATAGATTATTTGAATGGCTAAATTAATATATTACTTTATGGTGGACAACTTAAAATATTTTAAGGTTTTTTCCTTTCAAATTCATTTCAGTATTGGGCTTTCATGCATTCAAAGGTAAATGTGTGGAAAATTATAAAAAAAATACCCTTTGAAGTTAAATTTTGTTTGTTTTTTTTCCTGTTGTTTGTTTCTTTTTATTGTTAAAGTTATGTTGTTCAGTCATATTAAAGCTGACAATAATATCACGGTGTTCTTTCAGCCTCCAATTTCTTGCTTTTGATACTGAGGCATCCCATGATATTCTTCGAGTTTGGGATGGTCCACCTGAGAATGAGATGTTGCTCAAAGAAATTAGTGGCTCCCTTATTCCTGAAGGCATTCACAGTACGCTCAACATAGTAACTATCCAGTTTGACACAGATTTTTATATCAGTAAATCTGGATTCGCCATACAGTTTTCAAGTAAGTAATTAATATAATTTTTTTTTTAATATAGTTCACTCACAGATAATTGTTGTGCTGGAAACACTTGAAGTCAGTGACAAAATTTCTGTTTTTTTAAGGGAAAGAATTAGACTTAAAGACTTGTGGTAAAGGTATATTTTATCTTAATGGAACAAATAAACAAAGCCAATAAAATATTATGTTCTTTGATAGTTTTGGTTTTCAAGGGTAGCTGGGGCAGTGCCAGAATGCTTAAAATTATGATTAATGTTTTTCACAAAGGTGATGTAGGCATGTTAAAATTCCCATCCTTTTCTAACCAGTAAGAGTTTCTGCTTTCAGAGACATCTGTGGGGAGTTTCATTTCTGTTGTGATTGTATGGGATGAAAAAGAAAAGAGCTCCACAGGAACAGCAATGTCCTTCTCCCTTTTGTCTTCTTGTGCTATATCATCCTATTACAGGCAGCAGGATGACAAATTAAACAGTTGCATAACTGTTATTAAATCTCTTTAGACATATTATTGCTGAAACAGAAGAAATCATTGAGCCAGGTCCATTTTGACCTTCTTTTTCCTCTGGTCAGTGAAATTTATATCTATTTTTTCAAGATTAGCAAGATCTAGTCTAATATAATTTTGTGTAGCTGTAGCAAATTTCTAACAAGGGTTGACATAGAGATTTAATGTTAACACTATTTACCTCACTGTGCTTCATGTGCTGGTAGTTGTATTAGCCCTTGTTTTCCCCTACTCTAATTCTTTCTATGTGTATGACAAATACATGTGTGTGCACACAGTAATTTGAAAAAAGAATGAATTATGTTAATGAGAGTAAAAAGGGAAAGATATTTTATTTCTAATGAAAGAGTGCCTCTGCTCCATGCACTTGTTTTTGAACCCATGAATAGAGGTGTTATTCCCTTGGCTCCAAGGTATTTTTGCCATTTTAAGACCTTGCCCCTTTTAAGAGCCTTTTTGAGAGATTCTCACATATGTGTTTCCATTCTCAGACATGCTCTTATATTTAATGTTGAAGCCAGAGAGGGAGACCATTATGCACTGAACTTATTTAGGCAGTCATTTGAGCTGAGTGGAAAAATGGATTGATGCAGAATAAGAATGGAGTTACAAGGAAAAAGGAATAGTAAATGGGAGTAAAGTTATAAAACAGCTCCTGATGCAGTGATTTACTTGAAAAGAGGGTTTGGAAATTTATCTGAGAGGCTTTTTATTTGTTTCTCTGTGCTTTTGCAGTCTAATGAGTTCTAATGACACTTTAAAGAATCCATGAAGCTTTACCGCCTCAACATTTTCTCTAGCTTCTCAACACCAAGAGTGATCCTTCTCAAATAGTTGATGTGGCACAGTTTGGGTGTATATTCTCAGTAGAATAACAGAGTTTTTTGGGTTTTTTTCTTTTTTGTTGTTGGTGGTGGTGGTTGGTTATTTTTTATGTTTTTTTTATTTTTTTTAATGTGCAAATAGCTACACAACCTGAATTTCACTATTTCTCTATGGACATATTATTTTACTAACCAGTGGAGAAAAATGTTTGAGGAGACAGAGGAAAGAGAAGGACAATTTTGTTTCAAATATTCATATACTTTCTTGAAGTACTTAATGTTGTCTGAGTGAAACAGATGGTGTCTTCATACTCTAGCTACACTGTAATTAACAAACAGAAAGCTCACACAAGGGAGGTATCTGCTTTTACTTTCCTCTTGCCATTTCATGAAATTGGCTAAGAGTATTTAACTGGATTATCGGTCCTGTTATCTCAAGAGGAATGTTATTCAATGACAACAGATACTTCATGTTCAAACCCTTTTAAGACTTTGAATGCTTTTTTTTCCTCTCTGTTATATTCTTATTCTTTATACAAAAAATATGTTTCCAAAAATCGGTTAATCTTCCTATTAGTTCCTTACAGTTTTTTATTTCATTTTATCAATTGCTCTTACACAGTTTTGCGTGTGTCATTTAATAAATGAAAATTTTCACCACTGACAACATGGTATAATTTATATTTGACTCCTCTATAAGCCATCCAATACAATCAGGAAACAATTTTTATCTGGAGATACAAAAGGCAGGTGAGATAACATCCTTCACCATATTAAAGGGGAAGGGTAGACGGGAAAACCTAAAGAAGCTGAAATGTTATATAGAAAGTAGAAAGAAAAATATTATTTAATTAGTATTATGTATTACAGCAGGTAATATTAGAATTCTTTTTATCTAGGGCTGCCCAAAACAATACTTTGAAAGTCATGGAAGTTGTTATTAATTTTGTAAAATGTAGAGGATCTGAAGGGAAGGGGTTTCACAATGAGATTTTTCTTGCCCATTGTGTCAATTAGTCTATTTTRTTTCTTTTTTGTTAGCTTGCCWTTTTTGTGGAGAAAAGAAACCTCAAAAGGTTATTTGTATCTGAAATAGTAGAAGTATTTTGATGGTTTAAACATTCATAATCTCTTTCTGTAAGAAAACAATCACAGAAACATTGAATGGTCTGGTTTGGAAGGGACCTTAAAGACCATCTAGTTCCAACCCTCCAACCTTCTTGCCATGGGCAGGGACCCCTTTCCCTAAAACAGGTTGCTCAGAGCTCCATCCAGCCTGGCCTTCAACACTGCCACTTATGGGTCACCCACAACTTCTCTGGGCAGCCTGTTCCAGTGCCTCACCACACTCCTAGTAAAGAATTTTTTCCCAATATGTAATGTAAACCTACTCTGTTTCAGTTTGACCCTTGTCCTGCCACTCCATGCCCTTGTCAAAAATCTGTGTTTCATGTAGGCCTCCTTCACGTACTGTAAGTCCACAACTAGGACTCCCTGTAGCCTTCTCTCTTCCAGACAGAACAATCCCAATTTTCTCAGTCTTTCCTCACAGGAGAGGAGTCTTACCCCTCTAATCATCTTTGTGGCCTCCTCTGGACTCACTACAACAGGCTGATGTCTTTTCTGTGCTGGGGATCATGGAGTTGGATGCAATACTCCAGCTGGGCTCTCACAAGACCAGAGTAGAGGGGCAAAAAATTATTTATTTTGTGCAGAACTGAGGAATACTGCAGACTTTTTTATGGTTGACAAGGATATTTTTTTTTTAATTTAACACAATTTTACATTACTCAGAGAGGAAGAAATAAAGGTGATGAATTTCAGATTAAATAAGGGAACTCAGCCTGATTGTTCTTCACTACTTTCCACCAATTATCCAGGGCTAGTGAAATAACAGCTTCTTTTATATATCTAATATAAACAAAGAAATAAATTATTTCACATGTCATCACTAGTCAGAGCAGAATTTTGGTCTAATTTGTCTTTTGTCTTTTATGTGTCTTTATAGCTTTCATTTTTGTGTTGGACCTCTGCAAATAATAATGGCATTATCTCTTAATTTTAACATTACAGCTTTTCTGTTTCTGCAGTCTTTTTTTGAGATTACAATGAAGTAATATGATAGAAAACAGAGCCCAAAAATCCTGAAAATCAACGTAGCAAAAGATGTATAATAAAGTAGAATATTTGAAAAACTTTGTATATATGTGTAAAAGGAAAATAAGAATCTCTGGTGATACAACAGTAGGATAAAAATATGAGGATTTTGGAACATGTCTAAATGGCATGTGAGTAGTGAGTAGTGTAGCTATATAACAGATGCCAGAGGTCCATCCTTAAAGAAGTGTGAAAAGTTGACAAGAGGCCAGAAGCAATATGGAAAGAGGAAATACCTGTTACAGCATATTTGCTCTCAACTGTTAGAGACAGAGCATGAAGAACCCAGTACATACTGGAAAAACACCAATTAAATCAGCAGTAATTTTTTTTGAGCAGTAAATTCTGCACAAAATAGAAAACTAAACCTTCAAGAAAAGTAAAGGAGAAAGAGAGTGGAACAATCATGTATTTTTCAGATACAAAAGCTGTATTTCTCAGGGTCAGACCAAAATATTAGGCACAGTGAAACATTTTCATCAGCTGACATCTCTTCATGTTATCAAGATGGAAGTAGTAGCTGAGAAAAAAGACAGAGAACTGAAAGTAATTGAGTAAGAACACTAAAATATAAAATATTTGCTGATAATAATTGTGTGTTTAAAATAATATTTCTAATCACTTTAATATGTCTGAAGTGTGTAATATCAGATCAGATCCCACTGAAACTAATCAGATCCTTCCCACAGATTTAATGGCCTTTGAATCTGGTAATACAGGAAAGCTTTCTCTCTGCTAATGTAATATTTCAGGTCCCATTTATCTTTGATGAAGGAAGGAAGGAAGGATCTGTATTCCTCTTTCGTAGGCCATTATTTCACCACTAATAGCTGCACTACAGAATCACCCATCACAGCATTAGAGAATGCATTCTGCTCAGATCTCAGAGTGCAGTCACATTTCTGACCAATTAAACATCACACAGGATAAAGCATTTTTGATCATTATAAGGCAGCCAGTGCAGAACTAAACTGTAAATATTTTTTGAGTATTGGGAAGGTTTTGTAAATAGATGCTCTAGCAGTGTTTTATATCATGTGACAGCAATTTCTTATATAACAGGATATGCCTTAAACTGTTTGGATTTACTGTCAAACTGCAGCTGTTCCTCCTTATTTTAAGACAGGTGAATAGCCCTTTGGAGTTACTTGCCTCTATACACTATAGAAAAATCCTAGAACACTTGAGGCAGATACCTGCTTGCATGGCTTAGGTCTGACAGTATTAATTTCCAGTCTAGAATGATAATGCATCATATTGCTTACATTGATTACTATGATGATTAAATACGTGCAAGTCAGATTTCTATATTTATGATTTATAGCCACTGTGTCTTCTAAATGTTTTGTGTTCAATATATTTTTTTCCCTGATTTTCATTGTTGTTTGCTTGTTGTTGTTTTTTGGTGGGATTACTTTTGTTCAAAGATAGACCTATTAGCCACAGTCACCTTTAGGAAAATTCTTTTGATTCTGAACACCCTCCTGTATTTTTGTTTTTTTCTTCAATTTTCCAGTAACAAAGATCTCTACTTCTGACATATGTTCCTAAAGGTGATTTGCAAATGCATATGGGGAATTTTACTAGTTTCTTTCTCAGCATGCTGTTTCCTACTGTTGCTGGTATAGGGACCACTTCCTGACATAACATTTTCACTTTTCTGATGTCACTAACATACGATTCATTCTCCCTTGTGTCTATTTCATAGCAGAAAATACTTTTAATCTAAAATATTTTCACGATCTGGTTTGCTGATTTTTCAACTTTGAGTAGAATCCTTTGAATTTAGAGATTTCAGGAGGACTTCTTTCCTATCAGAAATACTTGTGGATGTCAACACTTGTAAATTCAGCTCAGTAGTTTTGTTTTAGGCTTGCAGGGAGTGGTTTTGGTGTGTGTTTTCTTGTTTGGTTTGATAGTAAAATCAGATAAAGACCCTTAAGAAAAAGCTTGATGTTGCTCTCTTCCCCCCATTTCCCCCCTCTCCCCCCACTAAAAAACAAACAAACAAACAAACAAACAAACAAAACTATACCAGGTTACAGTGTAAACAAGAATTTTAAAACAAGTTCAGCTGATGTCTGGGACGGGGTCAAGCTGGTGAGGAAGCTTGTTCTGACTGTGAATGTGTGGTGTGTAGCTGTGAAGGAGCCTTGGCCCAAGCTTTGGTTGTGCAAGTGTGACTGCCAGAGTTGGTCCAGGATGGGTAGTCAGGGAAGTTTCCTTAATAGAGAGACCTGCCCATACAACATAGAAAACTCTGCAAGTTGTTAAACTTCTGCATTGAAGGGATGTATTGTCCCAAATGAAATTCTTATTGTGTGATTTATTCTTAATATTTTCCCATTTTAATCTTCAAACAATAACTGACAAACTTAGAATCCATGAAGTCATACCAAATCAACAAATGGAGCCTGTGGTTAGCATTTACTTAAGAATTACAATAACTATGCTTCTAAATCTCTGTTAGATCTACAGCAGAAAGGAAAGTTAAAAATAGATTAAAGAAATGCTATCAGCAGTGCTTCTGTTGGTAGAAGACAATGAAAATTCTATAGGTAATTCATTCTTTCTTTTTCAGGAAAAGTTGTATAGAAGGTGAGATTTGAGACAGCAAATACCAGGCTGACCTGGTTCTCAAACAGCATTAGAGATTCAGGGACACTGCAGTGTCCTTATGGGTAAAGGTATCATGTGGGTTCTGAGACAGCTGGAATTTTGGAGGTGCAGTCAGCCGGGATTGGTTCAGGCTGATGTGAATTAGAAAGACCAGCAATACTAGAAAGCCTTCATTTAAACTGACAGGATTTGGAAGAATACGTTGATTTAAATAAATTTGTAATAATATTTTTTTCCTGATGTGTATTATGAAGAGCTTGAAATTTGGGAAGCTTGAGCTGCTGACCTGACTGTAGACTCTAGGGAAAGAAAAAAAAAAAAAAAAAAAAAAAAAAAAAAAAAAAAAAAAAAAAAAAAAAAAAAAAGGAGGAGAAAAAATGAAAAAAAAAAAAAAAGTTTTTTTTTCCCTTAATTCTCCAGGTTTGCGATTCAGACTCTTTAATTAAATTTGACTTGGCATGCATTGAACATCAACTTTCGAAATAACTGTTAACACCAAGAACTCCCAAGACATTTATTATATTGTTTCCAGCATCAGTGGAGTCTGTTATAACCTTGTCACAATTTTAATGCTATGTTTCAAGGTATCTTTCCTGCATGAAAATAGAGTCCTTTCAGAACATTTCAGTCACCTGTTAAATTGCCTGGGCTTATGAGCTATCAGCAGCTTTCTGACCCTGGCAATAACTTACTGCTTTTGAAGGAGGAATAATCAACTTAGAATATTTAATTATCTGATTTATGGATTAAATACACTTTTGTGCATTATTATTGATAACACATATCACAATTATTTTTAATACCCCACTTAAAGGACACTTGTAGATAGACCTGTGTTTACATCTTTTCTGGGTATGATTGAATGCTGGTTTAATGGTTTCTGTGGCTCTGTAGGAGCATTTGCACAGTATTGTACAGCTCATAAGGAGATGATTTAGGATGCTCCCTCATCTCCACTGCTCAAAACATATGAATCTGTTTATATCAATGGTCTTAGGAAAAATTCAAACAAGTTGTGGGGGGAAGGGAACTGAATTTTTTGCATGGCTTGGCTGCCAAGATTCTAAACAAGATTCTGCCCCACTTCATTCAAGCACCTGTGTAAGAGGAACAACTTTCCAGAGTAAATACTTCTGCCTGTGCAATGGCACTTGTCTTCTGGAGGATTGTTGATCTCATATTCAAAGTCTAAATTAGGGAATATGGTTATATGGCTGGCTGAGATATGTAGTCTCACTTGTGGGTCCTTTGATTATTTCTGTGTTAGCACACCACACAGAAGAAGTAACAGGAGCTGATACATGGATTGAAACAGCTGGTACTGAACCACTGCTGCCAACACTGTTTGGATATTCTTAGTTCAGAGTCATTCTACTGTGGTTCAGTGGTGTATCTTCAAATCTAGTTTCATCCAAATGAAAACAATTCATCTGCCCAAAAACCATGCCCCATTGCAAACCAAAACACAATCTGGAGTTTTATTTTACAAACATACTCAGCTCAGAAATGTGTAATAACTATGTTGAAACACTTTCTGTCACTCTGACCATGGAGAGAGACATGCAAGCTCTTGTGTATCTAATATGTTCACTAATATCTCACCTACTGAGCAGTTTGAGCATCCTGAATTTTTGATCCAGAATTGTCTTGTAATTTATTATCTAGCCCAAATGGTTTGACTGATTGCAGTGTGATTACTCTAAGCTAGCAGTGCCAAGAGAAAGAATAAAATAGGTCTCTGCATTGCTCTGTCTTCATTAGGGAAAAAAACCTCTCAGATGATAACTCACAGGTTTGTGCTGCACACAGAGTCACTCTTGGACCTATTATGCTGCATATATTAGGTAATAGACACATCTGAGATTTGTCTATTTCCCATAAAATTGTTTTTAATAGGAATATAATGGATTAAATTCACAAATCACAATTTACTAGTTATTCAAGACAATAGTTCGTAAACTCTGAGTTCACAATTATTGTAACAGAATAAAATGTGGTATTCTTACTTTATCAACTCTAATAGAGCTTTAGTGCTTATACATGAACTTATGGGGAATTGTGATAACCTGCTCTGTTAATTTTGCAGAAAGCTTTCAAGATTGTATTGCAGGTAAACTATCAAAGACATGAGGAACTTTATAATTCTCGGCATTTTTGCTTACTCCACAAATTTTCATGGGGAATGATGAAGGCAGTGATTGAAGTGCAGTGAATATTTAACAGGGAAACCCCCCCACACACACTTCTTGTACTAGAATATAGAGTTCATAAATAGTATTGACACTTAAAAAGGAGGAAAAAAATAGGCTGAAGGTAGGTAATGAAAATAAATATTAAAGAATAAGCAGATTAAAGAGGCAAACAGAGTTGAGAATGCAGGGCAGAACACACAGATAACCTCTCTGAAATAAAAAAAAAAGAACTGCAAACATACACAGCCTTTACCAGTGGTAATTATGGGCTAGAGTCAGGCACATGAAAAAAATCCTTGTGACTACAGCAGACATGACCTAAAATTGTAATCAAGAAATTTAATTTGAATATATGGGTAATTTATGTTAGTTCTCCTGAAATGCAATAATTCTATAATTACATACAGTACTGAAACAGTCTTTTCTCCAGTCTCCTTCTTACATAACTGTTTTTAAATTTTTCCCTCAAAAAAAATTTATGTGTTTGAGGATTCTTATTCTGACAAAATTGTTTATTAAAAAAATACACCTCTTTTTTGAGATAAATATATGACAAGCAAGTAAAAATAGAATTTACCAACAGATTTATTCTTAAAATAGAGACTACACATTTCATATAAATTATTAATACAGCATTTCGGTCTCAATGGAAAAAGAAATAATGTGTTTTCTTCTGTTCCAGTGCATGTGAATGTTAAGTGCTGAGCTTCAGTAAAAGTTTCTCCCTTGTGATACTGATTGTGGAGGGAATCTGGGGAACAAGCTTATTAATATGWCAGCTAACTTTTGGCATGGCCAGGATGAAGTWAAATTAATSCCACTCYTTGTCAGAGTTATMAGGTCTGAGATTAAYCCCAGCAGTGTGAAAGGCTGTTTACTCACTGCCCGTGCTTGGAAGAAGGAATCRGAGARCGTYYRGGTTGYGGTYTGMAGATGTTTATTTTAGAAATCTTATCTCTAAGTTCACTCTGTCCAGTGTGAAGTTCACAGGCAGCTGAAGAAATGGATTCTCTCCCACCACRAAAGCACCTGGGTTTTTATACTCTAAACTAYRTTAACAWTGTTTTTCTCTAAACTCCAATAACTAAAATCCATGTCATGCAGTGAAATTGCACCTTCACCCAATCCCAAAGAACCATCACCCTTTGCAAAGAGGAAGGGGAAAAGAAAGACAGGAAAATGTGCTTTTATCACATTGATCTGCCTCCATCTTGGCCCCCTTTTACCTATACAGCAAAATCTAAAACCCTACTTTCTCACCCAGTGATATAGCAGAAATGACACAAATCAAACTTTCGTGACCTTCAAATCCCCAGACAGCCCTGGCAGCCTTTCCCACAGGCTCAGATCAAAGCCACCACTGTCTGTGACACAGGCCGAGGGGGACCTGCCCCCCCTTCCAGATTGCTGCTCATCCAGGAGACCCAGAGAGATACTCTGGTCTCCCACAACTCCTAATTAAGCAAATGGAATTTAGACATGTGCTTACAAAGCAAGATACGTGGTTTTCAGAAATACCATGAAGCAATAATTTATTTGTGTTTTAATCTCACTGTAGTTGTGGAACTCTGGCTACCTTCTCCTGGTTTGTTCTCTTTAAAATGTATTAGACAGGAAAAAAACATTAAGGAAATTGTCATTTTTAGGAATTCTGTAATGCTCACTCATTTCCACCACAAAATATGGTGACATGCAACAAAAGCAAATAAACAAACAAACGTGTATATATATATATATATGAAATTCTATCATAATTTATATACATATGCCTTTACCACCATTTAAAATTACCATCAAAGTTAAGTAAGAACTGAAATTTGGTATCTAAGTCTGTCAGTTCTAGTTGCCAAAATCTCTGTGTAGGTATGTTGAAATGGAAGTGAAAGACACAAAACATTGGGATTCTTGCTTTCAACAGTAAGAAAACAATCCAGATTTTTATATAGATATAAATTAAAAATTTAGAGCAAAAGATGTTTTGAAATCTTGTATACGTATTTGAATTGTCCAGTATGCATACTTACCTAAGGGTATTACCTATTTTTACCCTACCAGATCTCCAAAGGCTGTGTGAAAAATTGTAGTAAGTGCTCCAAGTTAGCAGCTTTGTAGCTCTACAGTGTGCTTTCACTAAGAACTTGGCACTCTTGTATTATACTGATGATGACATTGAGGATAATGTCATACAACTACAGGAATAAATAAGTCACGTATCATGCAGTAGCAAAATTATGCAGGTTTTATTCTCTCTTCCTTTAAGTAGCACTTTACAGAGAAGATAGAAGCAAAATTTGCCACAGATTTTAAGTAAATCTAACCCAATAGATTATCTATTTATGATAAAGCAAAGTGTATTCAGTTCTTTTAATGGCATGTTGCATTCTTTCCTTTTTCTTACATCCTGTTCATTCAGAAGAAATTAGTGTATTTTTATCAGCCTGTTGAGAAGCTGTCCTGGTCTGTCAAACCAGTTCATAAATCCTTCAGTTAGATTTCATACTTTTAATAGAGCCTTGCAAAATGCTGGGCAAACTCTGAAAAAAAAGAGAATTACACTTCTAGAAATCATCTACTTAAAAATCTAAAACCCAGATGATGACATAGTGGGAGCAGAGAAGCTCTCTTTAGCATTCTGGTGTCATAATGCAAAAAATCAGTCTTAAAGCAGTGGTTTTATTTTTAAATTAGATCTGTGTATATTTAGTGTGAATTTGCAAAGCTTAAAAATATTCATGGAATAGTTTAAGTTAAGTCCAATTGCCTGGTCACAAAACAGTCAAACTCCCTCTGAAAGAAAAAAAAAAGAAAAAAAAAAGTTTGATCACACGAAGCAAAACAGTGTTTTCTTTTATACAGTTGAGTTTTGCTTGTTGGACCTTCTGATTGCTATATTTGTGCTTTTGCTGCACACAAGCTTCCTAGAAGAGCTTTTGTCATCTCTATTCCTTTTCCATAAAGCTGCTTTCTGGTAAATTGTTTCTTGGGATACATTTCCTTTTTAGAACCTCATGAAGCTTCTCTCAGGCTTTTTCCCCAGCCTACTGAGACCTCCCTAAATAGCATCCCTGCACTAGAGCATATCAGCTGATCATCCAATCTCTGTAAACTTGCCAAAAGCTAACTTTGTCTCATTGTCCCCATCTTTAATGAATATTGAAGTCAACAACCACTCCTGAGGGACGCTGCTGCTAATCAGCTCCTGCCTAGGTTTTGGATCATGGACACTCTTTGAACCTGGCACACCAACCTGTTTTCCATCCATTTCATACTCCACTTATCCAATCCACGTTTCATCAATTTGGCGACAAAGCCAAAAGACCAGGAGGTGGGTTGAGCAGGCATGCAAGCCTGTAAGATGACTCCTGTACAGGGCAAATAAGGGTAAGGTTATAAGTTTGGCACACACATCTCATATTGTAAAATTAGTTTGCATAAATATTACTAAGTGATTAAAAAACCCAAACAGATTGTATCAGAAATTCCTGTGTGGCCCCTTGATGTCTTCTTCAGCCACAATCAATTTTTTGCAAAGTAATACAATCTAGTAAGGGCAATGTGATGTACAGACAATAACAAGTTTCATACCAATATCCTTCCCTCTTTGGCCCTTCAAGGTTGATTGCAAATTCTGAGTAAGAATCAGCCCCCATTCTTCTGGAATTGCACATTTTAGATAAAGCAGGGAACTGTTTTTCTTGTTTATGGCAAAATTCAAGGCAGACAACATTAAAGTGGGCAGAACAGAGTTACTCTCCAATATGGACTGCTCTGACTAAAGTTGGACATGTCCTGTGTTCTCAGCAGGGAGGGATGCACACTAATACTTGACTGGGTCTAGTACTTGCTTCAGTCTAAGTTTACCTTAAGGATTTTGTTTTCTTTTAGTTCTGACCTACATTAAGAAATTTTTGAACCTTTCCATAGTTGATGAAATTTTATTCAAGTGTAATCTAGCTGTTATCTTACTGTCTTGCATGCAACCTTTGCAAGATCTGCTAGTACAGTGCAGTGAATTTAGTAATTTTGTATTTTAGTAATAATTTTTCTAAATTGAAACCCAGGAGCATATTTAAAGATACAAACAGGAATCGTGGTAGAGTCTAAAGCAGAAGTTTTAAAAGATTGCATGACAGTATAAAAAACAATTATCTTTCATTTATTATGAAACATTTGAAAGAAATAYGTATTWCATTTTTGAGGACTAAGAAGGAAAATTTTCCCTTTACTTCAGTTCATACTTGATTTTTTTTGAGGATTTATTTGTGGGGATTTTTTCCCTATAGTCAGTACTTCCCATGTGTAATAACAACACCATAAAAATCACAAAACCTATATAGAGCCTACTATATTTTTTCTTAAGTACATATTGGAAAGAATGGTACTTAGAGGATCTGGTTGTTTTTATCTTTTTTAGAGAAATAAACTGTTTAGACCAAAATTTGCTCTTAAAAACATTATAAATACAACACCCACACACATTTTGGATGAATAGATTTCTGTCTGCTGGTATTACCTTCCCAGAAAGAGTGCATTTGAATTAAATCTCAGTTCTGCCACTTTGTGTTTATGTTACACACACTGCTGAGCGCAGTGGGACTAGTTCCACAGGCAAGTCTGACATTTGGTATTTATTTGTAATACATACAACATGCTTCAGTTCTATAATGTTAGTAGGAAATAAA
>CADDXX010000496.1:0-35981 GCA_902810485.1 Alauda arvensis
TTCTAAGAGGGCACAAATTGTTTTAAAGAAACTGGATTTCTTATTGATGCTCAAAGAACAAATATAATTTCTTAATTCTTAGACTTTGTGCTGTTCTAGCCCTTTCTTTCATTTTCCAGCCAGAGCAAATTGCAGATAATACCAGAATATTCTTTTGATGTTTCTGAGGTAAATTTCACAAAATTGAATTTCTTGTTATACCCATAACTTAAATATCCTTCTACATTAATGATAAGAGTCAGTCTCCATTTATTGCACTATAACCAGTACTGCAGCCTAAATAAATAAAACAATACAGAATAGTCAATTCTGCTGGCCCAGCATCATGTATCAATTTGCACTAATAAGTTAATTTCCATAATTGTTATTCAGAACTAACATAATTTGAAAGAAGAGAGGTCATAATGGTCATGATGCCCTGAGAGGATTTTGCCTTGCTGAAGTCAACACATTGAAGCCTCTGAAGGATTCTGGAGAAAATAATGCCCATAACCCAATCATTCAGTTAATGTTATTACTCATTTATTTGTTTTCCATCAGCGAGATACCCAATGACCTCCAAAACAAGACAGTGCCTTTGACACACAGACACATCACTTTTGTTCTATCTGTGCTCATCCTGAGTCTTTAAAATCCAATGGTAAGTCTTCCAGTGGACCTTTAAAAGCACTGCCTGCATTTGTCTTTGCTGTCTGTTCAAATAAGCTGGAGCACAGCAACAAGGAGTGCTCTTTGTCCCTAGTAATGCAAATAAACCTCCTCCAACTTGCTTTTGTCTTTCTTGCTGAGACCCCTTCAGTTTTGGTAACATTTGGTTAAGAGAAGACACTGAAGTGTGGTGCTGCTTGAACACAAGGCCATGTTGAGCTAACTCAAGCAACACTGACATTTTTACTAAAAAAAGATGTATCTCACAGGGAATTGCTGGTGAAACTGCTATACATCAGGTTAGGATGTCATATGCTACATTTTATTTTGTCACTTAAAATTAAATGCATTTGTAATATGCAGAGTACTAAAATCAAATCAGGATTTAATCCATTTTAGAAACATGTTCTATTACAGGGAGAAATGTGCATGGCAAACTCAGAATGTTATAGAGCATTTGCAATAAATATCAATGACATTCGTTGGTCGTTTTATTTTTGCCTATAAGTTACATATGAGGCACTGACCTTTCTAAATGTTCCACACAGATAACCTGATCCTCAATACAATGGTGAAATATTATTGCAATTATTGTTTGCAGAACTGTGGTGGGGGTGGGGGTTGCAGAAGATGTTTTTGGCTAAAAAGGAATAAATAGATTAGTGGATTGGACTACTGCATTAGAGTTTACAGTGAAGTTTTCAGTGATGACAGGGGACTAAAGGCCTTCTTTGCTTGTTCTGCTTGCTGTTCAAAAAACAGAAAGAATGAGCTGAAAAGTAAATTAAAATCGGTTTATTTAAAGGTCATTTCTACTGGAAAGAAAGCTTAGAAAATTGTGCAGTAGGCATTATTCACAGAACTTCCAAGTCTCCCTCCCCTAAAGAGAAAAATTTGCTTAGTGTAGACAGAAATTCACAGAACATTTCAATTAAAATTAATTTTAAATTTCAGTGTGAGTTAAAGCTTAACTCTACATTTTCCATCCATTTGCCTTTAATGCCCGATGGTCCAAAGTTACCAGAACAGGAAGGCTGAAAGTAAAACAAGTGTGAGCAACAATAATCTTACAATATTTGTCTTGCTGGGGAGTTTGGAAATGCAAAAGGAAAATACTGACCCTTGAAATTAGGAGCATGTGGAGAAGAAATGTGATGATCTCTTTAAACTAAATGAAAGTCTCAGAGACGTCCTTTCACAAGGGATACCCCTTTTCTTGCTGCTTCTCACTCACCAGGCTGGAAAAATCCATGTCCCCAGACAGAATTTCAGGAAGACCTTCCTTCATGACACGGCAGCCAGGCCAGAAAAACATAAGTGTCACACCTATGAGTAGTTATACATTCTATAGTTATATTTATTTATTATTCTTTATATATGTATATGTATATAATTATAATATAATTATAAAATATATGACCTATGGTGTAACCATTGCTGCCATGTGTGTAGGTCTTGGTGGGTGGAAGGTAACCTGTGTACCAGTGCAATAAAAGGAAAAATGCAAATCCAGAGGAATTTGTGGAACAGAAATAACACCTGGAATTTAATTTCTTGGTGTTACTGTTGATGTATTCCTCCTTTCCTACCTTTTTCTGCTACATACTGTACTTTCCATTCAGCTGCTCAGGTGGCAGCTGTTTGGATGTTGCAAAGTCATGCAAACCAATGCTATGGTGCATTTTGATTTTCAGAGGGATGTCCAGACACAGAGTGGCCAGTGAACCATGATTTCCCTGGAGCCAGACTCCATCTCATATATCCCAAAAGTTGGCTTATGAAAGAGGAGTGGCCTCATTTGGGTAATGCTAAAGCACATCTTCATCTTAATAAAGGTTCATACAAAAAATAATTCCCATTTTCTGATTTTCAGATTTTCAGAGACAGTAATCCAGCCTTGTTCATGACTCCACGTGGACTTCAGTAGAGAAACTGAGAGAAGAGTTGCCAGGAAAACTTGATTTCCCCACAATCAATTCCTCTATTTTTCCAGTGAAGTAAGCATATTTCATGTAAAGAACTGGGAAAGAAAAGGACAGGGGGTTAACTTCTACACAGGCCTTGACCTCTCCATTTCTGTAGGTTCAATTCATAGCTTTCCAACAGTAGCTTCATTTTCTAAAAGCATGGGGCAGCTCAGGCTCAAGGACATGGTTATTTGTGTTTCTTGCTTTCTTGTGGCAGCTCATTGTCTTCCTCCCAACTCTCCTCAGCTTCTGTTTGGACAGGCCACAGAAAAAAGGGAACTACTGATGTTAAAAGCATCCAGCTCGCCATTCAGAGCCTTTTGTTGTTCACACACACGCCTGGCTCCTGCTTTGGTTCTGGGAGTCTCTGAATTGATGGCAGAATGGATTAATTTGAAAAAAAAAAAAATCTGAATATGGATTTTTCTTTTCCTTTAGCAGTCTCTTCTCATTAAATATTTCTTTGCTTTCATCTACAACAAGCATAACGAGATAATTCTGTTTACCATTCTTCACCAAGAAAAGTAATTAGAATGCAAGGTAATTTCCATAAAATGCATTATGACTTTAATATCAGTAAAAGCCACTTAAATATTAAATGCATAGAAAAAATATTAGCTAAATTATCATGGAATAATATGATCAGGTTACTTTAGGAGGAAAAAAAAGTGATAAATGTGTTTTAATAAACTGTGCAAAATTATATGTATCATATTCTTGCTTCCTGTCAATTTTATTTAGAGTTAAATGCCATTGTGATAATTAGTTGGGTTTTACTATGTTCATTAAAAGCTTTTCTAATGATCATATAAAGAAATAAGTGAAATTAATTCCTTTTTTTAAACTCAAAGAAATTCATCAAACGAATAAACAAAAAGCTTTTGCTGAGGCACCGACACAATATCATAGAATCATAGAATCATAGTTTGGGTTGGAAGGGGACCTTCCAGGAAGAAAAGCTTGGGGTGCAAACACCACATGAGTCAATGAAGGCTTGGATTTTGGATCAGTGTTGGTGTTCTTGGTTTACAGACAGGAGCCCTGCACATCAAATCCAGCAGTGCTCATTCAAGTCAAAGTTGAGAGCTTTTCCCAGGAAAGCACTGAAGGTTCCCCAGTGAAAATGAGAATAGATCTGACTAACATTTCTGACTTTTGTATTTGTTTTTCAGGGCATGCTAAATTTTTCAAAAATTTTGTAAGCCCCATTTTCGGTTACTGAAAAACCCCTGGAGAGGGGCTGAGGCAGAGAAGTCTCCTCCTTTCATGGCTCACTGGGACTAAAAACACATTCCCAAGGAACTTTCACACCTTGCTAACATTAGAAAATTTATAAATGCTGAAGACGACTTTGGTTTTGAGAAATTACACTAGAAAAGGGAATATGTGAAGAATGATGGATGCTTCAAGGTTCAAACCCCACACAAATAAATTACTTCAAAATCAGAGCCATTAATTTCGATATCCATATGCACAAAGATGGTGTTATAATAAAAGAATATTTTTGAAATAACTTGCTGCATTAACTCACTGAATTAGTCCAATGACTGTGGATGCTAATTCTAATGACAACTCCTTTGCTGGGGTGAGTGAACCTGATTGGGAGTCCAGGTCATGTTAGAAGGAGCTTCCACATTCCCAACTGGGTCAGATCTTTGGTGAATATTAAGCAGAAAAAAGTGTAAAAACAAAATTTAAATTTCAAAAACACAGCCATGAGATCAACTTGGATAAGATCCAAACAAATGAGTTCTTGAACCTTGGTACTCACACTCTTCCATTCAAAATGCTGCCAAAGCTGGTAGAAAGCACCACTTCACTGACATTCCTGTTAAACCACAGTGCTGTTTAGTTCTTCACAAAACACCTCTCTTTAGAGAACTCTGGAGAGCAGGCTTGTTTACAATAACTCTGTGAACCAGTTCTACCCAAGAAGATACCAAAGTTGAAATGCAGTTAGGATTGGAACTGAGACTAATAAGAATGGAGTTAATCACGTCACCTTAATAGAAAAGTAATAATAAAAATAATTGAGTTTAACACATTATTTAGATCATTGCATGTTAACTCAGTCTTCTTAGGCTTTGAAAAAATACTTATTTCATGTAGAGTTAGGATTTCATTTGGTTTTATAATGGAATTCTCACCAATTGACTTTAATAACAGCAGTTTCTTAAATCAGATTTTGAATTGGTACACAAATTTGAAGTTCATGTGTTAATTTTTGACACAAGATACTTAGCATTTATAGCCCACTTTTAGGGTGGTTGAATTTATTTTCATGAAACTTAATAATCATTGTGTTATATTACAGAAATTAAATTAGTTTTTTTCTGCTGTTCTGATGAGGGGCAATTTGCACTATGACTATTTTATTTTACTTTTAAAACAACGAATTCTTGCATTTGTGAGTGGATTTATTTTTTAGCTATTGGACATTTCTACAAAAAAAAAAAAAAAGTTTATATTTAAAGGTCTTCTCAGGAGATAAGAGAAACCCTGTTCAGTTGCCTTTTTCCCTAGCACCTCCCCTGAGCCCTGTTCCTGCAAACAAGGGATTCTGTGCAGCATTAAAGGTTTCAGTTGAATTTAAAAGAAAACAAAAGGGTCAGATTCCTAACAGTGCCTCCTCTCAAAGCCCAGACATCTCCAAGTAATTCTAATTTGATGATGAGGGACTCCACTCAAAAAGGATTGGGGTTTTTTCATTGAAAATAATTCTTGAGTGTTCTGGGTGGAATATCTTGTGCCATACTCTGGCTAGATAGTCTGTTCAAGAAACCCTTCAGAGCTCATGCTTAGCTTTAAGCAGTGGAAGGGGTGCATGTTCATAGAGTTCATGGGTAARCAGAGATTCARGACCAGATATGGGCTTTGAGCAATAAATGCTCACAAGCAGCATTTGTAGTTCCAGATCTGATGTTTCATTGCCTTGCTTGAGCAATATGCCCCTTTTATCCTGCATTCCATCTCTTGGGAAAAGCCAGTCTCCTCTACAGCACCAGGGTTCAGCCAAGGAATGCTTCAAGATATATTCGAGACCCTTAATTAGGGTAATTAAGATATAGGTGCAAAATGGGCATTATCAGCATTATGAAGCATGCATGGACCTTCCTTTTAAAGGAAGCTGTTACAAGCTCTGCCAGGTGATGGGAGACAWGGAATAARTGGCCTGGGAAGGTACAAGTTGCAGCTCCTCCCCTGCCTGATGCCCTGCATTCTCTGACCACATTCTGCAAGAGCCCCTTGCTTCATTAATTACTAGGAACTCATTTCCTTATTACACAAGTACAGAGTCTCCAAAAGCAGTCCCTTGCAGAAGAAATCTTGCCAGGGCACAAGTGCTTTATACAGCTCTGGTAGTCCCTGTCCAGGGGCACTGCCTGCCTCTGGCCAGCCCATTCACCTGCCCCTTTCTCACTCCTCATGCAATTTAATTTTTCTGTATCTCCCTGCCCTATCACCAGTCCTCTCAATCCATTTGGAAACATCTCTGTGCTTCTTTCTGCTGCTATAGCACTGCCACTCGTGGATAAACAGCAGCTCTACCCCACCCCGGTGACTTTTTTATTTTTTCCCTTATTTTCATTAATGCTGTAGCTTCCCAGGGAAGGGGGGAGGGAGAAATGAGGCACCAGGTCAGTAACTCCATCCCTGAGCATCTCAGTAATGTGCCTTAAACCTCGCTTTCTTGTGATTTGTCCCAAGTCATTTGCCAGGACTCAGATGATGGAGCTCCTGCAACTTCCCTTGGGAGGTGATGCCACAGGAAAACAGAAAGGATTCTATTGATATTCAACAGACATTTTCCTTTTGTTAATTTAATACCATTACTCCATATTCCACCACAACCATTTTCCCCCACTCCATTGCACTTCCTTCTTCAAAACACTTCCAGACATTTATGTTCCCTTTTAATCATCTCTTAGTAAAGATTTTGCTTGTTTTTAGGGCTCTTCCCCCCTTGCATTCTGTTTGAATCCAACCCCTCAGGGTCATACTCATCTTTTCATCCATAATTGAAAAGACAACCACTCTATACAGTAATGGGAGATTTTTTCTTTTTCTCCTCAGCTCACGCAAGCTATACAGATCCTCACTCATCTCTTCAGGCTCTAAGACATATTGTACTACTGAATTTTAAGCAAATCTACCAGACAAGATCAATGAGCTATTCTGCTTTAAAATCTAGGGCATAAATTGGCCATCCCTTTGTGTGTGTTTTTACCTTTCCAGCTCTTCAGCAAAATGGAGACCTATCCAGCATCAAAAAGGAAAAATGAGCAGTTAGATTTCTTCTTTTATTTATAGCAGGCCTTTCCAGGTGAAAACAAAGGAAGCCATTTGCAGAGCAACAGCTCAAAGCAGAATTTTAGCACAGGGTCTTCTACAAAGTAATTTTTTTTTCCTTTTTCACGCAAAGCAGCCTTATTGCAAAACAGAGCAGTGGCAGARGGCATATGCACCACTTACACTGCAYTTGGACACCCTGAAATGGAGCACTCTGGACTGCAGTGCTGCAGAAGCACTGTGGGACACCAGGAAACTTTTACCTGTGTGCACTATCACATCAGTATCACAAAGAAATGTCTTTCCCAAAAGGATTTTCTGAAAAAAATTGGTGTTTTGGGTGGGGAAACTTCTTCCAGGTGCTCACTGATGCTGGCCACATGCAGCTGTGGCTGTCTGCTTGCTAAGGGCATTACTCTGCTTTAAGGAGTTGTTTATAAAACACTCACAGGTTTAGAAAGGAAAAGCATTGTGGTTTAACCCCACTCAGCCTCACACAGCTTTGCCTTCAGTCTTCTGCAGTGGGAGAGGAGAGAGAAATGGAAGAGTAAAATGATAAAACTTGTGGGCTGAGATAAGGACAGTTTAACCAGTAAAGAGAAAGCTGCACATGCAAGCAAAGCAAAACAAGGAATTCATCACTCCCCGTGGGCAGGCAGGTATTCAACCATTCCCAGGAAAGCTGGGCTCCATCAAAACAAACTGTGACTGGGGAAGACACTGTCATTCCAAATGTTCCTCCTTCCTTCTCCTGCCCCAGCTTTTTATAATGAGCAGACACCATAAGATGTGGAGTATCCCTGTGGTCAGCTGGGGTCAGCTGTCCCAGCTGTGTCACCTCCCAGCTTCTTGTGCAACCCCAGCCCACTCAATAGCGGGGTGGCTTGAGGGGCAGAAAAAGCTGTGACTCCTTGAGTCATCAACATTGATTCCAGTACAAATCCAAAAAGAGGGGAGGGAGGGAGGGAAGGAGAGGAGAAGGGAGGGAAGGAGGGAAAGGAGGGAAGGCTCATTTTTACATTGAAAATGGGGGGATGAGGGATGCTCCACTTTCAATGTCCCAGCTTGTAACACTGTCCTGGGATCCACAACCTGTGCTATTCTGCCTCCCTGTGATGCAAAGTGACAGACAAAACTGGCAATAATCATCCCATTGTGTTAGCTGGGTGCTGCAGTGTGTCACCACGTTTTCTCCAGTAAGCATCTTGCTGCTGGCTACCTCTTAGGTAACAATAGGAAAATGCAGGTATTTTATTTGTGTCTGTGGGCAGAGAGAAGAACTCATTAGAATGTGACAAGTTTCTGGGCTGAGTGATACAGCACATGTAATCTCATTATCTCTGCTGGGGAATGGCAGGAGTGTGCATGTAAAACAAGATTTTATGTGTATACTTCAGTCAGTGAGGACTAATGGATTGATAATGGGCTGTTTGTTGCTGCTCAGATTTTGGCTTGCATCCACAGTGGGGTATGTTGGAGCAGATCCACTGGAGCACGCTGATTGATACTTATGCTAAATCTGAGCTGGCGAATGTTTAGACTTATTTTCAATTCAGTGTGCAACTTATCACTCAGTCATCTCTAAGTTTTGTCATGCACATATTACAGATATAGTCACGTGGTCTCGGGATTTTTGCATTTTTCTGAAAAAATGAATGGAAAGGTGCAGTGGGTTGACTCTGGCTGGATGCCAGGCACCCACCAAAGCCTCTCTATCACTCCCCTCTGTAGCTGGAGAGGGGAGGGAAAACATAACAAAGGGTTCATGAGTTGTGATAAGGAGAGGGAGACATCACCAGGCAATTACTGTCATGGACAGAACAGACTCAAATTAGAGATATTAATTGAATTTATCACTAACAAAATCAGAGCAGGATAATGAGAAGTAAAATTAAGACCTTAATGACAACTCCTCCCCAACCCCACCTCCTCCCCAGCTCTACCTCCTCCACCCCAAGGGAGTTATGGTCAATTTATCTCATGGTCAGTTCATCACATTTTTCCTGATCCTGGTTTGGGGGGAGCAGTCAGATATCAGAGAATGCTCTGAGTTGGAGGGTACCAGCTGCAATCACAAATGTGCAATAGCTTTTTTCTTCTTCTTCTTAAATATGTTATCAYAGAGGTGTGCCARCTTTTCTRATTGGCCCARCCTTGGCCAGAGTGGTATGTCTTGGAGGTGCCTGGCATTGGCTCTGCTGGACATGGAGGAAGTTTCCAGCAGCTTCTCACAGAAGCCACTCCTGTAGTTTCCCCACTACCAAAACCTGGCCACAGGAACCCAATACAAAAGGTTCACACGTTCAAAATAAAAAATGAGGTTGTGGGGAGGGGCACAGTGTGACAGCTAAGACAAAAGGAAGCTGATTTTGTGTTTGAGAGGAACAAAAGGTCCATGTTTCACATGAGAAGTCGAGAATTCCTATAGGGCATCCCAGATTCAGGAGGCCCTGCTTTAAGGAGAAGAAGATTTAAGAGCACCAGAAGAAAAATAAGGCAGGAATGTGAGCCATATTTTCTTTTATCCACATTGTTGTATTTCTTGCTGTGCCAAAAGTATGATTTGTTTCTGTAATYGTATGTCCCTTCAAGGACTTCATAAACACAAAATATCCATGTGGGAAGTCCGAAGAAAAGGCAGAATAAATCTTGTGGGACCACACAGCCCTGAACCTGRCTCCTTTTCCAGGTGGGCAGCAGGYTAAGAACCTTTGCTCAGGGCATGTTGCTAAGTGTGCAGGCAGACAGTGCTACAGGGTTATGTGATCATGGACACAACAAGAGCTCACTCATACAAGGGGAAGAGTTGCATCCTCTGCAAATGAGCATCCAGCTGACCTACCTTCCCATTCAGTCACTACCACAGAAACCAGGAGGCCACAGGCACCATGATTTCTCTGCTGTTTCCCCTCTGTGGCCAAGGAAAGAAAAGTTAGATCTCTGGCACAAACCTAAAGTTTTGAGCTGCAAACTAGTACACGAAAAGCAAAGCTCTCAAGCACCTTAGGTAGTTATGCCAAATGTGACAGAGTGACAGAGCAGCCACAGATGTGTATGCCAGAGAAATACGACCAGAACCATGAGAGCTTAGCTCATGACTAGCTAAGAACAGTCTTAAAAGTGCAGAAACTTGGCTTTCATGGCCTCCATTTCAGCATGAGAACACCTGTCAGTGCAAAACATTCTGAAATCAGCCCAGAAAGGTATTGCATACCCTTGGGAGAAGAGTTGTGTCAGCTGGCAGGGAGAGCAGGAGCCCAGCCTCCAAAAGCCTTTTCCCACACAAACACATCTTTTCACTGCTTTGGGGGTGCCTCATCTGCACCACAAGTGGTGGGGTCTCTCCCCCAGTAGTCATGAACCTACTGTGAACCCAGAAGAGGAGAAGATTTCCCCTTGACAGGCAGAGAAAAGAGATGGGGAGAGCAAAGGGCTGGCAGACCCTCGCAGCTCTGCCTGGTGTCAGCACCTCAGGCTGGATAAAGGACTGGGAGGACAATGAAACCCACCCTCCAGATTAATCTTAGAACACTTTGTGCTGCTCCAGGCACGTTTATTTCTCAGTTAAGGTGTTACAAATAGTGATATCAGCCAGCCTGATTGTCCTGTTTTAGTCATCACAGACAAGCCCATCAAGGCACAGCAGAGAGGAGCTGAATCATCTCCAGACTCAGACACCCACAGATATGTCACGGGTTTTTCTGTCCATCTGCCAAAACATGCCATTATAAGCTGGAAAATCTGCAGAGCTAATGTTGCTGTTGTTCTGTTCTGCTGCTTTCTTTCCCTTCTGTACCTTTTATTTTGCTTTATAGCGTTACATGACATTGCATAATGCATTCACATTTTTTACAACAACAACAACAACAAAATCTTCCTTTGGATCAATAGCAAGCATAGCATCCAATTGATATTCTTGGCAGCAGAGCAAATAAGCCAGTGCCTGCAGACTGTCTCAACAGGCTCAGTAGCAATGCTTCCATGCAGAGGTGGAAGTTTCCCACCTGCTCTTTACCAAATGTGTGGGCACTGATTTTAGCAGGCATTCCCTGGGGGCTGAGGTGCAGTACAAAAAGCAGGATGCTCTGGGGAACGAAGTCTTTCACTTAAAGACACCTTTGTAAAAGGAGTAAATTAATTTTGTGCAAGCAGTGTTGCTGGAAAGCAGGTAAGGGAAGATGTGGAATGAGAGAGACTGAGCCAGTGTTTCCAGCAATCCCTCTGGGGAAGTGCTGCTAGAACAGGAGCTATAGCTGTGTTTTCCTGCACAATGAAGCATGCTTCTTCTAGCTGTTCTATTTGGTCTTTGTGACAAAATTAGTGGGGAAAAATCTGTGAAGAAGCTCAGTACTCGGGAATCTGATCATAAACTCACGTCAAACTACTCAGCAAGATCAGAACCTTCACAGCTGCACTTACACCCATACAAAATACCAAATGCAAAAAATCCTAGAGGCATCTAGAGCCTTTATACATCCTTAAAAATGCAGATAATGTGAGAACTGAAAAATGGTTTTTTATTTATAGGTTTCTGTTTTGGTATGGGTTTTCATATCCTTTTTTTTTTTTTTTTTTTTTTTTTTAATTGTTTCGGCTGAGTTTCCTCAAAATGCAATACAAGATTAATAACTTAATTTGGCCAGCTTTCTTTTTTAGGCTTGCTTCCTCTTTTCAATCATCTTAAGGCAGATTTTTCTAGCATCTGCAGGGTCTTTGTGTGGAAAGATATGCAGAGAAGAGTTTAAGCAACCCATACAAAAATCAGATCTCTTTAGAAATCAAGTTTGATTGAAATCGATCACTGGCTCTAAAGTAAGTGGGCATGTGATAAAAACAGCCTGGCAGGCACAAATGTCTGTATAAAATCTGTTTTCTTAAGGCATTCTCAATGATTATGATGAAAGAATGGATGAAACATGGAAGAAGAAGAGTTTAGGAAGTGGACACAATATTAATATCCAAACAGGCTGAGGAAGGACATGATCATCCTCAAGAAAGCCTGAAAACCTGATATTAAGAGAGATTTGGCACATGCTAAATTTGCTCCCCTTCAACCTCCTCTGCTCAGTTCCTCAGAACTTCCTTCATGACCCAGACCTGTCATTCTCAGTAAGGAATTCTTCACCCTCCAGAGGGGGAAGACCAGGGAAACTTTTCTCTGTCCCATTACCTTTCTATGCATAAACCAAACATTCCAGGGCACCAAGAACCGACTTGTGACCCAAACCTGCACCCCATGCTATGAGACCATCGTGTTTGTCCTGTATGTGAATCTGGCTGAGATTTTTGCTAAACTAAAAAGCAAATCAGTGGTAAAAGAAGAAAGAAGACCCATGCTCTATGAACATGAAGGTCTTGCTCAAAACAAATTAAACTTCCAGTTCTTAGCCGTCAACTGCTGTTCTTTTAGGTAGCTGTAAGAAATACTAGGTTTTCCCAAACGTCATGGGATTAATTTCTAGGCTTTGAAAGTAAACCTAAAATAAGTTGAAAATATTTTCATAAAATGTTTCATTTTAGTTCTTGTGTCAACAAAGTCTTGTGTTTACTTTCCATTCCTACCTTTTAAATTTTTTTCTTTGGTGCCCACAGCATAGCAGCAAATGCAGTAAAAAGGATATATTTCAATATCTTCTTAAGAAGAAGGCATAATTTGGTCTTGCTTTCTGAAAATCAAAACATCCAACTCCAATGAATTAGTTCAGCTCTTCATGGGGCAACCTTTCAGTTTTGTGCAAACCTCAGGTGATGTGCAGAGTACTGGAAGAGCAGCAATTGTTGGGCCAACAGATGTGCAGGACAAAACCTAGGGTTGTGAGTGGGCTGGGTGGAAAACTACCAAGGATCAGGACTTCCATGGCTACAGGATCCCTGCAGTGGGACAGCTCTCTGCAGTCTGTAGATGTCCAAAGCCCTCAGCTTTCAAATACCACAAAAAGCCAGATGATTTTCAGAAGACAGCTGTTCTGGCATCTCTGAAAAAGACATTTATAAACTGGAGAGGTATTATAATATATATATTCCCCAGGCTGAGGTATTGAGAAACCAGCAAAGCCCTTGGGAAAGGAGAGCTGAAGCATCTAAATGTACAAAACATTTTTGAATACCATTGAACTCTAGATGTTCTYGCCGAGTCTGAGAGTCAAATATGCTCAGTGTGTCAAAAATGAGTTAGGAAAGTGCTGCAGTTGCTGTTTATGCCAAAGGCTCCTTCAGCTGACAGCTTTAGAGATCTTAAAAGCATAAACATTATAGCAGACAACAAGTTGCATTTCCTAAACTAACAGCTTTTTGAAATTATGGAAAAGAAACCCATAAAATGCTTATGTATAATTCCCCTCCCTCACATTCATTTTAAAGCACTTTAGCAAAGTAACTCTCCCCCATTGTGGTAATAGGAAAAGAACTTGTTTACAAATTGTACACTGAAATTTAAGTTACTGGGAGTAGCAACAGGTTTGTAGTGACAGGTCACTTTAGATTGGAGTTTAATTTATGAAGATTGCTTTACCTGAGGCTATGGTAATCTGTGCCTTYGGAGTAATTCACCCTCTGCCTCATTTCGAATGCAGTCAAAGACTCTCGTATTTCACGATGACAATGTAATCACAGATCCACATTAAAAAGTCATTATTGTTTAGAATCCAGCTTGGTTTGAAAAACACTTACTATAAAATTCAACAGCCTTTGTAAATTACCCAAAGGTTTACTCAAGAATACAAGGTACAGTGATTTAAATCTGAAACTTACTACTTTATTGATTATATGGGATTTTTAGGTCACTGCATTTACGGGAAATGATTAGTGAGTAATCAGAGTAATAAACTCCTTGATGTTGGTTCATAAATAATTATGAATTGAATTTTCCTTATAAGGATCAGATAAAAACTGAGTTAGCCATAAGATATCTCTTCTTTAACTTTCTTCCCTGCAGCATTCTAAAACCCAACAGTGATAAAACCAGCAATAAGAATAATTTTCTGATTCCTCTGTCTTTTTTAAACCTGAAGCAATATTCTCTCACATATATATCTATTATACTCTTCAGCTTGGAGTTTTGTGTAAAGCTTGACTCCACTTTTTAATTCTACACTGACTCTTCTGGCATTTTAAAAACCTGTCACAGATAGATCCAAACTACTTTGTGATTTATTAAACCCCAGATTTATATTCTAACCAACACTCAGCCATTTATCTATCCCTGTACATATGGTGATTATTGAACTCCTACTTATCTTTGTTCAATATCCTTCTTCATAGTTCATTTTTCCCTGCAAATTGAAAGAGTTTTAGCCTGGACTATTGTGCAAGAGTTTAAAACTGTAATAAAAACAAATGATGCAATGAACCAATTAAAATTGTTGTATATATATTTTTTTTAATTAGACATTTATGAGCTGCGAATTGGATAGGATATTCCCAATGCACATGACATGCTGACACATAATAGCTGCTTTTGGGATGTCAGGTTAGCTTTTTATGAATGCAAATAGAGGTAGGTTTTCTTTTCTCAATTAACTTTGGGAATACTTTGTTCTATTTACAATACAGCTGGACACTGCAGTGTAGCTTGCTCAGAAGGTTTGAAAGCTTTACATTTAGAAACAGTGGTGTTCAGATTCCAGTAGAAAGCATTTCATAAATGTTTTGGACTTTATGGAAAACTGAATATTAAAAAGAGATAGCTTTGTTTTAATCTACTCTTTGAACTTGCTGGTAAATGAAATCACATGGACAGTGTTGTGCCTCCTGACTGAAGCCAATACTTCTGACTAGAAAAACTCTTCTCCATTCATTTTTAATACTGTGACTAAATTGGGCTTTGAACAGGCTTTTTCCATCAGACCTTGTTGTCAGAGCTGCTCTGCCCAGTGACACTGAGGAATTTCACTTCTGCATTGTGAGTTGGTTCAGCTTCAGGTGYCTTCTGTCTCTGTGCACCTCCCAAGGCTGATCTCCAGTGCCCTCAGTGGTGTCAGACGTGTCAATGTGGAGATTTGCAGCACTGCATTCTTCTGAAGGGTTGATTTCTGCACATCATATTCATGGTACAAATGCAATACTCACACCTTGCAGACCATGCTGCTTTAGAGAGGTTCTGTGTGCTGCTGGACATGATGTTAGGTCTGATAACTCTCCCATCCTGTCTCAGTGCTTTGGAAAATCCACTTTCCTTGCCAGTTGTCTGTTTGGAATAAAGCCCACATTGTATGAAATTTTAAATAGCTCACAACTTGCTAAATTACTGGGAAGTTATCACCTAAATAGGAATTAGACTGTCAAGTATCAATGGTGACTTGTGGCTCTGAAAGAAATGGTTGTCTCTTTTTATACAGCATAGTCAAAACATCACAAATACAAATAATAACCATTTGGGAACTGGGAAAAAACAAAATGTGCTTAGAAGTTATCAGAAATTGTAAACATTTAAACTAACAAAACTAACAATTGCTGTAAGACTCTTGTGAAGACAAAGTGATCAGAAATACTCATTGATGATACCTAAAAAAATTGTGCAGTTCTGAAACAAGTTAAAGAGGAATAGTTACTTTAATCAGTGTCAACAACCAAACAGCAACAATAATAAACAACTTTCACACCTTTCTCATGTGGACCACCAAATATGTGCCTCCAGAGCAGCTGTGCTGCTTTCCCAGCCAGGGCAGGGCTGCTCTGCCCTGTGGAGGCTCTGACCCCACAGGAGGCTGCTCTGAGCTCCCCTATGAACATCACCCCCAAATGCAAGCTCTTATCCTCTGCAGACAGCCCGTGAAGTACAAAAGTGCAATCAAATGAACAAGAGTCTGAAATTATCTTCTCCTGGTGCAACTTGGATGTGGACATTGCAATAAGGAAATAAGGAGAGGCTTTATCGTCCTTCTTGATATTCAGYTCATTTTCAGTGTACCAGCATCCTATTTGATTTGAGAGAAACCCACTCTAATCACACTTCACATTAATTCTCCAYGTATAATTCTAAAAGGGTTAACAATGAGGAATTGTTATTTTAATCAGTGGTAACAAATTGCTACAGACTCCAACAAGAGGATAGATTCAAAGCACTTTTTGAAGACCACTTCCCAACAAAAAAGACACTAAATCCATAAGTTACAGCTCTAAATTACTCTTGTGTGAATTACATGAAAATGGGCTTTTTAGCATAAAGGGCAGCATCAGTTCTTCCCTCTGAACATGAAATCATTATTTTGAATAAATTATATTCTTACTGGTTTGTAGGCAGTGGGGCTTCCAGGGGCTCTTGTAAACCAKTCTCAGAAAAGCAGTTTTCCTTCAGTTTTCTTTGAAACAGTTTTAAACAACATCCTTAAGTTGTGATGAACCAAGGCCTGAGTGTGAACTTTCCAAAACCCAGCAGGATTGGACTTTGAAATCAGGTTTTATAAACAGGTAAGTGTTGCACTCCCATGAGAGATGGGGCAGGAAAGTAAGAATTCTCCTCAGTGCAGTTTGCAATGAAAGATATACAAATAAAAGGTACCAGTGAGAGATGTGTCAAGCCTGCCGTTTGAAGAGGTGGTGGCTATTACCTAATTAGCATAATTAGCCCACGGTGCTTTCTTCATGGGTACTAGTTTCTAATTGAGGTGCAGCTGCTCAGTGAAAGAACCAGCCTGATGAGACCAAGCCATCTGATTGAGAGGGACTGGGGCTTTTATTCCTACAGTMATGCCACCCTGGGTAAACCCCTAATTGGCAGGAGTAATTAACTTGAAGGGGGCACATTTCTGTGTAGGTCTAATCATYTCTGTGATATCCAGCCATTGCTGTGATAGCATCTTCTCCCAGGAACAAACCCAACCACAGGGAGTAGGCAGGGGAACCAGCAGGAAGGCAAATGTTGTTTCAGACAGTACAAGAGCTGACAAAGGGTTGCACGGTGCTGTAAAGCATAAAAGCACTGGACAAGCTCCCTGACTGCTGACACTACTTTTGTTATTTAACAAGCTATGGGGGTTATTCTACAATCCCTGTTTTTCCTCTCACACTCCCCACTACAGGCTATTCATAGACAAAAATATGATTCACCATCCCTTTGGCTGTCACCTGCTCCAACAGAATCCCAATCTATTCAAACCAGCAATAATCTATTGTGATTTAAGGATATGGATGTTCTGGTTCAGTGTTACTCAGGGAGAGACTGCAGTTTGGGCATTAGGACACCTTTGCACACCCAGCCAGGTCCAGATTAAAATGAGATGAAGTGGAGCTGGGTGAGGGCTCTGCTGATTTTATGCTGATGTAGGAATCTGGCTGGAGAGAGCTGCAGGACTGAGCCCTGAACTTCTCATGTTAGTCTCAAAGGGCCCCAATTCCAAGACCAAAGGATCAGTTTGTATTTATTTCACATTTTTCCATGTAAATTGCTACTTGTAGTGTTCATATTAGATTCGGGCTGAGAGTTCCCAGGGCACAGCAAAGCTTACTATAACAGGTTACCATGTGCCAATTTTCCCCCTGTCATCAAATATTACTCTATTTTCTGGRGTATTTTTGCATATTTTGTTCTCCCTAGAGTTTTCTGCTCCTTGAACAATATTATGCTTACATCAGTTTTAATGACTACTAAAGACCTGTCATAAATGTAGGATGCAATACTTTCACCTATGATTGGATCAATTGATATTCATTTCTGGTTTCTCCTTTAAAAATGATAATAAAATACATATAAAAGTCATTTGACACATGATGTTGATAACATTTCATGAATGCCTGCCTGGCATAAGGTTACAAGCAATAGAGAGGATTAGTTCCAGCATTTGTTCTTCCAAATCTCAGGAATGATAACTTAAACAGTTAGGTCAACAGTGTGAGGCTGTTCTTTGGCATGAGCTAACGTTCATTTGGGCCTTATCTAAAAGAAGCCAGGTGTTAGTGTAAATTGGCAAAATACTGCTTAATCCCACTGATTTAGATAGCTTCTTTTCTTTCCCACAAAAGGAAAAGATGAATGAATTCAAATTATGGAGATGATGGACTCCTATTCAGAGGGGTTTGGACAGATTTATCTGGAATGCTCCTKGTGCACGTCAATAAGAGCTTCTGTGTTTGCTCTGCACTGTTCTCTCATGTCATCCCACACCCTCTCATTTGTATTTAACATTTATCAGAACCACAAAATGAAGAAAATACCCTGGGATGAATGATTAGGAAAATCTCCCCTTTCCTTCACACAGTAGGAAATGTATGGACTAGGAAAAAATTTATAGGCAGGGAAGAAAAAGACTCCCAATGCTTTTATAAACAGAGAAGAAATTTTAAATAATCAGGAGATAAATGCAATGGAGAGATATCCCTTTTCTCAGTGAAAGGAGCTGCAGGTTAAAGGTAAAAACATTGGTCAGATGGAAGCTGCTGGTTTGTGAGAGAATCTCAACCAAGAAGATACCAGTGAAATGAGAGTCCTCAGAAAGTAAAATGTACAGCACTTTTACTGCCTTCAGCTGTCTTCTGATAATGGCTATTTGAAAAATAATTTTTTTCCCTATTTGATGATTTCCAGGCCAGATCTATTGGTTTTAATTAGTGATATATAAATGCAAAAAAATTAAAAAACAACCCCAACCAACTGGCAACATTTTTCATTGAAAAATAGCCAGGGAAAGTCCCTCAGAGCTATTAATTAAGTTTCTAAATATGTGAACACCCACACATACCTAAGGGGAGTGGAGAAAGCAGTTTCCTGCCAGCTTTAGCTTAAATTCATTTTCCCATTTTGCACCTACAATTTGCCAGCACAAATATTTCCTGAGGTCATTCTGTCAGCAAAAAGTAAAAATGGCAGCAGTTGGTTGTCAGTCAAATCACATCCATGTTTCCTTACTTGCCTTCACAAACATTTGGCATTTCCAGCAATTCAGTGGCACATGGTTTGGATTGCTTTTGCTGTTATCTGCTGAAAATTTTCACAACACCCAGAGAGGTCTTGGGTCAGATCTTCAATATCTCTGAATGCCAGTGTGAAATAAATATGAAACTRTATTGACCACCAGCATGAACCAGTGTTGCTCTTCCTATTGGTTTTCTCTAAATGAGAGTAGTGCTGCAAATTCCACACATGCTGATGGTTTACCCAGGCTGAGGCTCTCAGCTTTGTCTGTCCTGAGAAGACTTGGGTGAAAAGCCTCTCTCCTGCCTGGATGATGCAGGATGGATCATGCAGAGAGTTTTGGACAGGAGCCTGTGACAGCACCAAAGCTGGTGTTGCTCTCTGTCCAGCCCCAGGAGGAAGAGGGCTGGGGGCACTTATGATCCTGAATCCTCACGTCTCCTGCCTCAGGATGTGTGGCTGAGGGGCACAACAGCACAAGGAGAAATCACAGAAACCCCCTCAATGTGTGTTAGTCAATGCAGGTTGCTGTGTTGTCATATTAATGCAGATTTCTGATTGGGGCAAACACTCTCCCATGTGAAAATTCCTGACAGCTCTCCCTATATTTGCTTTTCATTTTCATTCTGACTACTGGTTAAATAGTAATGATTTGGGCATAGGGCATTTTCTGAGGATTGATGGTGGTCTGACAAGCATTTATGGCCAGAGTTATAGCCAAGGGTGCCATTAGTCCCAGCTGGTCATTAATCCCTGGGAATGCCCTGTGCTGGGGTGGCTATTGCTGTTATTAGATGAAAATGAGAGCAAACACAGCAGTATGGATTTTTTTTTAATGGTTGATGCTGTTATGATTGGAATGTGTAAGGTGTTTTTWAGAAATAATGACTTACTCATTAGGTAGTTCAATTGCCTGAATTATCTGCATACTGCATGAAGCAGGTTACTATAATTAAAATGCTTTAAACTTTTTTACTTCTTAACTTAAAAAAAAAAAAAAAAAGCCTGTGTCAAACTAAAACAGTTTTTGAAAACTAGAACTCCCAGCTAAGCCTGCATGTTTCAAATTAGTTTCAGAAGCAGCATTTGGGAGATGTGAATTYCCTCACTGGACCTGGCAACCCTCTGGTAAAAGCTTGAGAGCTCCCCAGAGTTAGAACCTTTAGTAAAGGGTATTGATTCAGAGGGTTCTGATTTTCCATATGCCTACTGGAGATAACTCACTGTTAGTTAGGCAGCTCCAGAGTAACAGAAATTTAAAAAAAAACAAAAAAAAACCAAAAAAGGTATCAGATTGCCTAGGCAGCAGGTTCAGCAGCCAACAGGGAACACGATGCATGGGGAGCTGCTGCCTCTCTCTGGATGCAGGACACCACACACACCAGCCCGCGAGGATCCCTTGGCTCTCTCTGCTAGTAAGGCTCTCCTAGCTCATCTTTTCTTGGAAAAGCTGCTTGGAGCTTATCCTCTTGAAGCAGATGTTGTGGTGACGCTGAAAATCTCTGTTTTACTCCACAGACTGGAGTCACTGGTTAAAACAATTTTTAAAAGGGAGAACTGCGACAAATGCCACGTTTAAATTCTCCCTTGGTGAATTATGGATGGGTAATACATGGAGATTTCTTGTAAACAGGGTGTGATGGTTTAGAGCAGGGSTAGGGACAGATGGGCAAAGAACAGAGCTGGTTTTAAGATTGGTCTCCATTGATTCATCAGAGGAAATATATGACATCATCATCTGCAAAAGCAAGGAACTGGACACCAGAGCAAGAAACCCTGGGAAGAGCTGTATTGTTTGGATGAARGGTTCACCTACTGCTCTGTCCTTTCTCCACCATGTCCAAAATCTGACCTGTAAGAGCATGGGCTTCTGTCCCCTGTTACCTTTCAAGCTACTTCTAGCTCCTAGGACATCCTGAAGTTGAAATGATCTGTCTCTCTATTTACTAATTCCCCACAAAACTCTCTTCCCAGTATTTTGTTGCATCCACAGTGACTCCTAGAAAGAGCTCACACTGACCTCATGAAGAACCACATGCTTTGCTTTGCTTTGCTTTGCTTTGCTTTGCTTTGCCCCTGGTTCTCAGCAGCTTCCTTTGGTTGCCATTAGCCCAGTACAGAAAGGGGCAGTGAACAGTCAATCCCTGACCAGGTTTTCCAGCCTACTAAGGCTTTTCTAGACCTTTATATTCTTCTGTCTCTCTTCCAGGCTGAAAAGTTCCAGCTCAACYGAGCATGCTTTGTAGAAGTATCCAKGAGTSGACYGAAAATTTTATCAGGGTGAGCYTGTGCAAAARAAMCACAMAAACTTCAGAGCTGGATCCTGCCACTCCTATGTATGAAATTTGAAAGCAAAATCAATGGAAGTGCCTCTAAATGAAGAGTGGCAGACACTTCTGCTTACAAAGCAAGATATGTGTTAGCACTCATTTGTTCTGGTAATGTGGCAAGGGCTGCTTCTGGGATGTGTCTGAATTGTAAAGCCCAGGGCCCAATGTAAAATCTGCCATCTCCCATAGACACACTTCAGGTGGAGAGCACCTCAGATTTTGATCTTTTCAGTTTTGACAGTCACTTCTAAAAATACTGGTCATGCAAAATGAGATTCCAAGGRAAGGTCTCCCACATTATTCTGTCCTTTTTAAAAATTTCATGTGGGTACCTTAACCTTTTGAAATTTGCCAAGGTATCTGAAATGAATGTGTTTGATACCTGAAGTGGCTTTTTTCTCCATTTTATTTCTATTGTTGTGAAATTGGAGCACTGTAGTATTTTAGGTAGAAATAATCTATTTGAAAGGTTATTTGGCTTCTTTTAGTGCAAATCTTGGTAGTGAGTCAGAACTGAAGCACTGCATTACTCAGCCAAACTTACTTTGCATACATATTAGTGCTGTGTAATAATAACAATAAATCAAGAATCTGTCCACACAATTTTTTGAATTAATCTTGTCTACACACTATTTTACCTTGCAAACAGATAAATTTGCATGTGTATAGGATGGTTTGATATTTGATATTCTCCCTAATCCTTGTTTTGTTCTTTGGAGAATACAGCCCTCAAGAAGCAGGTACAAACAAATATAATTCTCTCAATCTCCCRCCTGAAGAAGGAGGACTTAATAAAGGAAAGGAGGTTGTCTATCACTCAGTACAATAATACTGAAAATAATGAAGATATGCATGTTGAAGGCTCTTCCATTGGAATGGGGAACCCTGTTTCCTGCAGTCACTGAAAACAGACCAGGAAATTCATTTGTWTGACCTTTCATTGGCTTTGATTTTTGACAGGAAGCACACAAATAGKGAGCAGTACAGGCAGCTTCATGATAGGAAAGCAAAAAATCTGCCTTCCAGGGTACCAGTGCACTTTGTTGGAAGGAGAATTGTCAACATGCAAATATTGGTGATCCAGAACTGCCTCTGTGCAAGTGTGTGGGAGAGGAGATTCTGCTGCAATTTTCACAATGCCTTTTGTTTGAGTTGCCTTTTCCATATGGTCCACAGCCCTGCTCCATAATTTGCTACATTTGGGTTTGCMTAAGTGAGTCTCATTCTCAGGTCTGATTTGTTAAGCAAGTCCTACCTGGTGGCACCTTGGGGAATCCCATGAGAGGAGAGAAGGCTCATGGACAATTTTCATGTATCCATTGCTTGATGGAATTGCTGGATCATTTATAATGCTGATCTAATAAAAGGTGTGACCATACTCCTTACAATACCTGATCTTCAGCCAACAAAATCAGGGAGAAGATGCCACAGCTGGCTACAGATCTTTTTTTCCAGGGTTTGCACACAACACAGAAACCTTAAGTCAAATATTTGGTTCTATAACCTCTCAGCAATTAAGTAGACCCTCACCCAGAGCAATTGGTCTGTATTAATTTATATCCTGGTCACCTGGCCCTTCACATTTCCTCTCTGTGAAATCTGTTCCACTGTCTTCTTTAAATTAATKTCTCCTTCATTACATCAATGTTTCTCAAACATAGGTATTCTTATCCTGGATATGATTATTGACCTGTCAWCCTAAAATCTGGGTTCATGATGTGCAGTTCAAAGGTTTAAAATGAAACAACTCAGTCCTAAAAAGCTCCTAGCCAGACAGAAGATGAGAAAAAGGGAGAACCAACAGGTGGAGTGAAATGTAAAATGGCAGAGCAGGGCTCTTTCCAGGATTTGGAGGCACCTCCACATMCTCACCCCAATTCAGAGGATACAGTGGTTTGGCACATGACCTGAGCTGCACTGTTAGTCTCTACAGGCTGCTCTGTTAAGTCCTAACTTGTAATTCAGAGAGWGCATGTGTGCAGAATCTGGTTTTTAAATAAGAACAATAGATTTTAAATTTTCTTTGCAAAAACACTTTCTTTAGCTGGTTATGAACATTTGACATAGGTGGGGGAGTGTCATCACAATACTGCTTTTTCCATTAATGTCCAAACAATATGCTTTTCATCTCAAATATAAACTCAATGTCATTCCTTCATCGACCACAGGGAAAAACAGGTAAAATAAAGTACATCAATTGAGCTGGCAAGGAAAATTAGGCATCGTGGATAAGGGTTTGAACCAAAAGTAATACTATGGAGATAATGACAGGGAAAAATAGTGTAAATTCCACAGGGACACTCCTGATTTCTGGCCTAATTCACAAACACTACTTGCCATAAGGTACCACTTGAGTAATGTAAAAGGAAAGCACATAGATATGATGAGAAACATAAGCAGCTGACTTCTTTATGTGGCAGTAAACTGGGGTAATCTATTCCTGTCCACTAATGTTTATAAACATATTGTAAACAAGCACAAATGAGCAGCTCATCTCTCTGAGGGGACCAGATGCATCCTTAACACTGATTAAGTGTTTTGTTCTGCCTGAGTGTCTGGCAGAGGTTTTTGCTCCAAAGCAGAGGGAGGGAGACAGAGTAATGACAGTCTCATATTCTCCTGGCTCTTTAACTGCTTTGGGGGATTCAGCAGGCAGTATAGCATGGATAATTCTGCTGATGATCATTTCCCACTGCACTCCCTTGCACGGGATGCATTTTGCAYGTCAGGTGTTTAAAGCCACTTCCCAAGTCTTCTTTCTTGCAAAGGAAATCAGAGAGATGAGCAGAGCAAAATCAGCAGTTGTGCTTGGGAAGGTCCCCTCACCCACTTCCATCTCCTTTAATGCCATCAAAACCAGCTGAATGCTGAGTCAATGTCATGATAGCAATCACAAATACAGCAAATTCTTCTTCTTCTTCTTCTTCTTCTTCTTCTTCTTCTTCTTCTTCTTCTTCTTCTTCTTCTTCTTCTTCTTCTTCTTCTTCTTCTTCTTCTTCTTTTGTGTGTCAGTAAGGTGCCTCTCACTCTTCAGAAGCCTGAGGTCTAAAACCGGCAAAACTTTCATTTTTGCAGCTTCCTACAGAAATTTGGGTCAAGAATGATTTAATAACTCACCTCATTCCTGCCCTGTGAATCCACAGCCAGCTCCTACTCTTSTGTGGGGTGTAATTTTTAGAGCTGYRTTTTATGGGCAGTTCTGCACTCCTTCTCTCCCTCCCCATTAATTACAGCCAGAAATGCAATTCAGATGGACTCAGATGAACCCTTTGTTGGGTAGCAGGGTGAGGATTTGCAGCCAACAGTGYACAAGCAGAATGGAGATCAAAAAATCCGAGTTTAGCTATTTGTTGGTGTGAAATCCTCAAAGCCAGCTGCAAAAGCTTTCAAGCCAARGAGCTTTCTTTCCTCAGAAAACTGAGGTGTGCTSTTTYTGCTAGCTTAGTTAAGGAACCTGCYTCTGTCTTCCTGGCAAAATTCACTGCAGGAATGGAAACTGGTACGAAATGCTGAAAGATGGGCTTATTTTCTTTCTCTAGAAACAGAGAAGTAGTGGGAATGTTTTATAAAGTGCAATGGTTATTGTTTTGTATTATTTATCTTTTTGCCAGATTTTCTTTTTTGATGACTACTAGTAAGCTAGGCAGTTTTGTCCAGTGTATCATTTAAAACAATGCTTGCAAAAGTCTGATTTACTGATATTGTTCACATTGCCTTTGGCAAAAACAGACAGTTGCCACAGCTAACGAAGTAACTTTTGAGCCTCCTTAACTTGCCCTTATACTCTTACACTTTTAAATAAATGCTTGAAGAATTTCGTGGGCCATCAGAAGCTGTGCACAATTTGTGTGATTGCACATGAATGATGAATGTGTGAATGTGTAAATGTATTTGTGTTTTCTGTTATATCAACTACCTCTATTTGCTCTGCCACTGTATACCTAGTGTAGCTTTAATTTAGGGTAAAGGTGTTGTGACATGGTCTATCTGTTATTAACTGTGTAAATAAGATGTAGCTCTGCAAAAAAATACACCCCAAACTAGACAAAATAGGGAAGTCAACCCTACATAGCACTAAGACTTGTATCTCCAGAAGTTACTCAAGCAGTGTAAGGAAAGAAAACTGAGTGGCTGGCTCTGGGTGGGTCCATCAGCTCCCCTGGTCCCTGATTCTCTATTARCCTCAATGAACAACATAGTTGACCCCAGGGCATCACTTCAGGTCCACTTTAAATACAGCCTTGGATTGCTGCTTTGTGGGCAAAACAGCAAATCCTGGGTATTCCTGTTGGGGCTATAAAGACCCACATCTGAGCTGAAGCATTTGGAAGCAGAGATTTCTGAGGGGAAGATTTTTTTCCTTTCTTTTTTTTTTTTAATGAAATATCAAGGGGAAAGTCCACAACAAAAAAATCTGTTTAAAGATGCAAATGATGTAAAAAGGTCAGGAAGATTGATTGGAAATTTAAGAAAGGTTTCTTTCCCCTCAGTGACATGGAAGATGGATTGCAGGACAAACAACATTAGCTGCTTATATTCTCTTTTTCCCTTTCAGGCTAACACATCAATGCTAATGAACCTGGATGCTCTATTTATTTGCATATAAGTTCTACTGCACACATTAAACCAAAACATTTTTTCCATCACTGCAGATATTTTAGGATCTATTAACATTAATGACTTACCTCTTCACTGAAAGAAAAACTCTGTGAAAAGAAAATCAACCCTTGGCTCCCTAACATAAAGAAGTAGATCCTCAGGGCAGCTGAAATGTCAGAAAAGCATTAGCATGCCAAATCTACAGTCTCCTCCATTTGCAATTTCATTGCCATGTCTTTTTCTCATTACCAGTCAAGCAAGTTTGGAAATAAAAAGGGAAAACTGCAAGGTACAGATTTGTGAAGCATCTTTTCATGTTGTGGCTGGTAAAACTCCAACTGCATCTCTGTGAGGACACTGGCAGCTCTTGTGGAAGCTGACCCAGTGTCTCTGGTCTCTGGAGGTGACACTGAGGGGTCCCAGATTCTCCAGCATCCTYAGGTGATGCATTCAAAATTCATTGCACACTCTAGAATCTGTATTCAACAGTCTCAATATTTTCAGAAAAAGACTGTGCTCCTTCCCAAAAATAACAGGCAAAAAGAGGGGGTTTAGGATGAGGACAGAACTTTGCAAGCTGAAGGGAGCTTTGTGACTTCCCACAGTCATTCAGAGTGCTTCTGTACCCAGACAGAAGCAAACCAAGAGCTCTTGAGTAACTATTAATTCTGTTCATAATGCAGGTATGACTGTAAGGAAATTCAGATGTTGCTGCTAGTTAGGCTCATTAATTACTTGGGCTACAGRAACAATGAAAATAGAAATTTCCTGAAAGCAGAACCTGGGTCTGTGCATGTTTGCAAACAGCAAGCAGAGTCCAGACTCTCCTGGAAGGAAATCTTTCCAGAAGGTGGGAGAAGTTGCAGACAGCAACTTGCTGGGGGTCAGCTCACTGGAAACCATGCTCATGCTTCTGGCCACAAGGAATTTGGGTTTCAGGCAGATGCTCTGGTCTCTGCCTCACGTCTGGACTGTAATTGTYAAAGAGGGCATTTTCCCTCCTCTGGCACAGCCCAGAATGGACATGCAATTTCACATGTYCCCTCAGCCCTGACGTGTAGGTGAGGTTGTCACTTATAATCTGGGGAGGAGGCATTTCACAGTGAAAGCAGATGAAATGGAGCCTTAAGTTTCTTGCAGCCTTTAATGCATCAGAGGTGAGAGCTGCTGTGAAGCACTTGCTGACTCCCTGGCTCTCCCYACCTGTTGCTGAGGGACTGTGATGTGTTGTAGTGCTGGAAGGGTCATTTTTCCTCTGTGCCTGTAATCAGCAGAGTGTGAGGAAGAGGAGAGAGATAACCAGAAACCACACAAGAATCAGCTCAGCTTTCTATGATAGACACATCTGGAAGCAATTGCTACTTTCATTAGTATATTGATTTTCTCCTCTTCTGGCTATTCTCCCACTTAACTATTTGTTCAGCTTGATTTGGGTTATCTATTGCCACAGAGAGGCTTTGTTTAAAGCTGCTTTTTGGCAGTGTAGAAAACGAGAAAAAAAATGGAAAGAGTTCTGCCTTCCCTCACCAGGTTACTACATGCTTASAATGAACACCTGAAGAATGGAAATGTCACTCATTCTTATGAGGAGGAAAACTCATCCATCCATTTTGCCAGCTGGACTGACTCATCACTTTTCCTGGAGAGGTGTCTATGGGACAAAGGCAGATGTGATAGGGGAGCATGGGTTTCTCCTGCTGCTCAGGTACAGTTGCTRCCTTCTGCCAAGATGAACACAGGGACTGGTTGGCTCTGTACTGAGGTTGTGGACTGCTATGGAGCCATGGCTTTCACATCAGCTTTAGACCTGAGGAACACCTCAGCCTGTCTCGCTTGGGAGCCTTTTTTGCTGCCTCTTAGTTTGAATCTCCCTGGAAAAATGCTCCTGCTGACTTTCCACAATGCATCCTGTGCTCCTGCCTTGCTTCTCCTTCAAAAGTTGTTGGCACCCACTGTCATTTCTTTTTGATTCAGTCTGGTTTAGTCCCTGTGGTGATTTCTATGTGTGGGGGATCGTTACTGTAAAAGATTTCATGGTGCAACTCTCCCCTCAGTGTACAATATTGTGTATGGGACAGGTTGTAGGGCTTCTCACTCATGCTAAGCTGTGCATCGCCCACTAYTGTGACTTAATGCATATGTAATGAATTAAAAATCCAGAATGAGTAAYGGTTATAGCTGATTTGACCTTACTTTGTACAATGTGAGGCCATTTCTGGCAATCGTGATCTCATTGTAGCTTTAATGACCTCATCTAATTATTGCTAACTCAAAGACCTTTAGTGCCTTAATGTGAGTCAGAGAATGCACACCAGCAAACTAATGAACTCATCACACTGTGCTAGTCTTTGGCCAGAAACAGGGATTCATTTGGAAAATTAGAAAAAAAAAATACATTAGGGAGAGGAAGCTTGAGATTATTTCACATTTATTTCCCTGACTTGAAAGARGAAACTATAATGATATTGCTGTAGGGAAAAAAACCCATATAGATGAAAGTAATATTATTGATTGCTGYAAACTATTCAGTTGAGTGAAAAGGATAGAGGAGCAATGTATTGGAGTTCTGGAAAGAAGCATGGAAAGGCACATGGTGTTTACAGCTCTTCTAGATTATTCTGTGGACACAGGAAAGTAGATGATGGAAGAATCACCCAACTTAGGACCAGAGGAGTTTCTGGACCACTCACCCAATTATAGCAAAGCAAAGAAAGGCTATCAATCTCTCCACTTGGAAGGCATAAAATCAGTCTATTTACAAAAATATTTAATTTTTGTATTCTCTCTCAGTAAGAACAGGGTCTGTAAATGTACAAGCCTTTCTCCAATCCATTAAAGAAACCTGTTGTTTCCCACCAACAGGTAGTACAGGTTGTTATAAACTATTAAGCTYCCCAAATCAATGTTTGGTCTCTAAATACAACAGTAGACCATCAATRTCATAATACAGTGAACTTTAACAGCAGGGCACTCACTGTGTATTAATCAGCTTTCAAAGAGGGCCTTTAAATGTCATGAGAATGAAGGTCTTATGAAATTTCAATTAATTTCTSCTTCTGGCCAGACCAGGAATATTGGGAGAATAGGCTTTTGTACAACACAATGGCACTTGAGTAACTGGGAAACCAAGTTTCCCTCAGACAGAACACARGACAATTTCATTACCTTTCTTTTTCATTATTTTTTCTGACTTCCAGGTGAAAGTGACTTTRAAATCTGATTAAAAAAACACAAGGGCAGCATTTTTTATCAAGGGGAATTCAACTTAATCTGCATYTAAATGTTTTGAAGGGGCATTTAGAAATGCAAGCAAATATAAGCAGCCATGATTCCTGCCAACAGACATGGGCACTGCTCAGCACCCMTGTGCTGGTAGGGGTCTCCCAGCTCAGTGGCTGCTCTCACAGTCTTCCCACAATATGCTGGAAATTATGTTTCCCCAGTGCCAGAACCCATTTTAGTAATGYACCTCATTTCTATGCTACAATATTCAGCTGATGAACAGGAAATCCTGGACATAGCAAGAAAGGCGACTAAACTCAGGGCCCCCCATATTCCCTAGGTCTGTGTCTGGATCTCAGTATGTCCAAGGACCACAGTGCTGTCATTGCTCACTGAGCAGAAATGCAGTTGCAGACCATTCTGTGGAGCATYTTGATGCATTCAGTTGTCACCACAGTTTGGAACAAAAGCTAGCTCCAGCAGATCAAAATCCTTTTCAGGATTAAATTSTTTTCTTAAATTCACTAATAATTTTCTTCTCAGAGGGACACAGCAGTTCCTTAGGAKCTGGACCATGGCCACAAATGCACAGGGTGTCAGGCAGACACTAAAATAAATCTGAAAAAGAGTATATGAACTGCTCAATTCACATTCCTACCTCATCCCTTCTCCAGATTTCTACCTGCTTGGCTGAAGAAGGGTGCTCTGGATCATGATTTTGGTCAAGACAATGGTGTATAATCACACCACCAGGTAGGAAAGTGAGTATTACTTCGTTTTATCACCATATAAACATAACCTTGCAATTCACAATACCCTGACTATTCATATTTGATTCTTGCAATTTTACTGATATCAGCAAGCTGAAGCGTAGATGCTGAAATCCCTGAGAGGGTCAGGGAGAATATGGCTAATAATACCTGAAACCAGTCATTTAAGTCCTTTTTTTTCCTCGCAAATATGTTCATTCCTGGAGCTTCTCATAAGTCCCAAGAACTGCATTGACTTTTATCAATTGAAATTTTGGCCCTTACACTCAATTACAAAAATATATGGATCTTCAGAGTATCAGGAAAAGAGAGCTTTATTGATCTTTCTGTACTGGTGGTGCTTCCATTCCGTTTTTCAAAACACATAGGCTTCTGTTTACATAAAGACAATCACTGGCAATATTCCCAGTTTAGAGACATAATTAAGCATGAAATCAATCAGCTTTGGAATGCAATCCCCAAGCAATTCAAAGTTTTAATCATGCTAAATTGGTCAAAATCAAAAGTTCATCTTTTGAAAAATACAAAATTATGTCCTTCCTCTGCCAAAAACCAAAGTACTCCTAGCAACAAGAAGACTTAACCCATAACTTCAGTTGATAGATCTGGAAAGAAATTGTGAATATTGTTAGATAATTTCCCTGAGGTGAATCATTGTTTATTCAAAACTCGGTGTTTGTTTTATGTGGTTTCTCCACGTGGAATTAGCAGGGATGTGGGGAAACAGCTTGCAGGTGGAATGGGAYTCAGGGGTTGGTTTGTTTTGTTTTGCTCTTTGTGAAAGAAGTAACTCTGGGCGTGATCAAATGATCTGAGTTGCTGATGGTAAATTCCTCAGTGCTTCCCTTCTGCCTGTGTGTGCAATACATCCTGAGCCCTCTCTGAACATTCGATTCAGCACTTACTGGGGTCAATTTATAGGCTGCCCCTCTGGCTCCTGTGAGCACACTCTGAACCAGCTGGAAGCACTGGGATGAAGCCAAGGGTAGTGTAAATCTGTGTGTCTTTATGAGTGTGTGCAAGCAGAGCACTTGTGTCATCCAAAAAAACCTGCTCACCCACAGACAGAGTGGGGTGCTTTGCATCCCTGGGGATGCTGAGTGGGCGGTGTGTGTTTAAGGTAATAAAGTCCAGAAACACATCTGTCCAGGAGCCCTCCCAGGTGCTTTCAGGTCGTTATTTTAAGAGCACTCCCCTCCTCCATTTCCCCTCTCAGAAAGCCTATCAGGTGAGGAAAGAGTATTTTGTCTTGAATCAAACATCACCTGCACTGATGGTATGAAGAACAATATGGGGTGTCTACAATTCAGCACCATGCTGTTGTTCTCAGGATACAGAAATTTCTTTCCTTTCACGAAAAAAAAAAAAAAGCTGTTGCTTTAGTAACAAATTATCCCTTAAAAGCAACATAATCAGCTTTCAGGAAAGTACTGATGCAAGTGCCGATACTATTACAGCAGAAGAGCTTCTAATTTTTCATTTTTGTCTGGGCAAACCTCTTCAGCATGGGATACTTCCATCATCACCCAAGGAAAAGAAAGGAAGAGCAGGACAGAGTGGTAATTGGCCTGTGCTGGGATCAAAAGCAGTCACACAATGCTAAAATCTCTCTGCTTTTTAAGCAGAGTTCTGATGAATGTGAGTACCCCTGCCCTCCAATGGACGTCAGCTGTGACACTAAATAGAGAAAGCATCTCAGCATATCGGGTCCTGATGTGTAAATYCTCATTTGGTGTGAAAGAATGGCAGAGATGAAGTGTGACTCTTGACTGCACACTGTGATTTGAGCTTCCCTGCAAAGTATTCGTGCCTGCCTGATGTACTGCACTACACTGCACAACTCAGATACCATTCTGGGACACACTGCAAAATYGCTACAAGGAAATTAATATGTATAGGTAATATTTTCTGCCAGTTAAAAACTAAAGAGGAGCAAAATCAGGGCAGTTGTAGCAGCTGTATGTTCTGTACAGACACAACCTTATAGCAGTCCCTACAATTCAGAAATTGGGGTGCTTTCTTTTTTTTTCCAATAATTTTGACAGAATACTTCCCTTTGATCTGTTCCAAATGAAAAGAATTTGTGACATTTGCAGCAGGACCCACTGAAGTTTGTTCTCTAGTTTTTTATAAATGAGGTGAAGCCGTGATTGAAAACACAGATTTGAAAACAGTGGAGAGAAAAATGAGAGCAAACAATTGCTTAAATTTTAACTTGATGGTTTGCACCTAGGACAAACAGAGTGCACCCAACCAGAATATAATACTCCACTGGATTTTTATTAAGGTTTTATTTTTATGATTGCTTAGATGTGTAAGAATCTCTCTCTTATCACACAGTTTGGATGTGGGACAGACAATGTGATTGTACAGWGGGACATCAAACTGTTGGCAAAATGATGCTGAAGACATCTGGACTCAAGTCCCCTTTCTGCTGAGCCCTTGAGTATGAGACCAAACTATGAAGGCACAGACAACCTCACTGAGAATGAATTCTGCCCTTTTGCAGTGTCTCACAGACCAGAAGGACCATGCTCTTCTTGACCACAGAGGGTGTGTTCAGTGCMCTTGTGGCACTGTTAAAACAACTCTCATTCTGTCTTTCAGGTTAGCAGCTCTTTAGGGTAGGGTGGAAACATCCCTACCCACCCTGCTTCCCTGCCTTTGCATTTCTATKAACTGCAGATCAAAGCAGGATTTCTTGCTCTGTTTTGATTGCAACAGGATTCAGGAGCGAGTTGGGACAAAGGATGAATGTTGTTATGTATAATATCAAAGTCTGAAGAACAATGGAAAATGTTAATATAACTCAACAAGGGTGCTTGGTGTAATAAAAACACAGAGGAAAACACATGAAAGCAAGTTGTAAATACAAACAGAAAAATTAGAAGAGGAAATGAGGGCATTTAAGGTGGCTCAAGCTCTGATGTGCAGCATGGACYATTTCACTTGCATTTAGAAAAACCTCTGCCTCCCTGGGTGCTGCAAGATGGGTGACTGTGAGGCTTGCTCAGGTTTGAAACCTGTCTCAGATCTCTGTAACAAAAGTGTTGCTTCTGATTTCAACAGGATTGCCTCTGATTCAGGTTGCTGAGAGCAAATGGAGCAATTAGCACCAGACAACTTCACCACCTCCTCTCACACAGTTCCTGATCTCACAGACAGTTGTGACATAACTCATCCTAAGYGTGAGCCCTCCACAAAAGCTGTTTTCATAACCAGAGTTTTGCTTTGAACTAACTTCTGTCATCAGAAGCTGCTTCATTAATTCTGCAAGGCAGGCTGCAGCTAAAGTGAAAAAATTTCAGCACCATCTTTGATGTCTTATCATCTCAAAATGCTTGCAGCCTTTCACTTTCCACTGGATGTGTAGGATGGTTGTAAGATAAAGTGATGAAAGAATTAAAAGATCATATTTTAAAAAATGTAATAATAAAATTATTTCTAATAATTTCTAATTTTGAGTAATAAAATATCATACCATTACAAAGTAATAAAAATGTAATAAAATTGAGGTCTTAAGAAGATTTAAAATATAATTGCAGCTTTTAATGTTGYAATAATTATACAATTAAAATTACAAAACCACATATAATAATTAAAACAGAATATCCTGCTGTGACAGTATCAGAGATTCTGTCTGAATCAGGTTCATTAATGAAGTCTCTACATACAATAGATAGATTAATGTAGAATCAGTSCTCCTCAGATAACTTGTGGGGMTTGGTTTTGAATGTGCTTGGGTGAAGTGTGAATCAGAATGCTGATTTCCARCTGATGGTGCATCCTTTGTGTTCCTRAATTYGCTGTCATCCCCACTCAGCTTTCTCTGCATCCTGCACTAGAAGCTTTCCCCTATTTTTTGCATTAAAATACCTGCAGCTGGATTCGTGATATTGTCAGGGGACCTCCCTAAATTCCTCGAGATTCCTTTGTGGCATCCAACATGRTGTGACTGCCCCTGTCCCTGAGTGCCTCCATCAGCCAGCTCTGAGTCTCCTGCCTCCCAAAAGTCACCAAGGCAAATGCACTAAAAGGCTCAGTTACGTGGTTAAACCAAGGCAAGGAGCAGAATGTTAGATAAACTCAGGGTTTTTTTCAAGGATACATGTAATTTCTTGCATTTAGATAGACAAACCATTGGTATTTCAAATGTGTGCTTCCAGAAATATAACAGAGTTTAAAGAGCCCTAAAGGGATGTTTAACAACACATCTCCAGCTACACAGATATAAAGTGATGGAGAATATAGAARGGAACCAAAGCTTTTGAGTCTAAATGACCAATTTTTTCAATGAATCAATTTCAATAGAAAAAGTGAAGGAAACAGAGATGAAAGCAATTTTTGGGTCTATTTGTTGACACCTTTCTCATGTACCCTCTGTTGGGTATTTTATCTATATTCACTTTTATATTTTTCTAAACTGCAGGTGTCACCTATTTAAAGATGGAAAAAAATATATTTAAACACAAGCAGGTGAGTTTTATTACAAAAGCCAAGAACCAACTCCAGAGGTTGAAGATTTGTGATGATATTCTTTCAAATAGGTCCTGACTGTGCTTGCGGATATCAGCTTTGAAACAGTGCCTGATGAAAATAAATCAGTTACAGGTTTCATAAGGGGACAGGGACAGACCCAGACTGGCTGCACCTCAAAAGCAAAATCACAGTGAGGTTGAGAAAAGGATTGGCTGGAAGTGACTAAAATTTCCCTGACCTTTTTGACTCAGGGGAAAATTTAATATGTAGAATGGTTCTGAAGATGTATAACTGGTGGGAAAAAGTCAATGAGGAAGACAATGTGTTTTCATGTTGTTCAGAAGTTCAGGTGCCCCACCCAACAGCAGGCATGAGTTCTGGGGCCAATGCAAGCTGTGGAAAACTCCCACAGATCTGCTGCAGTGAGCAAGCTCTGTCCCAATTTGCTTGGTTTGTACCTTGCTTCATTTGGTCACATGTAACTATTGCATTGCAAGAAACAATAGATAGTGGGTGCCTATCGCCACTCTCCCCTCAGCTGGAATTTGCACACTCTGCTCTGCAGGTTTGCTCTATCCCAGACTGAAATGTTGTGAATAATTGTGAAAAGCCACCCACAACTCTGATTATGCTTTAGGAAAATATAAACCACAGATCTGGCTGTTACCTAACACATGTGAGTGGTAACTGAGCTGTAAATGGAAAGAATGAGACTTTTCAAAGAACCATCCCAGCACTGCTCAGGTTGCACAGTTTGGCCTGTGTGATACCTGYTGTACACACAGGGTGGGGAAAAGAAACCCCTGCTACACATCATTATTGCCTTGTACTGCACCTTCTTTGCCCATTGCATAARAAAAGAAAATAAGGGGCTATTTGAACCTCAAACTGATGAAATATTCATATTTAGTGTCTTTTCTTTTTAYTCCTTGTTTCAAAATCTCCTTGGTTGAAAAACATGGGAAAGAATTTTCTTGGAAGTGATGTTACCCTGACTTTTTCACCCCAGACATATGCTTTCATCTCATTGGGGATCTTTACCTCAGAGAAYGCTCTGGGCCACAAAAGACACAACATTTCATGATTACAGAATCTGCCCCCAGTCAGGCATTTGTTACCTCACACCAAAAACAAACAGAAATCCCATAGCAGGGAAGAAATTCAGTCATAATTCTGACCGGTGCATTTTAGTTCTCTGGACACAGAAATTCAGCCTGCAGACATGCAAACATGGAGCTTTTCTCCTCGCTGTGCTGGCAGTGAGCATTGTGCTGATTCTGCAGGGTGCTGAGASCCACAGAGCAGAACTGGAAATCGAGTTAATCAGTACATTTGAGCAGCCACGGTGCTGAACAGGGAGCTGGTGTGACTGCACTCTGTTTCAAATATTGCCTTGCTCTGCCTTTAGGCAGGACAACTCACCCCTACAAGCCTTGGTTTTCCCTCTGAACTCCAAGCCAGTTTGTGCTCTTGCTATTTGTTGTGATGGACTGCTTCATTCCTTGACAGACGAGCTCCAGTTGTGGCTATCAGCTACTGTCATATGTAACAGCAAATAAACATAACAGTTATCATGTGTAATAGCAAATAAACATAACAGTTAACATTAGAGTGTCAAATCAGGCTTAATGTTGTGTGTGCCCATGTTTATTAGTGCTTGGTGTAGTATGTGTTTCATAGGGAAAATATATCTTTGCAGTGTAATAAACAGTTTTGGCAGGGATGGGGTGAAATTTAATTAGACTTTCGGTGCTGTTGGAAGCATGGAGAGCTAAAGTGTAGGTGCTTCCTCAAAACAGATAAAATCTTCAAATATCTTTACAGAAAA
>CADDXX010000496.1:36114-80350 GCA_902810485.1 Alauda arvensis
ACAGGGCCCAGTGGTCCCTATCTGTGCTTCTCATCCACCCTTTCTCTGTTCCTCCACAAGAGAGCAGCTTGCTAAAATTAAAGTTAAAATTAAAAGAGAACAAAGTAAGCTAAAGTCAATAAACTTCTTAATTTATCAGAGTGTCTTTTCAGGAGAAAAGAGTGAAGAATATCAGAAACTGGGGAATCAGACAGTCTTTGGTCAAATAAAGCAAAAGGAGTTTTCTCTGGTTCATGCATGCTAGACTTGGCAGAGTCCCAAAGTATGGGATGAATCCAGAAGTTTGATCAAAGGARCAGACTCTGAACATGGACAGAAATCTCTCATGCAGGAATTTTTTCTGTTCCTAGTGAAATAAAATGTATTAAGATGGATAGAAAAGAGAAAACTAGAGATTTGTACTRCAAAGAAGCCTTGCATTAATACAGTTAGATTCATGGCTTAGGACAGCTTTCCCACTGTGTGATATGCAGAAGCAACAGAGAAATTCAAACAGATTTGGCCAGCTCTCTCTATTTCTCATAAATTGTAATTTTTCCAGTCAATATCTTGCTGCAAGTCTAATCATCTTGAATACATACACAAGAGGCATTTCCAGCTCAGCCAGTATGATGAAGTAATAAAGCTAAGAATGAGAAGTTATATCACATTCCCCATCCACTATCTGTATTGGAATACAATTAATTCTCATTTTCAGGAGCTCTATTTTTTACATATATTTTCAGAGAGTAAGAAGCAACATTGTGTTATATTCCAGTTACTAAAGTCTTTCTCCTTAATTGAGAAAAATGTTAGAAAATAAGCTGATACCAGCCCGCTTCTGTGGCTACTGTTTTATTTAGTCAGGGAGTAGTTTATTTTAATTTGTAATATTTAATGCACAGTGGGTGTTTAGAAGAGACTGCTCCATTCYTCAAAGTAATAAATGGTGTGCAGCAAAAGAAAATGTTTCTATGACTGCTTTAAATCTCTTGGGAAATGATGAATTGAAAGGTACTATTGTCCAAGCATTGATATAGATTACCAACAAAGAGCTGGCTCCAGTAGGTCACCAATTACATCAAGGCAGCAGAAATGGCTATTTGAGTTCCAGTCACAACTTCACAGCRTGAGCCATCTCACTGCTATTTATTCACCCTAATATAGTTCTCAATCAAATACCTTTTACTCCTTGTATAGGTGCTCATATGACTCTCCTGCATACTATTCTGCTGAATGGCTCAGAAAGATCTRACAAATAACTACAGGTCAATCGTGTACCTCTGCCCTGGGGATCGTGATTTAAAAGATCGGTATCACGTTTTGGTCTTTCTGCTTGTACTGTAATTTCAAAAGTAGATGACACAACAATGCATGAAATGAGTTTTTAAAATGGAATGAAAAATCATTTTCCAATACACTTTAAACTGCCTTTGTTAACTCCCACTCTCAGGAACTTTAATGGCATAGTGCTAAGGGGCATTCCTGGCTGATGCTAATCATTATATCTTGTGTTTGCTTCAGCAGTGTTTATAGCAGTGGATCTGGCTCAGCAATTGCAGCTACAATATGTTTCCCTTMAATATTTTCCCTGATTTCCTCACTCCTTATTAGCATTGAAATGTCATTTATTGAAGCAGGTTAAGGATTTCAGAAGCCTTCATTTGRGATGGGTTAACTCCATGCAAGTTGTGGTCTCCTTGGCAATACTTTTGAGTTTGAACTTGCTCATCAGCTTTCATGYGAGCAGGATAGCATGCACTTGGCTCCTTGTCACTTCCAGCTCAGGAAATTAAATAAATTAGCATTATTGGATTTTTGTGGTGCTTTAGATCTCTGCTAGATCAGCTAAAGTGAAAATGGCAAGGACAGCKTTCTCCTGAATGAAATGATGTCTCTACTTGGGCCCTGAGCCCATACAAAAACATAAACTTGTAGATGCACTGTCTCTTGCATGGAGAAACTGCTGAACTGGATTATTTGCTGTCAGGGTTTTACCCCAGCCAGCAGCCAAGCCCCACACAGCCACTCAGTCACTCCTGCACCAGCAGGGTCAGGGAGAGAATGGGAAAGGTAAAGGTAGAAAAGCCATGGGTTGAGATAAAGACAGTTTAACAAGGAAAGGAAAAGCCCCATCACAGAAACAGTGACTTGGGAACACAAACACCATCATCCCAAACACTCCTCCCTTTCTCCTCCTGACCATGATGCCATATGGTCCAGAATATCCCTTTGGACACTTTGGGTCACCTGTCCTGGCTGTGTCTCCTCCCAAYCTCCCYCACAYCCCAAGCTTGCTTTCTTAAAAAAAACAGAAAAAGTCTTGGCTCTTTGTAATTTACTATTGCTCAGCAAAAACTAAAGCATCTCTATATTAACAACTCTCTGTTCAGCACAAACTGAAGCAGTCCAGTACCAGCCTCTGTGAAAAAAAAAATTGCATCTACCCCAGGCAAAACTTATTCTGAGTAGTAAATTTCCAGGATAATTTAGTGGGGACACAGGGTTTAGTTGTTTTTACCACACCAATAACTCAGTCATGTTTATAATTCCAGATGCATTTTGTACCTTTTTTAGGCACTGTTCAAACTGTAGACAGCTGTCTACCAAGTAAAACAAGACTGGGAGTAGATTYAATCCTCTGTGCCAAAATGTGCTGTCTTAATGTGAAAAGATGGGACAGACTTTCAGGTGCAGTCCTGAAGGCACCAAAAACCAAACTCAGCATCAGACACACAGAAACATACAGGACCTTTTCCAGAGTGGAACCAGCCCTAAGGATTTTCAAAAATGTGCTGTAAAAGGGTATCATTATGGAAAAGGATTGTGTTATGCAAAGGTTCAGATACTCAAATACCTGAAGGACTATGTACATGAAGGAAACTCTCTAGCTCATCTTCTTTGCATGGGTTTTTTTTTTTAATCTCTGCTTAGATAACTTTGGTTTCAGAGACTAGCTTTTGGGGGCTTTGGTGCTTTTTTTAGTTTTGTTGGTATTTTGTATGGTTTTGTTTGTTTTTTTTGGTGTTTTTTTTTATTTGTTTGCTTGTTTGTTTTGTTAGCTTTTGGGGGTTTTTTGTGGGTTTTTTGTTTGTTTTGGCTTTTGGTGGAGTGTTTGTTTGCTTGCTGTTTGGTTTTTGGGCTTTTTTTTGAAAACACATAGGTGGCTGTTCTCCATCAAATCTCCAAATGCGTGGGTCAGGCATTACTACACATCACTTTAACTCTCTTTTACATTACAGGCAGTGAGATTCCTCAAACATTTCAGGGTTTAAAGCAGAATTTTCACAGACTGCAGTTATTTATTTTTTTTGGTAAACTCCCTGCTGGCATTTTAAAAACTCTGACAACTTGATAAAAATGTCTTTGAGATATTGTTTAACAGCCTTTCACTTAACCTGTGCTCTCTCAGGGCTCTCCACTGTTCTTATTTCCATGCAGAGCTCTCCYGTGCCCTGGAGCAAGCTCCAGACTATTATACTGGTATACACATACCACTAATGCTAAATGGTCCTTTTCACTYGTGCACACATCAACTAATCAGTATGAGGGACCTGCAGCCATCAATCTGAAAGRCTTCTTTGCCATCATCACCACTGAGGCCTACAGATCAATAAAAAGATGATATTGTTTATATAAAACCCAATAAACAAGCCCTGTCTGAGGCTTACATATGGTTTCATTCATTCTAATAAAGGAAGTGCATCTCTTATGAGCTTTAGCCCATCAGATTTCGTAAACTGCTTATTCACTTCAACAATCACTGACACAAGGATATTGTTGTATCCAAGTCTAGGTCAAGCAAGACTTACTTGATCTCATCCCATTTCCATAATAATCTCTGTCATTTCTCTAAGAGTAAGAAGGTAAGGGCACTTTTATTGCTGCAATAAAAACAGCAAAGTGATCTTCTGATGGCACTTAATTAGATTCATTTTATCTTCTTTGACTGAGCATGACATACTGTAACCCTTATTTATGAAGTAAAAATGAATGTCTTATGGTTCCTAACACAATTGAAGAAGAAATTACCGTGGTATTCCGCTTAATCTGTGTTTGTACCTGACATAAATGATCTTAAGATAAATTACAGGAAATTATTTTCTACTCCTGGTAACCATAACAACAGATGAGAATTTGTTCTAGTTCAACTTACTGACTGTTCCTGAACTCTTTAGTAATGTGTAAGAAAAATTATAAGACAAAAGCAATCCACAGAGTTTTGCTCTTGTTTGTAYAAGAACAATTTGTGAAGAACTGAAAGGTAATTTTAGGTGTAGATTAGGCTTCAATCTTTCAGCTCTTCATCAGAGGTAGGGTGAAATGCATTGCTGTTTCAAARTGTGATGGCACACACAGGTCGTGCAAGGGATCTTCCCCAAGGAGGGACACATGGCAAAGTTYAACAAAAACCTCCATGAAATGTGAGTATAACTGGAGAGGATTTTAGAAAATACTGCAGATCTGAGCTATCCCTACAAATATCTTTAAAGGACAGTAAGGATAGTTAGTGAATTAATCACCATGACAAGCTGATACTGGTATAAGGGACCTGGAAAGCTCAGAGGCTTTGAAGAAGTTGAATTGAGCAGAGTAGGTCACTGCAACAAATGAGTTTTCAAAACTGGAAAAGAGCCCTCAGTGCACAGGGACACAGCTAAGAGTTTTGAAGAAATTCTGAGCTTTTAATTGAACAGGTCTATAAATATCATACAACCACCAGATAACACGACTTGGTAAGATCCCTCAAAGCAGGGCCTGCTGTGAGGTCAGAAAAGGTTGCTCAAGGTTTTAGCCAGTCAACTCTTGAAAACCACCAAKGATGGAGACAGCCAAAACTCTGTAAGAAGCCTGCTCCATATTTGAACTGTTCTCATTGTGAAAAAGTTCCTCCACACATGCAATATCCATAATCTTTATAATCTTTATATGCAGTTATTTCATTTTATGGCTCTTTTTCTCATGATCTAGCATACTCCACTATGAAAAGCCTGGCTCTGACTTTTCAATGATCTTCTCTTAGTTACTYGGAGGCTGAAGATATTAGGTACGCTGAAACCACAGCTCCTCCAGGCTGAGCAACTCCAGGTCCCTCAGATCTCCTCAAAGGGAAAATGCTCCCAACCTGAGTAGCCTATTGGCTCTCCCCTGAATTTGCTACACTTTTTCAATATCTTGTTCATATTTGGGGGCCCAGACTAAACAAATTATCCAGCTATGCTTTAACAAGTGCCAAGCAGAATGGATAATCACTTTCCCTGATCTCTTATTTCTCCTGTTGGTACAGCCCCAGATGCTGATGGCTGTTTTTGCTGGTTTTGCTGCCTGGGCACATGGTTGCCTCATGAGCCTGGAAAGATGCTCACATCCATTTCAGCAGAGCATCTCTGCAGCCATCTCTCTCCCCTGGCCAACTATTGCTGAGGATGAGTCTTTCCCAAGGGCAAGGCCTCTGCAAACAGACATAGCTTTGTGCTAAGATAGGCCCATTTTCAGTACCCAGCTGTCCAGTCCAATACCATTTATTAGACCTGAGAGAATATTTTAAAAGGACTGGTGACCTGGAAACCTGGAAAAGAAAGCACAGATCAGCTCTCAGAAAAGTGATACCTGACAATACCCATGAGTTTTTCCAGAAYAGGACATGACATGAGAATTAACAATTGTTGTTTGCCTTCAGTTGAGCTTTTGGATGCAGCAATTTTAAAATGGAGAGAGAAGCATTTTTAAAATGMTTACCACAGGGTAAGCACCAGTAAARAGGGAGAAGTGTTTGGGGGGACCCTTGATCAGAATGATTTGCTGCCCAGCATGTGCTAAATTCCTTTAAACTCATATGTTGACTCAGGCTGATGCAGAGTGCAACAACCTTTGACAGATGTGCAGGCTAACAAGTACTAGACAAAAGAAACATTTCTTTCAGCCAAAAAAGCTCTATTTTGTGCATCCACAAGATATGTTTACATATTCTTGTGAGAGAAGTTAAGAATGACCCCTATCTGCACTACAGGTCAAGGTTAAAATGGTGTGTGATGTAAGAGCACTGTGCCAAGGCTGAGTGTGTGAACTCCTGGTACAAACAGAATTGGCAGAGCAGCCCAGTCACATGGCAGAATCTCTTCTGTCTGCATGATCCTATAAAAATCTTAATTTACATGGGCATTTCCTAAGTTAGCTCCAGTTAGAAGAGAGAAAAAGACAACAAATATTGGGCAGCCACTAAGCTGAAGCAGATGCAGTGTGGGGCAGGACAGGTAGATCTAATAATGTGTATTTGAGGGAATCCATTAAGATTTATTTTGGCTGCAGATGGTAGACTACAAAATGAGTGTCCACTACATGACCTGGCAGGCAGCAGAACAGTYAGAATAGATTGGAAAGATGTCAGCACAGCAAAAGAAATTGGATATGGCTTGCCCTGGCACCATGAAATCAGAGATTAGACCACAAAGAGAACTGGGTGTCTCACACTTTTTCCTGTATTTTGCTCTCATAAAGAAATTGCATGGCAGGTTACTTACAGCAGGACAGCCCATTCAGGCCATGAATTTACACCCACCAGGGACCTAACACATGATGACTGGATGTCAGTAAAACTGGGGCAGTTTACATCAGACCGTTTGCAATTATTCCTTTCCTTTCTGAAAACCATTTTACAGATAATAGTAAAATTACATAGCAATTAAGTAGTGAGTCATTACACCCTGTGGAAGCAATTCAATAGATAGTGAGGCAACATCCATCCTGAAGTGGTTAATTATTTGTCGTAAGAAACAGACCTTCTTCCATAGAAGCATCTGAAGGTCACTGGGTTCAGTCAGAGTATGTCTAATCCCAGCAGATCAAGGCACAAAACAACACAACCTGTGTGTGCAGCCTCCCCTGCAGAACAAATGGTAAACCACTGCAACAAGAAGGCAAGGAGGTTTGGCTAACATCAGAATAATAAGTTGCTCTCCCTTCTTCCTCAGTTCCACTGAACAAATTCAAAATCCCCTAATGTCAGGTCATTTTAYCCATTTAATCTGCTTTAACCCTCCAACTTTTCAATGAGCACAAGGTTTAAATAACTTAATGCTAAAGACAGTTAAAAGAATTTTTTTTTCTCTCTAACATGTTCAGAGAAAAATTTGAAGTCTCTGACTTTCTGTCATACAAGCAAGAGCAGCAACTATATCAACAACTTAAAAAAATTAGGACAGGAAATTCTTGATGATGGTAACGCCATTTTATGATTTATAAGAACAGTTGCATTCCACCCTAATTTCCCAACTGAATAGCAGATGCTCTTCAGCAAAAAGCTGTTATCATTTTATCTGTTTTACAATATGTCATGTATATTTTGCCAATCACATTTTGGCTCCCATCGYGGGGTTTGCTGTAATGCAATTGTGAGCTTGTTTAATCAGTTCAGCATAATCCTGGTGCTTTCAGCACTGTGAGCACGCACACACGTGCACATCATGCACATCATGCACTGCCCAGACTATTCCCTTTTGCTTTGTAAAACAGAGGTACATCCCTCCATCCATTTGTTAGGCAGAACCCACCTTTGAAGGGCTGCACAAAGTTCTGCTTAAAATGGATGGCACAATATGCTGCATGTTTTTTTTTTAACCTGGTTGAGCAGCTATTCATTAAAAACCATGGCCTTAATTGGTGTTGCCTCACATTTGTTTTAAAGCAGATTATTAGGTTACTCATAGCGCTGTGCGTGCTGCTGTTTCGCAGTTCAAAACCGTAAATCAAAAAAAGCTACTTAAACTTTGTACCTGTGCAAATAGAGACTTTCATCTTCACAAGCTTAACAATTTATCCTCACAAAACTCATCCATCAATCTGTAGACTGATTTCCCTTGAAAACACCTGGTATTAGCTYGTTCTGTTGCAAGCTCTGGTTATTTCCAAGGCTGCTGACACCAATTTACATGAAAATTCCCATTTCACATATCTATTCATGAAGAGGCTTGATCTGAGTTTGTTCTGCGGTACAGAAATCTTACAGAAGGTGGCAGTTGGGTTTTGTGACTTCTCAGCTCTTCACTTTTGTTGGGTTTTTTTTTTGTGGGTTTTTTTTTTTTGGCTGCCACCCTGTGATGATTGTTCCTGTTGGCCCTCAGCTGAACTGACCAGAAGGGTCCATGGCCATGGTCAGTAGCTTTTACTGGGCCTTGCACATAAAAACACCAAGTCAGCAATAATAAAGAGCAGCCCTCAGCACTTTTTTATGCTGGYATTACACACTGCTTGCTTTTCATTAAGGGAGAACGAGAAATTTAGCTTTTCACTGGGCATAGCATCATCACAGTCACTGGGTGTAACAGTTCCAGCAAAACCCCTCTGATTAACAGCACAAGGATTGATGATTTCAGACTTCATCTGTGGAGAAACCAGCACACTTGCACTAACATGCTGAGTCTCCCTGAAAGAATGCTTTCTGACCAAATCTTTCACACTGATAGAAGGAGAAGGGAGAAGCTCTCACTGCTGTCACAAGGGCTGGTGCCTGTGTACACTGTGTTGGACAAAGTCTTTGCCTGGATTGCAGAGGATGGGAATCTGTTGCATCTGCACCCCTTGGTTCATCCCAGAATATGCCTTCCTGAGTTCTGGAGCAGCATTTTCAGCTGCTAATCTACCCAGTCCGGGGCAGCCTGTAGATGAGGATTAGGACCTGGCCAGGAAACAGAACAAAAGCTCATTGAGAAGTGAAAATCTGTGAGATGTTTGAAAACAAAGAGCTCTGATAGAAATTCAGCTTATCCACTGATTTTTCCATCAGTCAAATGGAATGAGAAGAAAACAATTTGCTTTCAGTTAATGATGCAATAAAACTGCCTTGTGGCAGAGGTCCCAAGAACTCTCTCCSTCCTACCCCATTTCTGAAGGGACTCTGTGCTTAAAACTTGTGCCTCTCTAGTTCAGATGGAGATGCAGAGCCTCAAACAATCCCCAGGGATATAGCTGTGAGAGGGTGTGATCACTGCCCTATCCATGCACAGCACGGAGAARGTGCTACCCTGGAGAAAGAGGTGCACACACCTCTTTCTAGGCATGGAAAGATTTATAAAGGAAAGCTTGGCATCAATGGCAATCTGTAGAGAAAGAACAGGCACACAAAAGACAAATATTGAGCTCACAGCCCAGGTGGTTTTTTGAAGATGAAGATGGGAAAATGGTGTTGACCACATCAAAAAGACAAGGGAGAATGGGCTGACACTTTTGGAAATGGGGGTGAAGCTGGATGAGTAGTGGTAGAAATGTCATGCAATGATTTCTTCTGCCTCCCAACAAAYGTTGGTATAAAAGCTCAGTGGCATTTGCCAGTAAGACAAGTTTTAAAGCAAACCTCATATTTTTCTTGAAGTGTTTATTTGCTCATCCAGCAAGAGAAGAGAAACTACCCTGTAATTTGTCTCATCAGGTATAAAAAGCTCACCAGCTGGTAGAGGATGAAAACTAATTTGGGATGATTCTATCTACACTGGAGAAAAAGGTACAACCACAAAAACACAGAAATTTCAGAGGTTTGGGTATCTGTTTCATTTGCCTAATGAAATCTAGAATTGACTAGAAGGGGTAAAAARTATCAGTCAATAAAATAATCTACCATGGTCTTGTTTCAGATTTCAAACCTATTAAAAAATTATTACCAAATATTTGTCAAAAGACATCATATGCATATTACAGTAGACTATATGGTAAAGTGCACTTATAAATACATATGTACTTCTTCAGACCAAACTTTTAAAACTTACTGTAGTCCCTGTAAGTGAATAAAAAGGGTTGAAAATTATTTCTGTGGCTGTTCCATTTACATTCCAGGCAAATAGCTTCCCCAAGAAATTTCACTTTGAGTGGGTGTGTTTTCAGTTCTGCAAAACATCAGTGATTTCACAATTTAATATCTCTAGAAATKATAATTAAAAGTTACAAACCTATATTTTTTATTCTTATGTTTATTCAGGCTTCAAATCAATAGTTTACCTTGGAGGCATCAAATCCTCCCCCAACCAGCTCTCACAGCTGCACAGACTGTTTTGTGCTGCCTAGCGAGATGCCACTTTGTCTTTTATTTTTTCTGGGCTACAGAGAAGGAAGAAGCATATTCCAAAACCTGAGAAAGTACTAACAGTTTTCATGCAAAGATGTCAAATGATTAATGTGTTGGGAGAAACAGATGGAGGTTCCTTTATCTCAACCATGTTTCACCTCTTCAAACAGCAAAGAATATGGCTCAAAGGCAGAAGTGTCATTTCTTGCCTCATAGACATTTGTTCCCCAGCCATTGAGAAATATCTTCCCTGTGCAATAATCACAGGGCATCAAAAGGCCAAAAAAGCACTGAAATACACCTGRCTTGTCACTGGAGTTTGATATTTTAATGCAACACATTCCATGGTTGCTTGTTTCTGTGTTTTATCTTAGCACTTCAACTTGGGTGCAGTAATGCAAAGCAAGGCTATTTATCTGTGTGCTAGAGATGTTCCACCAGGCTCATCCCTCCTTCTCACTCTTCTGGAGAAAGAATCCTGCAGATCACACAGGTCAAGCTGACCCTTCCACCTATCTCCCACAGCCTCTASAGAGTCTGGGCTTTCCTCTCTGTTCCAAACATTTTGTGTTCTTTCACAGATCCTTTTTAGTCACTCACATCCTTGGATAATAACTCCAGTTATTCCTGCCCCTCCCAGCTGCAGTCAGTACAAGAGCTCACTCCCATCAGCACTTTCTCAGAGGCTGCACCAGCTCCCACCTTTCAGTGGGATCTTGCTGATTTTTTCCCATCACTCACCCATCAGTTCTAAGACCAACTCTTTGCTAAAACAATTAGTGCAGACCATCCCCTGCATGCACAGGCCATGGATGAAACACCAAGTAGCACAGATCTCAGACCCAGTGAATACCCCTGCTGTTCTGCAAAGATTATCAGCCCAGCTGCAGTGAGAGCTCAGCAGAGAACGTTTGAACCCACTTTCCCATGTGAGTTGCAGTGTGAATCAACCCCCTCTGGAACAGGTGATTTTAGGAAACAGCAGTGTCATTACTGTGGGGATTCCAATTCCTCACAGGCTCCAACCTGGACATGTCCATCTGCTTCATCATCAACAAAGAAAGACCAGGACTCTGCAGACCTGGGCAAAAGGGACTAACTAGGAGAGTRTGTCAAACAGGCAAGGAGTGATGTGMTTATAGTTTGCACAGMAGCTGCTTGACCACTGTCAGGGATRTTGTTGGAAACTTCACAGAAATGAGTTACAGGGTCTTGCTGTTGTGGCTGTGAGCTGACCCCACTCATGAAGCCATGGAGCTTCACAGCCTTGCAGCACAAACAGCCTGCAGGGCTGGTTTGTGCTCCTCACAGATCCTTTCTSAGGGAAGTTGTGGGAGACCAGAGTATCCCTCTGGGTCTCCTGGATGGGCAGCAGCCAGGACGGGGGGGCTGGGCCTCCATGGCCTGTGTGAGAGACAGCAGTGGCTTTGATCTGACACCGTGGAAAAGGCTGCCAAAGCTGTCTGAGGATTTGGATGACATGAGGATTTGATTGGTGTGTTTTTTATTATATCACTGGGTGTGAAAATAGGGGTTTTAGATTTTTCTGTATACCTATTATGGGGCAAAGATGGAGGCAGATCAATGTGATAAAGTCRCATTTTCCTGTCTCTCTTTTCCTCTTCCTCTTTGCAAAGGGTGATGGTTTCTTAGGATTGGGTGAAGGTGTGATTTCACAGTGTGAGTTGGATTTTAGTTATTGGAGTTTAGAGAAAAACAATGTTAACGTAGTTTAGAATATAAAAACCCAGGTGCTGTTCGTGGGCAGGGAGAATTCATTTTTCCAGCTTGTGAACATCATGCTGGACTGACTGAACCTAGAGATAAGACTTCTAAAATAAACATCTTTAAACTGCAACCTGAAAGCTCTCYGATTCCTTCTTCCAAGCACAGGCAGTGAGAAAACAGCCGTTCMCCACCATCYGGGGTTATCTCAGAAGAGATATCCCRGCAGGAAGTCTCCTGATTATTCAAATAACTGTAAAACCCTGTTAAAGATGAGGATGTGTTSTGGTGTCTCAGAAAACAATAACAGCACAACACTTCCCACTTTATTGGTCTGCAGGGTTATCATAATTACTGGAGTGACTAGCTGGTCGGTTGCACATATYGATTCTCTGCCATGCTGTGGAAGTGCAGATCCAGACACCAGCACAATAAATCTAAGTACCAGGCTGACAGAATRTGCTCTTGAGCTATGCAGCAGCTACTGCAAATGCTATCTGTGGAAAAGAGGGGCCATGATGGAGAAATACCTTTTAATCAGCATGTTTGAGGAACACTTGATCTCTCAAGGATAAAAAAAAACCAATAAACAAGTGGAGAAAACATGGAAGAAAACATGGAGAACTGTTGGTATTCAGCTAGATAGCCAAACTAGTAGTATTGTTCAGCTCATGACAGGAGTGGATTCACTAGGCCTCAAGCCTTGGCAAAGGGAAGCAGGATTTTGAGAAAGGAATACAGAAGATAACTGTGTACCTAGTRCAGAACATGCTTTGCTAGCAGATTGTAGGCGTATTTGTGTTACTTAGTATAAGGCGTATATTAGGCAATATTATTTAGCAATGTTACTTGTTATATAACGGAAGAATATATAAACCAGCTAGACAAACCAATAAACAGCTTCACATGAGCAATCTATGCAGAGTCCATGTCTCTTTGTCAATCACCATCAGAGAACATCCAATTAAAAGAATTTAGTCCCTCTACCACTATTTCCATTTTCATAGAGGAGCAGATTAATGGCCTTGTGCATAAAAGCCTCAACATATTCCAATATGGTGGAGTGTAATCTGTAAAAACCTGCATATTTTCGTATGCTAATCTACTCTTTGTAAACCTCTTAACTAAAGGAAATATCTGCATGATATAGGCTGCTARCTATATCATCTTGCAACTTCTACCACGTCAGAGAAACATCTTTTCCACCATGCTGGTAGGAGTTGGGGTAGAGGCAGCTGAAGCCATGGAAAATGACTGTCAGCCCTTGTCCTTGCAGCACACTGCTCAGTGTGAAGAAATCAGACAGCAAAAGTGATAAACAGGAGAAGAAATTCATGCTGGAGCCCATGAGCAATGGTGCAGCTTGTGGAGAGACCAGCTTGGGAAGTACTCTTCATAGTTGTTGCATTAACTGTGTCAAAGGCCTGTACCCACAAACCATGCCAACAATCCTGGAGCACAGTCAGAGGGCATCTGGCCTCTCAGCTACAGYGAATCCTGCAGGAGACAGAAAAGGCTGAGGACATCAAGCTGCGTTTACACTCACGCCAGAAGAGAGACTGGCTCTGTGAGAGAGCCAGACGGCTTCGGTTCTCACATCACTGCTCATACTGCTGGCTATTTTCTGAAGCAGTCAGAAATGCTGTTGTACCATATTAGCTCTTCAAGACAGACAGAGTCAGCTGCTTTCTAATTATAAAATACTGCTTCTTGTTGGAGCAGGGAGATGGGTTTCTCCCAAGCAGCAAACCACTGGATATAATCACTCCTATTTTCTGTAGAATCGAGACAAACACTTTCAAATATTTTAGGTATATCTTCTTTTTATATTGAAGTGTGAAGCACAATCCCACCAGGCTCAGGTTTGCTGTCATTGAACTAGAATCAGAACTGTGCCCTCCACTGCTAATATTGTATGGATGCCTTTTAAACTCATTTTAATCTCCAGCCCACGTACCTTCTTTGCAAGTTAATGTGGCATGTTTCAAGGAGAAGTGAATGGAATCATGATGATCATAGAATTCTCCTGAGACTTTCCACATCAGATAAGAAAATAAAGACTGATATCTTRGTCCTGAGGTCAGTGACAGGTAAATCATCACATTCAGCATCCCTCCTCTTGACCATGCAATTTGCCTTTTGCAGAATGAATTGAGCATGCAGAAATGTCCCGAYGGATGTCCCTGAGAGTTGGATCTGATCCATAACTGCTTAAACTACACCTGTGAATTGAAACTGCTTTACACACAACCTCTGAAAGACACTGAACTGCAGGAATGCAAATAGATGATGGTGTATGATGACTTTAAATTATAGTAAAGTGATCCATGGAGAGGGGAAAAGCTGCTATCAAGAGAGTATGTGAATGCAGAGAGAGACGTTGGGAACATTGATTTGTGTGCTTTGCTCGTGTAKCACTCCTCCCTGAGGGGGAGAAGTGGAGAGGGATGCAAAATAGAGTGATGGACCTGCGGGATAAAGGCACCTGTAATCTGGTGTGTATAAATATGGATATAACTGTATATAACTGTCTTCGGTATCTAATCAGCAGTGATTCTCSACTAGTACACAGTTCAGCAGCCCTGTCTCTGCAGGGGGCTTAGCTGCCTTCATACAAATCAYCAAGTTAGAGACTGCCCACGTTTTCTTCCCTTCCTATACAAGGAAGTTGCTCCCTACACAAAGCAAGCCTTGGAGCAGGCAGGGGGCTTTGCAGCCTTGCTGCTTTGTCATTGCTCCAGGGTGGCACATGGATGAGGAGACAACCAAGACATTCTGAGCAGTCCCAGCCAGGCACCCACTGCTGGGGCAGGCTGTCTTCAGGATTTAATAACWCCATTGTGTTGGGCACATTAACAACAGCATCTCTGCATGCTTGATAATGTATGTGCTGCACTGGTGACTGACATCATTCAAGTAATTGATTCATTGATTAGTTGCTCCCATTTCAGAGAAAGGTCTCCTGTGGCTTTTCATCCCACCCCCATGAGTGCAATAGGCATGTGGAGAGAGTTTGCCAAGACAGCTCTCTCCCTTTTACCAAGCAACTGAGTWAGGGCAATGACAGGCTAACATCTAAGCAGAATTTATACCATCTTTTCTTCTACATCAGACAATGTAAATGCTCCTTCCTGCCTCATTTTCCATTTAGGATAAGCCTTGCTATTCCCTTCAACTCCGCCTTGGTGAATATAGCAACGCATTTGGAATATACTCTCTGCATCTTGGTCCAAGTTCATTTCATTTTTTCTGCTAACAATCAGCCAATTTAAAAGACTTACAACTAATGCATGAGACTTTTCAAAAAGGCAACATGTGCTCCTAATTTCCTTTAACAGTCCATTTTCATTCAATGCATCTATTTTTCTCCATTCTCTGTAGGCTAAAGGACTTCATTTATATTCAGGTTTTTCTTGTAAAGAGAATGTTTTTTGGTGAAGGGAGGCAATAACATCCTTTAAGTTCAGGCAGTTTGTTTTAAAGAAACATTTCCATTAAAAGAAAAAGTGCAAAAACGTATTTTAAAATTGTCTGTCTTATTAGTGCATAATTTAAGTGGAGAAATGTCACTCTTCTATTATGCTAATGATTTTTAAAAAGGARTAAAAAAATTTTACCTGTAAAGAACAATCAAACATCTCTTCTTGCAACAGAAAGGCATCATTATAAAAAAAGAAAAGAAGAGACACGTACATATTTAAATGAATGATCCAGTGTAAGGATACACARGGGTGATTTGTGTCTTGAAGCTCTGCTGTCAATTAGATTATGCCTAATGAGCATTTAAGGAATGTKCACAGGAAAAACATCTACTATATTATTTTATCTGGGAACAGGGAAGGCAGCAACCATTTTTCGGGGACAAAACTTAATGGATTTTCTTTCAGCTCTGCAGATACATTGATACTTATAAATCTTTTCTAAGTGTGCCACTGTAATTATAAATCTTTTCGCTGTATTTTTCATTAGAGAGCATTAAGGCAAATATTCTCTCCGAAAGAAGATATATTTGGCATAGGTTTTTAAAGCTGACATTTAAGTACTCACTGCAGTGTTGCAGCTGTTCAATAACATTATTCTTATTATTCATTATTTAGGGTTTGTAGTCCTGAATGCACTGTTCTTCTGCTTAAAAGCTACAAGACCCTTGATACCAATCACATGTAGCCAGTTGTTATCTAGAAGAGAAAGAGAAGCATGCAGGAAATCACCTCTTGTCATTTTCTGATCTGCTCTTGGCAATCCTGTACCCATTTATCTGGAAGAACAAACTATACCCCACAGATTTAACTAGCACAGTATGGCCCCTACACAGGGAAACAGAAGAGAGTGTTTTTGGGAGGCTTCCTCAGGGCTAGAGTTGTGTCTAGACCAGCTCAGCCCTGGGAAAACAGGTTAGAAACGGTCAGTCCATCTCCCTTCTTACTTCCCAGCTGCTTGCTCTGTTGGATAGCCCAGGTCCCATTTCAGAAGGCACAGTTCTTCCCTTGCAAGAGCAGATTCATGCAAAGCTAGAGCAGCAGTGTGTAYACCTTGATGTACGTCGAGACCGTGTAGAGCTGCTCCATGGTACAAGGTTTCCTTTGGCTAGAGACATATTAAGACCTGCAAGACCTATTTTGGCTTTCTACAGGCTGGTAATAAAACTTTCTTGCTTTACCACCTTGCCATGTGCTGTGTGTTACAAGTTTCATAGGAATTCTCCGGGAATTCTGAGGGGTTAAGTTTATCAGGGCACTACAGCATGCTCAGCTCCAAGCACACACTCATATGCCATGGGGATCAATTGCGAGTGAAACATGGAACATGTTCAGAGCCCCCACTGATCATATTCAGTGTCAGACAATTATCTCCACCATGCTCTGTCTGTTAATAATCCAAGGAATTAGACAAAATCTAATACTTTAAGCAGAGCAGCCTATCCTCAATTAATCTGAGATTACACTTACCARTTTTGCTCAACTCACCTTGACACTGGCCAAGGCAACCTGGATAATATGGATCCTTAGCAACTACCCTGAATTTGCAGCTTTGGCAAAGCTCATGAGGAAGCATTAGAGCAAAAAAACCTTCTTAATTACCCCGGTCTAATATTGTCTTGTCAATTTTTTTCTAATACTGCCATTTCCATACTTGGAACTCTGAGTGAAGTTGCAAAACACTCATTTGGCAGGAAAATAAAATCAGGACAMAATCGATCACTAGGATAGAGAAATTATTTACTGAGAGCAGTGGGTTGCACACAGGAGAGCACCTACTCCTCAGATGTACTAGACAGGGTGGAGAGGCTTGATGAGCAGCCATGGGCAAGTGAATCTTAAGAAAGGAATTAGCAATACTGAGAGTTTTCAGATATATTCCTCTGAAACTGTTTGTTTGTTTGTTTGTTTGTTTGTTTGTGGCTTTTTTTTGGTTTTTCTGTAGCACAGCACATGACTTCTTAACATTGTCTCCAGAGTGAGAAAGTAAGCATACAAAAAGAGAAATCAGGACTTTTCTTCCCATCAAAGGAGGAAAACTGTGTAAAGGGGGACCCTCCTGCCCTGTTTAGCACAGCACTGAGCCACTGGAGAGAGCCCAAGCAGCTAAGCCTTGTTCTAGGAAATGTTTTGTTCTCAGCTGTTAAGAAAACACAGATTTTATTCCAAACATTAAGTGCAGCTTTTAAATACAACTTGTTTCTTCATATTACAATTTGCAGAGTCCCAGATGGTTCCCTGTACATTTTCAYGGTACTTAAAATGCTAATGTATTCCAACTTCTTCAGATGTTGTTTAACACACACACAAGCATGGCATACACCTTAATGAGAGTGTGAATAAAGAGCAAAACCACAAAGCTRGAATCTGGGTATTTTGCTAAATGCTACCACAAAACCTCTTCCTCCTCCCTCTGCCCCCTATCCCCRCCCCAGCAAGAAAGAAATGGAAGCATAACATCCCATGGTTCAAGGCTCCCCTTTAGCAAGCTATAATTTAACCTCAGGTTATCTTGACATTCACATGCTGAAGGGAACACTTAGCGCATGTCATTGTGCAAGAACGACTAAATGAGAACAAAAATATAGGGAAAGAGGTCAGAAAGGAAAGAATAATAATACAAGCAATTTACAAACCTCTACAAAGTGCAGGTGATTTTGTAGCAGGCTGAACTGTGTCAGCACATTTACTCAGGACATTTAATATTTGGAGAAATGCTAAAATGAARCACTAGCTACAGGTACAACTGCAAATATTTGAGGATAGAGGACAAACAAATATTCACACAATGAGCTAGTGGTCTGCTAAGGAGTGGCARAAACCTGATATCCCATTCCCTGAAATATCTCTCACACCAAACCATGCCTTTTTCCATGAATATCTCTCACAAAAAAATACCAGTTTTACTCAGAAGTGCATCACAAGTGTAAATATCATAGACCCTGTATAGTCAGGGTAAATGTTTTGGCAAATGGATTTCACATTCCCACACCTTGCATCTCATCTCCATGGGTAAATGATGAAAAATAAATAAATACCAAAATGATGAACAATTGCAATTGTGATGGCCAATTATTGAGTCTGGCCAAGTAAAGCATGCTRTGAAGACTCCTCATCCTTGCAGATGAGGTGACTGAGAGCACAAATGCTCCTGCACGTGTGCTGCACAGGAGGASTAAGATTAGCTCGACAAGGTTCTGTTGTGACTACAGATACCTGTGGCAGAACAGGTCAGCCCAAGGCCAGTTGTGGCTGCCCAAGAAGTGCTGGCAGCATGGGCTTTTTGTTCTACCTGGGAGAGTGGGAAAGTTTTAATGAGGAGATTGCATGCAAGTCCAAAAGCTATTGGTTGCTGCCACGCTGCCACTCTCGGATTCCTCTGTATTTGATTGGACAGTCCTGTGTTATCCACGCCCAGGACCAAGGTTTTAAGAATGTACAGCCATGCTGTACTCCTCGCTTTTGGGGGACAGCAGCCTAATAAACTGCTTGTTCTCTGGAAGACAGCGTCCCCTCATCCTTACCTCAGAGAAACCCTATTTATGTTCGAAATCTCCTCCTTCCCTCCTTCCTGCAGGCACACATGCACTCACGGTACCACCAGCCATTCCCTGAGAGGAAGAAGCTGGCAGGACCCCCACACACACACTAGCCAGGACCTCAGCAGCAGGAGGGAGAGAAGCCAGGGACATTTTCTAACAGGTAGTGCCCACGTGTGTTCCGGACCACGTGAACACGCAAGGACAGCAAAAACCCTCTTTTTGTTAAAGAGGGGGGAGCTCGGACATCCACTGAGGCTGGCCACAAGTTCCACGTTTTAGGGGAACCCCCGACCATGCCAGCAACGGGCACCCGGCAAAAGCAGCAATCGCCGATCCGTTGCAAGGGAATTCTCACCCCGGTGTTTCGTTTTATCTTACCCCACAGCATTCATCACCAGTGGGCGAAGAAAATCATGAGTTGGAAGTGTGATTTGAAATCAGGGTGTTTTCTTTTATTTTTGCGTTTTTACGGCACCGGGAGCAATGGGGAATGTAGACAGTGTCTGGCTGTCTTTTGAGGGCATCAGCCTAATAAAGTGTATGTCCTTTGGAAGCCAGTGTCCCCTCTTCCTTACTCCAGAAAAAACCTATTTATGTTAGAAATCTCCTCCTTTCCTCCTTCCTGCAGGCACACATGCACTCACAGGACCGCCAGCCATTCCCTGAGAGGAAGAAGCTGACAGGACCCACACACATACTAGCCGGGACCTCAGCAGCAGGAGGGAGAGAAGCCAGGGACATTTTCTAACAGCCAGTAACTGAAATTTTGCTGTGTCCCATTTGTATTACCACACAAGAACACTCTTCTCTCCTAGTGATGCAGATGTGGATACTCAGGGTTGATTTTATGTCTTTGCTTGCTCCAACATGGCCCCACAGAGATCCAGATTCCCAGGCTCACTAAAAAGCTTCTTTCTACCCTTTTTTGGTTTTCATACAGTGCTTCCTTTTCAGCTGGAACTGAGAGTTATGCAGTGAAATCTCCATCCCCTGGAGGTGTGGCAGTTACTGTAAAACCTAAAATACATGTTGGGCTCACAGAAGCAAGTAACTGTAGAGCTACCACTGCTAGCTGTCATCGTTGAATGCCTCCTTTCTACACACCCCTCATGTGGTCACTGGGTGGCAAAACACTGGAAAGGTTGAACTGAAGTAGAATGCAAAAGGACTTCAACAGCAAACCCTTATTTTGTTCCCTGACACCCTTTCTCCAGCACTTAATGCATGAAAATTGACTGTGTTGTGTCCTTCTGCTCTGCATAGACTTGCCTGAGGGATTAAATATGCAGAGAAGCACCAGGCTGGTCAGCCTGATGATTTCTTCCATTTCTGTTTGAGGTGTTATGGAAGACAGTACAAAAGACCAGCAGATCCTGATAGATATCCCATCAGTAAAGGAAAACTCTATTACAAAAAATACTAAAATTAAAAAAAAAAAAAAAGGGAATTATTTTCTGTGCTGTTTATAGCCTTCCATGAGTAACAGCCAGACACTCCCACTCATACAAAGCTCTAATATTTCACCGATCAAGGACATAACCYTGGTTATTTACAGACTGTAATGACAGTGCCCTTACTTTGATGTTATCATAAATAAACAGGTGAAAATGCTGAGTTTCAAGAAACTCAGCTTGATTGCCTGGAAGATATTATTATTTTAATAAAAAAGAATGGCATGTTTAATGATTAAATTTATATCAAGTGTGCAAGCTGGCTCCACTCAAGAAGTACACCAACCTTTCCACACAGCTAGTGCTAKCACAAAACAGCTCCTTGCTTTTCATGAAAAAGTGCATCTTTGTTCAAATGACATAAGGAACTCTGCTCACATGTTGCCCAAATGCAAAGGTCTTCCTGGCTGTGATGGATTTCAGTAAACTGCAGGCTCACTACTCAAATATGATAACTCCTCTCAGATACACTGTGTTTTGTAAACTGTAGGAGCTTTAGAAGGGATGCAGCTCCTAAACAGCATCCTGGTAAAGCCAGGCCTGCGATCTCCTCTCTTTTACCTTTTTTTGTTGTGGAATACACCTGGTCAAGTTGTAGACTGAGCTCTGGCAGGAGGAGCCCAGAAGAACTAAAGTTCTGGTGCTGAGCACCCCATACCCTCACTACATGGTGTAAGGGGCTTCATTCCCGAGCAGCCCTGGTGTCTTGCAGGGATTTTTAGGAGCTACATACTGGTGCACATCTGGAAAGCATCTTCCAGTTTAATTTCAGCTAAAAAGAAATCCAAGAAATCCAAAGTGTGCTTCAAGACTGCTATGGAACATCAGCCAAAGYGTGGTAAGTAGGAAAAAAAATCAGATTATGTGCTTCAAAACAATAGCCTCATACAAAATAAAAAAAAGCTAAAGAATATGCATAGAGGGAATCAGGATCAAAATGTTAATGGCAGCCTTGACTATAATGCCAGAAAGCTGGTGTCTATCAAAAGCAGAAAGGAGCCCCTCCACAAGAAGGTCAAGTGAAAAACCTCACTTCTTCCCATCTTRGTGATGGACTTGTCATTATACATTGTGCTCATGTGCTGCACATTACATCAACATCTGTCCCAGTCACCTTTCAAACTGCCAACATGCAGAGCCAGGCTCAGACACCACAGCTTGGATTTACATGTTCCAGCTTAAGTTAGTTAAAAATGAGATGCACAAGTTTGAGACAGTCACCRTTCTGGACCCTGTTATAGCCCACAAAGAGCTTTTACAGAGGATGCAACTTCTGAGCTCTTTCTTCAGTGTTTTGTTTGGTGTGAGAAGAAACCACAGAGAAATTGATGACTCTGTTGGCTTTGGAGACTATCACAGCCTGTTTCAGATTCAGACCCATAGTGGTTGAACATCCAGATAAGGAATGCTGCTTTTCCAAGTGTCTCTTTCTGCTTTTTGTAAAAGGTATTGTTCTGATGGAGAACATATATTMATTAATTAATGAGGGCATCATAACTTTTGTGCCAAAATGCAGTGTGGATCTCTGGGCAAAACCAAGTTCTGTTCAAGGGCCAAATCACAGCAACTAGCAGAGAAAAAGCCTGTCTTAAGTCTCCCAAAAGCCCTTCTGACCTTCCTGCAGAGTGCTAAAAAAAACAAACACAATGAAACAAATTCAGTATGAAATTCCCTCTACCCAAGATTTTAATAATTTATCTTCTGACCACCACCCATTATGCTAAGTTCACAGTTTCTTTATGTTCAAATATAAAAKAKTTTTGTAGCTCCCACTACTTTCCTACACACYGGTGTCCTTCCTTTTTAATACTTGAAAGYGTTCAGAAAAGTTATTTTTCTTCTTTTAACAAGGCCTCTCATGCACATGTGCTCCTGTAAACAGCTCTATTTATCACAAAAATATCTAAAGAGACACTTGAAATTAGCCTCCTAATTTTTAAGCYTGGGCTGGCGTCCAAAATTTAGCAGAATTTTAGTTCAAAAAAGATAAATTCCTCGCAGACTTTTTATTTCTGTCTAATCTTCAGGACAAGACAAGATTTGGAGAAATCTTTTGATTAAAGAGAGGCTTTCAGTTCTGACTCAGCTTTCTTAAGAGGATTTGCTAACACTTAGTGACCCTGTGTCTTCCTTGCAGGGTGCACTCTTTAATTTCTCCCTGACACAAAGGGTGAGTTKTTAAACCTCTGTGCCTTGCCATGCCATAAACTTCAGACATCAAAACCAAAGCATGCCAGGTCTGCAGTCAGGCACTCAGGGGACAGGCTCCAAAAATTCCCTGAGCAGATGTTTTTTTGGCGTGGGTTTTTGTAACAGAAACCATCTGCTTCCTTTTTTTTTTTTTTAATTTAGTGAAAAGAAAGTCTGGTCTCAAAATTATCTGAATAACTCATCACAAATGCAGAATCTTCAAAAGGCACTCATGGACGGGGCAGGTTTCTCATGCCCATTCTGCTAATTATCAACCAGCAGCACTCAGCCCTCAGCATCTGCTAAAAATGTAATTCTTGAAAGGCTCAGCTTCAGTTCTGGACACCTGTTTTCCCAGCTTACCAGTTTCCTGCCCATAAACCCTGATGTCCTGTGCCACTGAGAGTTATTACCCTAGCAGGTGATACATGCTCTGTTGTGAAGCCTCCTTYAACACAGGCAAGCTTAAGGGAGAACCCATCCCAAAACACAGTTTTCCCTAGGGAGCAGAAGGTCATCTGTTTATCCCTCCCTCCAGACATGATTTTAAGTATGYAATGTGAGTCTAATGCATGTGATAGATGTGTGTATGACACAGAGATAGACCAAAGGGGGAGTCAGGCATCAGTCTCACAACCTTTGTGTTTTGGTGTACAAAATTCTGCTGCTGACATAGAGAAGCAGCCCTTTCCAGCATATCCTGCTTTGCCTGGAGTGTTCCAAACACTCCCAAATTYGCTGCCAGAGGAAGGAAGCACACCTGAAGGCTTTTGCCTTCTTTGCCTGCAGCCCATGTGTCCCCTTCTACATGCACATCTTCTCTGAAGTTACACTGGCTTGCTGGGAAATTCCTTGAACAYGGAGTTACTGCACATTTGGGGCATGGAGGTCACAAATGAGCTCTGTCTTCACTTTGCATGTGCATGATCTACTTCTATSCAAATCTTGGAGATTAATTTATATAAAAGTTTGATACAATTTTAAACATTAGTTTGTTACAAGTAAGCCCAGTAAGACAAAAGAGAAAAGGGAGCTGAACCTCTGAAAGGAGTGGCAGACAGGAGTCCGTTCTTAAGAATTAATCCCAAACTGCATATGCAGGATAGTGCTGCAAAAGCATAAACCATATTGCAATTAAAAATGTTTTTGACACATCTGTGAGTCTAACTCTGCCTTTTTGTGAGCCAAGAGGGCATAGGCTGGACACAGTGGATTGATGTCTCCCTAAATGCACTTTATTGAGGCAGCTGGGGAGCTTGTGTGGCATCATTGAAGATATGAAGTCACAGACCAGCTCCTAGATGCCAAAGGCTTGAGGTGAGGTGACACAGTACTGGAGACAGCTTTTCTTAGCACCACACATCACTGCTAGCAGGAGTTCTACTTCCTCTAAGCCTACTCCCTTTTTTCAGGCAATGGGAAGYCTCTGACTTCTTGTGCAATTTGGACTTAGGTGCCTGAAAATGATGCAACTGCAATTCTCAAAGCATTTTATGAGGTGCAACAGAGATGCTTCTCAGCAGGAGCCTATCCCATGGGGTGCTCTATCATCCCTGCTGATGGTACCCACATGTCTGCATGCAGAGCACACAGGAATTAACTTCTGCCTGAAATTCTGGTGTTGCTGACAGCTGTATTACACTTTTGTGGTTTCATCTTCTTTGCCCAGCTCATAGACACACACACAGACTGTGCACTCATGGAACACAGGCAYCTTCTGCACCAATATCTCCAGGCAGAAATTGCTCAGGCCTGGTCTGAAACCTTTCTGCCCATTTGCAAAATGGACATACATCCCCCCCACCTTCCCTGCTGTGCCCTGCTCTGGTCTGCATTCTGGGTTTCAGGGTTGCCCTCCTTGTGATGAAGTTAATAAGTCAGAAACTTCACAAAAGGATCTTTTTGGTCACTAAAGAAGAAGAAGAAAAATGTTTCAGAACCTCATGCTGTTCACCTGTGGGATTGCTTTGGCACATACCAACCAGCAGGTCCATAAGAAGGCAGGGTGAGAGTATTTGACCAGTGAGAGTCTTTGCCTTGGGCAGTCAAGCACATGTAGGAAGCTCCACCATGCAGTGTTCCTTTGTGATGCATCTCCATCCTGAGATGCATCACAAAGGATGCATTTTGTTGTTGTTGTTTTTGATTTAGTTTGTTTTTTGTTGAATGAATCATTTTTCTTTTTTTTTTTTTTCAGTGGAGGCACCGACCCAAAATCCCCAGTTCCAGGGCAGAAATAGCTGCCCACAAGGGTGGCAGCATAAGAGAAGCTCTGTACAGATGTTACCCTGGAATACCAAAGGTTTAAGGGCTTTCCCACCACAAGTTTGGGCAAGGACTGGAACGAGACAAAGTGCTTTTGCTGCTGGATGGTTCCAGAGATCCAGACTTCCCTTCCTTCCATGTTGGGGCTCCAACTACTGGCTGAGTGGTTTAATGGAAAGAAAGGGTTGTTGAACCACTCAACACTAACACGTGGGATTGGAAGCAAAGATAGCAAGCTGTTGCCTCCAGCCCAATTCTGCAAAGACAGCATGTGGTCTCCTGATGGCTGGGTTCAGGGCTATTTCCCAGCAAGGACTGGTCCAGATGGGTGAACATTCTGAATGGAACCATAAATATTATCCATTTCTCATCCATTTCCAAGATTCCCCCAGGTTTGGTAATTGGAAATGGAAATTGCAGAATGAGAAATTGATTTCTTTTACTTTTGCCACACGTAAAGAAAAGAAATGACTGGCAATGTTTGTGAAAGGCTTCCCAGCCCACCCAGGTCCAAGATAATGAGCTTTCCTAGGCACTAGGTAATTCCCTCTGTTGTGCTCCTCTTTCTTTTACCATAAATGMACGTCTTGCTGCAGATAACACAAGATTAAACTCCTCACTTGGAAACTGAACTACGCATCACTCATGCAGCAAATAAAATAGAAAAATATAATTCCTTTCTTCTTTTTCTTCTTTATTAAATGCCATCACTTAATTTAGAATGCAAATCAATATATTAATAAGGAATGTATGATTTTTAATGCCATCTGTGCAATCACCCTCCTAGATTGATTCTACCTTGAACTCGTTGCAGTATTGTTAATGACTGAAAGCTCAAACTGTACTTCATCAACCAAAGTCTGTCTCCAAGAACTTTCTAATTAGTGCTACTAATCACCTATTCCTTCTCAGTGAGACTAATGCATTATTACAGAGACTTGTGAAATACGTCCAACAACATATACGTCTTGTTAAAATGACACTCGGGAGATTCCATTRCCCACATCCATCAATGACACTTAATCCATCACGTGGAAATATTGCTTAAATACTGCCACACAGTCAGCTGGGTGCAKGCATCGTCAGGGAGACCTGCCAGGCAAAATGCCTCCCTGCTTCTGGCTCTGGCATGCAGCCCACTCTCTTACATCATATAGCAATTAATGTACCCCTACTTAGATAACAAGAAGTTAGAGAGGCAGTGGAAAGTAGCAGTGGAGTGGGACAACTGATGAAATTAGCTGCAGGAAATCTATATTGTAATAAAACTGTTCATAAAAGTGAATTGTCATTTAGAGGCACAATTTCCATGGGGAATAAGTTTTTATGTCTGTGTGCATCTTTAAGGCAAGGAGTTTYTCCTTTTWAAATTTTTTTCCAATGGTTCTTTCATTTAAATGGCTTTATAGAAGCATAGAATATGCAGAAACRTTTTTAAACCCATGAGAAACTCATTATGGTTTTTGCATGTCTTTTTTCATTTCCATATTTTTTCCTTTAAATTCAGGATAATCCGTGATGCTGCAGTCATTTAGCTGTGAGGAATATTTAGATCACCACGGTGAAGATAATTAACAATATGTATAAATGAACCTGCCAATTTCTTTATAAATGGAAATATTTAAATTGATCAGTTACACCGATGGAGACTGATTATTTTCCCCCCTCCCCCATGTTTGATTACAAAATCAACTATAAAGTCAACYTTACAAATACATAAAAACACACATMCCCCAAATTCTGTAAAGTTAATAAGATATGCTACAAAGCTCCTCCTTTTGAAGTGATCTAAAGTGAAATTCAAATGCTTATTGTGTATAAATCTTATTAAAAATTCTGGYACTTGTATGAAATTGTTTCAAAATCAGTGTGATTTATGACTGTTTATTAATAAATACAAACTTAGTGCTTGGACCAAAACACAAGCCATGGTGAGCAGYTGGAAGCTCATCCTGGCAGGAGCCAAATGGGGTCAGATCACAAGGGAAAATTAAAATAGCGAATCCTTCTTTTTCCCTCAGGGCAAGGTAAATTTGTGAAGATCCCTGCTGATCAGAACTCAGTGTGTCATCTCTCCTCATGCCTGRGATTTTTAATTTCTATTGCTGGAGCTTTTCTTAGTGGTATTTCCTGAATCCTTATAATGTTGCAAAATCATATAACCTATGAAAAAGACAGTTTACAGTAAAATAAAACTCCTCCACTGTGTGAATTAAGGGATGGGGAAAACTCCCATTGCTACTTGTAGTACCTGAGGAGGCTAAAAGAATGGTCTTAGTGTGCAATGAACCACTTCTGAGATTATACAACAACAGCAAAGGCTCTACAACGGCAGCTTAAGAGTATCAAAGGTGAATAATACAAAGAAAGTCTTTGCAGATCTACAGCCAACACTAACCCCAGTGCTGTCTCTGTAGTAAGACTTGACTGCAGCCTACAGACAGTATGCTGAAAGCAGCCATCTGCAAGCATTCAGTAATTTTGATTATTTCCACAGCTGCAGAGATGAATCTGTAGAAATGGTAAAGACAAAATGCAGATATGAGCAGGTTGAAGACAGAATAGTAACTCTGCATTATTGGTTTTTCTCTCCCTTCAGGGTCAAACTTGGCTCTTGCAAAACATCAGGCTGCTGCTTTAGCTTTGTGTTAACACCTTACAGCTGACAGCATTTAAATTCCACCAAAATTGCCATCACTTCTCCCATTGTGCTCTTCCCTAATCCCATCCTGCCCCACTGCTCTCTCCTGCACAGCAGGGACTTCATAATGGTGTAGGGGATGCCAGACCTAGGAGCAGGGAAGAGGTCTGCTGTCATCTCTCACTGTATCACACAAATTTCCCCTCTGGTACAGGGGAATTGTGTGCAGACTCTGTGCATATTTAAAGCAAACAAAGGGAAACAAATACAAGTACAGATAGGCAGACCTGCTCAGAGCACTCCTGAAAGATTAGAAAGAAAAGGAGTTCTCTCATTCTAATTAAAGCTGAAACTCACTTCCCATTATGAGCCTAATTACATTTCAAACAGATGCACTTCCAGTGYGTGTAAATGTTCTGATGTGGTAAGAAGCTGGATGGACTCTGGTTTCAGATACAGAARTGTTGGACTTGAGAGTGAGATATTTGCAGGGGAAACTTCTCTGAGCATCCACCTACCAGGATAAAGAAAATATCTGCAGAAAATATTAAGAGTCAAAGACTCAAGGTCCATAAAACTTTGGGGACAGTCATTCAAYCAGCAAATTTGTTAACAAAGGCTTGAAAAAGCTGAGGACTTCCGTCAGCCACTGGAAACTTCACATTTCCATAATACCTGATGCTAAAGGCATTGCCCAAAACATCTGATTATCTGCTCTCTARCACTGCAGAAAGAAGTTATCTCCACTGAAGGGCCTTTCCCTTATGTAGAGGTCTTGAACTCACCTGAATGTTGTAGGAATGTCCTTCCTTTTTCTGACTTTTTTACTGCAAAGGACAGGGATTTGCAACTGGGCAGCTGATTTCCAAATCACTTAACACTTGAAATGAGGAACTTGAAGAAAAAGAACCTCACAATCTCTGAATGCAACAGATAGCAATCTGCCACACCAGAAATGCACAGAAAATAGTCCAAGGGCTAGAAAACCAGGATTAACCATTAGGGAGATGGAAATCGAAGTCTCTCTTGGTATCATGGCACGAATGTGTGCTTGTGCATTCAAGAAATATACCTTGAGGTTCTGGATAGCAATGGGAATAACTACTCCAAACTGAAMCATCTAACATCACTACATTCATTCTGCAGCTGAACCCATCAAGGCAGTTCAAGGATCACTGTGCTGCTCTTAGCATCAAACCCTTCAGACAATAGAAATGGCACACATAACACAGACTGTACTGCTTAATAGCAATGAAGCTTTGCAGATTTCCATCAGGATCAGATGAATCAGGGGTGTGGATCTATCAGAGACTGTGRTTAATAATAAAAAACATAGTCAGAACAAATAATTTTGGATAAAAAATATCTTCCTATAAGATCTTCCAGTATTGTTTGTTTCATCTGGGGGATAGAGCTGCTTAGGTTATGCCCTCAAGCAGCCCTTGCTCTGTCCACACAAATATTCATATAGAGGTCCCACTTCATTTTGCCACTGGTCCTGTGTGCTTTCCAAAAAAACTTAGCTATTTAAATTTGTTTCTTTCATATAGAGGAYTTTGCAGTGTGTTTTGCTCAGTGACTACAACAATAAGCATTACTAGATAGATGTAGACAGATACTTTCTGTCTAATTCTACACCTGAAGTTAAATTGCAGTCAATACGAAACCTAGCCAGTTTTATAATTCTACCCATATGTTATAACGATTTGCCACATATTTTACCATAAGTGCTACATATGTCATCAACTTTGTGGTAAATATGTCTATTTTTCCTCCCAGAATTACAGAAGGGAGAGGTTAGTGTCTGGTACATTCCATTATTTATTGTCTCAATTCAGTGCAATTCAATATATTCCGTTAATTTCCTTTTCCTTTTTTTAAAAGAAATAATAATCTGTCACTGAGGTTGTAAGAGCTCCAGTGTTAATGGAATTGTATGAGACAATGTCATTGAAATTGGATGGGTCCGAATGGAATTGTTACAGTCTGTCCATTCAGGYCTTAATGGCTCCATCAATCCCTGTGTGCAGGACAGAGCCCAAGGTGTTTGGAGGAAGCTCTGAGGTGCATCTGAGTGTGCTGAGCCTTTGTGCACTTCCAATGCACAATAACATGAGTTAAAAGGTGCAGTCCCAAAACCTCCCAGAGCGCATTAACGACAGATGACATCAAAGGGCTCCTTCAGATGAGCCTGGCCCATCCCAACTGTGAATGAACAGTTTGTGAATCAATGAAAGTGTTCACTGCAGGACTAGAGGGGCACCAGTCTATATTTAGGAATCATTCAACCTCTATCTTCTGGGATTGTTAATCCACACTGATCTAGAATTCTATGCTTGAAATCCCATGGGACTTCAAGGAAAGGGAAGGAAATTTTTATATATATATATTTATTTATTTATTTATGTATTGTTGTTACATTTATTTATTCCATTACTTAATAATTATTTATAAAAAAGAAATAATTTCTTTCCAGTGGATTCAGGAGGATTTCCAGTGGAAAACACACTGCCCTGGCCTTCTGACTCTCAGGTTTTATGCAGGTRGGATTGATTGGCTCCTCCCAYTGGGTGGAGCCCAATGGGATGCAGTGAGSCTTAAATGGCCCATTAACAACAGATATCTCCCTGGAGGTAGAATGGGTGGTGTAGGAGATAAAGAACACTGCCCCACCTGATTTTAACAGCTGGCCCATTAACAGAAGACTCCTGCTTCCTCCCTCCTAGAGTTAGAAGATGTAAGCAGCACAGAATTATTCATAAATTCACTGTTCACTTTCATAGCAGCTATGAACAGAGAAAAAAAAAAAAACCAAAAAAAAAAACCAAAAAAACCAAACCAAAGTATAGGCAGAAGGGAGGCATTGTAGTGAAAATGCTGAAAATAATCTAAAAATTGCATGTTCCAGTCACTGGAATTGTTTTCTTGATGTTTTCCTCTAATAGCCTCACTCGGCTGGATTTGCTGCTGGCTCTCATATTAATTGATGCATGTCTGTTTGCTCTCCATTTTCCACAGTCCCAGGACCAGAAAGCGTTGTGAGCAGATGTGAGCAAAGATGCCACAGTCAGTTATTGTTCAGACACTCTTAGCAACCAAGGACAGAAACTGCAGGACCGTAAAAATAGAACATAATAGGTAAAAAAATGGAAGATACTCACAAATGCAAATAAATTACTTTTTCTAGCTCAGCTGTGATGCAAGGCCATATTCTGCATTGGGTGTTTCATCCAGGTGCCACACATAGAGGTCAACCTTGGGAGCCTGCCTATCCAAGAGGGCAAAAAGGTCAGGAACATTGCAAGGCATCAAAATACTTCTGGGTTTTTTTATTTGCTTCACTACTCAGTGTTCACACTGTATTAAATTCTGTGTGCTACGTCTTTATTATCAGATAAAGAAGGGAATGAATTGGGCTTTACATCTGGTTGGAAATACCTGTGATCAAAAAGCATACCACTTTACCCTCTAAAGTAGTGTTATCATGTGTATATCTTGTCTGTCAKCATTATGGTGCATCAACCATAATACTTGTGTATTTAATCTGACATCTTTAGAGAGCATATGTTAATCTCCCTGTTTGGTTGGCCCAAAACATTGTGGAAGGTAAACATTAAATAATCTTTTCTTTCTAGATTATGCAGCAGCCGCTGCTGTTTCCAATTCTTCTTTTTTCATTGTRTGATGGTGTTCTCATGAGTCTTTGGCCGACCAAAAAGGACAAGACAAATAACTGGAAAATTCAAAATACCTGCAGTCCTGCATCTTCATATATGGTCTGATACCATGAAAGCATCTTCAATCCTACACAGCTAATAAAGCCAACATTAMTATTGGCAAAACTTCAGGGATAAAGTACAGAAAATAATGGGGGGTTATTCTCATTTAACTCACAATGTAAGAAAAATTCACCTTCTCTGTTGTCTTATTGATGAAACTGGAGCTAGCCTGGTGTGAATGTGTGAGAAAGAGTGGGAGAAGATGTGACAGACAGACAAAAAAAAAAAGAAAAGGGCTGGCTTGAAAACCAATTTTGAGGTTATTTTAATGTAAAATAAAAGTTTGAAATCAAACTATTTCAGGATGGAAAATGGAACTACCAGGCTTCATGAGGGTGGTGTCCAAGCCCACATAGTMCAAGTGCCTGTGTCTCCATTTGCCTACAGAAAGCTGCTCATTTTCCAGTGATCTCCTTCCCCCATGAAGGAGAAGGCCTCCAGTTTAAAGACTGGGTGCATTCTGTGAGTTTAACTTGTGTTTTTGGTCTTAGGCAGCAAGTGAGAATGGGAATAATTAAGCTTTCAGTCTAAATTTCTCAATTCACTCACCGAGCTCCATGGTGTGTTTTTTAATCTACAAATTTTACCCCCAAAATTGTGCTGACTGTTAAGCCTACAAAATGGGAAAGGAGGCCCCTAGTTGCTTCTAAGCCAAATATTCTCATTTTTCCTTTCCCATTACTTCCCAAATGAGACATAATTAAGCAATTTTGCTTCTCATGGTATTAAAACTAAAGACAGAGCTATTTCAGCTATTTCTAGGCCCTTTTTAGAGAGGCTATCAAAACCAATCAGTGGTAGCAATTGAGAGACAGAGAACAGATGGTATGTGATTCCAGGTTCTGCCACATTCCTATAAATGCATTAATTTACTGCTGAAACAAAGTAAGTTTTTTTATGTCATTCATAAAAGGAGAAGATGACTTGAAAGATTTGATCAGCGATGATTATGTGTTTTCTTTGGTAAATGCCACTTTCCTCAAGCTTCACAATGTTRCGTTCACCAGATCTGCAATATAGTTAACTACAAATTCTTTTCTATGGTAATCAAGCTGCTACCTTAGTAACACTGTATATAAAGTCAAAATATTAATCAGTAAGCCTTTCTTTATTTCAATATGTTCTCCTTCAGAAGTAATCCAACTGGAGCCTTTTTACTGCATTGTAATTTATGAGCCAGCTGGAGCACAATACATTTTTAATAAAAATTAGGTACAAGCAGATACAGGGGATTAATAGTTGTATTATAATTTTATAGTTTTCAATATACACAGCCATGGAAAAGACAATCAAATATGGGGTCCATATCGAGGATATAAAATGCAGTATTTATTTTTAATGGAAAGAGAATTTCATGAATTACTGAGCCATGAAGAGCTGATGGATGCATTCATTGGGCAACACAAAGGACAGCTAGAAAGAAAAGGCATTCAGAACAACAGAACACTAGTGGTTTTTGAAATGTAGCACCTCTGATTCTCCTCCAGAGTCCCAACTCTGCCTGTTTCCATAGACTATGTACATTTTCAAAAATTGCCTCTTTTTCTCAGCAGCCTATAGAGGCTGGGACTTTTCTTCATGTGTTTCTGACTCACATTAATTAACAATTTATTACATAGGGGAAAATAGAGGTAAAAGCAGTGTTAATAAATCAGTTAAACCATTAGAAGAATTATATCTTTCTCAGGTCTACTTTAAACTATATTGATAGGACAGAGTAGAGGAAGTGAAGCAGCTATAAATTTTTACAGTCCTTGCAAACTTTTAAAATATGTTCTCCAGGAGTTAATATGTTATTGTACACCTGTTTCTACAAACAGGTAGGCAACAACTTAGCCACTGCTCCTGCAGTCCAAACATCTCYATCTGATGAACATTTCTTTTTGCTTCTAAAAATCCTAGAAGATTTCTCTATGATATTCTTCCAAACACTTTTAAATCCTTCTAGACTTATGGGTGGATGTCTCCTTGATCCAAAAAGCTTCCAGTTAAATGATGAACTTGCTGAGGAATCATTGTTCAGCATTTAATCAGAAAAAAATGATCTGGCAATTGAATCAAAGCACATCAAAGACAATTCCCAGTAAGAAAAACAAATCTTCTAATAAAGGGCAGCTCTTTTCCTTAGAGATGCTAATTACACTACAGCAAACCCCAAAAYGTGGTGTGTGCTGTTCTTCTCTAGGGTTCAGGGGTGTGATGWGAAATTTCTTTGAAGGAGACCCCGAAGATATGCTTTTTTTTTTTCTTTTTGTGAAATGAAATGAATGGGTAACAAAGGGCAGGGAATCTTCAAATACAGCATGCCAACAGTGAAATCTTTGAAGGGGTACATACTGGCAGTGTAAAATCTCCACTGGGACCATGCCTTCATCAACTCGAAAGAGAGACTATCTGTCGGAAAGCTTTGAAGAAACCCCCTCCCTCTGAAGAGATGGGAAATCTTTGAAGTTATCAAGCATGCATTAATCATTTTAGATAGGTAAACTCTGGAAYAAAATTCATTCCAACCTGTAGTACTCATTCTTGGTGCTTTGTTAAGTAAATCACACAGCACATTTCACTGAGGAGGAGAGGGTCACAGCAGCCCAGAGCAAGATTTTTTGCACTTGTGGAGCTGAAGCTTGCTGCACCATGGGAAGAAAATTTCAACAGTGTGCTGAAAGCACCATCTCAGTTAGAAGACAGGTAGTATGCCTGATCTGTCCAGACCCCTCTGCAGAGCTTTCACCCCCCCAGCAGACTGGCACTCCTGCCCAGCTTGGTGTAGTTTGTGAATTTGCTGATGGTGACTCAATCTCCTCATCCAGGTCATCCAAAGAGATGTTAAACAGGACTGGGATGCTCTGATCCTGGGAGGCACCACTGGTGATCAGGCACAAACTGGATGCAGCACAGTTCACCACCACTCTCTGRGCCTGGCTGCSCAGTCAGTGCTGARTCCAGCTGAGAGTGAACCTGTCCMAGCCRTAGGCTGCAGCTTCTCYRGGAGAATGCTGTGGAAAACCACTYGGTCAGGCAACACCTGCCTTTCCTAAACCCTTGCTGGCTGGACCTGATCCTGTGGCTGCCTGTTGCATATGTGTAAAATCTTACAAAAGGAAGGCCTTGTAAAATCATGGTTTGCAGGTGGTCCCTCTCTTCTAGGGCTAGCTCTGCCCAGAGGCGACCCTGCCACRATCYGTGGGTCGAGGACACACACAGACCCCRGTGGGTGCAAGAGTGSTAGAAACCTTCCTACTGCTGTTGGAAAAAGAGGCTGACTCCTTTGGGGGTCTGAGTTCTCAGGGTTTATTGAACCTGGAAGGTCAACTTACCCCRAGAGGAACTGCCCAAAAGGAGCACCTCTCTGGGGTGTGCAACACCTTTTAACAGGGGGAGGGACAGGAACAACAAACCAATCAGGAGGGATCRGGGTGTGGTTACAAYYWGGAYAGACATCAACTGGGAGCAATGGGGACAACTYGARGGAGGGACAARCATGTAACAACRAATCACCAAGAAGAACTGGGAGAACTTTCCAGAACAAGGGGACAGGTTTAAGGGAAACAGACAGGTGCCAGGGGAGGGCACAGGGGAGATGGACAGGAGCTCAGGGAGGGGTGCATCAGGGAGGCRGACCAGGCAGAACCAAGTGCAAACAGCAAAAGGGGRTAGCTTGGAACAAACCAATACAAATGGAAAATCACAAACCCCAACAATGGCTCAGGACTGTTACTTTGGCTAAGCAGAAAAGGACTGCGGGAAAGTGGCTCAGCTGAATTAGAGGTAGAAAAACAAGTTAATATGACCATTGCATGCTCACATCGTGGTGTATGGTGGTTGGTTGAATTATGTTTGTTATTACTTAAAACTATGTAACTGATAAAAGCCTAASTACTTAAAAAGGCCTGGTTTTTGCAATAAAGCTGGTCTCCTTTGCACCTTGATGGTCACTGCAGMCCCTCACCCACAGCTGTCCTGTAGGTGCTGTAGGTGTGGTCACACTCAGGATGATCTGCTCCAGGACAGGCTGCACTTCCCTGGATCCTCCTCCATCAACACTCTGTGACTTGCTARYGGGAAAAAGATRGCAGCAGCAGCTCTAAGAGAGAAGMGGTACAAACCACATTATGCAGCCTCTAATTATCCCTCTGTGGCCAGTCTGAAGGGCCTTATYATTAGCAGTCAAACTAGCCATTGTCTTCCCAGAGCATCCAACTTAGAGAGACAAGAGACAGGGGATTAGAKGAAAAATAAATTACAGTGGCTGGATGGGAAAGCCTTGCCTCATCCTCACAGCCAATCTATAAAATGCATATTCTCCAGAAGTTGAACTTGGATGGTGTACATCTGCAACCACTACAGTTTTGTGGCAGAGTCAAAAGTTACATGTTGGGTCACATGGGCTTCATCACCATCCATGCATAGTCCCTGTGCCCAGATGCTGGAGGTGAAGCACCAGTCTGTGYCTGTATCCAAGCAATGGTGCTGTTTTGAAGTGAATTCCCTGTTTGGCCCTGTGTACTCCAGGCTGATCCAGTTCACAGAGCAGTTTTGATTCTTTCACATTAGATCCTTTCTGGAGGAAAGCTGCCTTCCATGTGTGCTGCTGATGGCTCCATAATGGGACACCTTGGCTTGCAGCAGTATGTAGTCATTTGGGGAGCCTTGAATCCCAAGGCTGTTGAGGACATTGAGCCACTGGGAACCAGACAAAATCTAACACAAAATAAACCCCTGGAACAAATRCAGCACAATTACAGGGGCCTCAGCACCAGTTGCCTTAATCTACTCCTCTTCTGCTTCCAAAGGAGCCAAGACAGACAGCCAAATTAGCCTCTTTTTTTCTTTTTCTTTTTCTTTTTTTTTTCTTTTCTTTTTTTTTTTTTTTTAAATTATACATGCAAGTACTAGTTATTTAACTAACTCCATTTCATGAGTTAGTCTTAATGTCTCTCTGGGCTATATTCAGATAGATAACTGGAACATTTAAGTTCAAGGAAATGATGACCTATTCAGATTACCTTTATAGTGAGACCTCCCAGTACAGCCAAAGAGTGAGGTGTGACACCAGTCAGCCCTCACAGACAGCTGTGATGTGGCTGCTCATGTCTCTTCCTTGACTGCCTGTTAAATCTGAATGCAGCAGCCCTGCCAGACACTCACTTGTGGTCAAATGCATTCAGATACCTGCATTGATTGTAAATCCACTCTGGATGCCACCACTCCCAGGACAGACCTTACCAACACACCTCTCTGGTCTGAATTCTCCAGTTATGAGAGCAAGCTCCTACTGTCTCCTTCCTCTCTCTCCATTAYAGGAGTTGGCCACTTCATRGCAGAACCCAGCACATCCAGTTTARTCTTTTTTTGAACTCCTAATGACATTGAAGTGCTGGATGGGTACACAAACCACAGTGCTGAGTAGGACATTAYATGTGACAGTGCCCAATGAGCCTCYCTGACCTCCCCCAAACAGCCTAAAGATAAAAAAATCATCTGTGAGTTAATCCAAAGCTCCAGGTTAATAACAGCCAATGCAGCCTCACTGCAGCAGAGCTGTGTCTTCTGGGATTTGCTGTCCCAGCACTGTCACATGTAAACAAGACTCTGACAACTTCAGTAACTTCCAGAAATAACTTCAGTGAAACATATAAAATTGGGGAGGGGGAGGTGTTTTAGATTTGCCTTGTAAATAAACCTCCTGTGTGATCAGTGATCTGCATGTGCTCTTGACATTTTTTGATCTTACATTAAAGTATAGCTGTGATCACACAACAGTTTGTATTTTGGTCCTTCTGAAAAGCATGATTTGCAAAGGATCATAAGCATATTTCCTTTCCTCATAGATTTTTAGCATCCAGGCAGAAAATGTGCTCAGATAGTCTTTTYGATATAATGAAAAGCTCACAGCATATTGTATTTTGTACTTGACACCATTAATACTTTTATATTTGTCTTGTATATCACTTTTTTTCACTAACTAATAGATCATTCTTATTATAGGCATTCCTTCACTATTGAGTTATCTGGAGAAAGACATGGTTAATATCAATGAGCTCCTTGTGGAATATGAAAATATCCTGGGAGAGAAARCAATGCAACACCTGGTAGGAAAATAGTTTTGCTTTTAAAAAATGAGACATGTATCTCAGGCAGACAGAGAGCTTTGGGCAATGCTGAATCCACACTTTTGTGCCTGTTTAAAAATCCTCTCTCATGTTATGTCTCTTTTTCTTCTCAGAGAAAATGGACACAGCCCAACATTTAAAATTACTCATTTTGTAATGCAAACATACTCCTGCTGCTAAGCTGTGGATTTCAAACCAGTTAACAAATTACAAAAATCCCTTTTCAGAAGACAGATTATTTGGAATTATCAGCTCTGATGTGCTGTTTAATTATGCATGCTTTTGTGCTAAGCATCTTTAAATATTAACGAGATATGTTTTTGCACTTATGACCTGAAGTAGATCTATGGTAAACTCACATATCTGTTGGCAGTAAGTCATCACAGGGCTGCTGTGCAGCAACAGCTCTTTCTAGACTCAGAGCTTGACTGTGGTTTTTCTCTTTTGTATCACTGCCAGCACTGTGGAAAAGGAATCAGGAAAATCACAACCCTGACAGAGAGCCCTTCTCAGATGAATGGGGCTGAGATAATTCTTGCAATCACTTGCTGTCTCATTCTCAACGTGAGARAGAAACATCTGAAAGCTGCTGAGAGCCTCGGTGATGGGTGCAGCAGAGGCTGCACGGCAGAGAGGGGCAGCTGGCTGGGAAAGGAGGAGTGYTGGGCTGCTCTTGAACCTCTGTCCCCAAGGAGGATATCAAGGTCTTCTCCTGGTTAAGGTTCAGACAAACCCGTGTTTTGGAGAGGAGAAAGCCTGTAAAAGAGGTAAGAAATACAAGAGAGAAGATACTGAGAATCTGCTTGAATCCAGAGAGTGGGACAGCAGTAGGATCCTGGCCAGGATAGACTGATGCGCTCAAATAAAATGCAGATTTCCAATGCCTCTGTGAATATCTGAATGGATGATGCCTGACCCACCCAGACCAGATAGAATTTAACAGTATAYTGATATGTTATTGATCTCCTGATCACTTCCAGTTTACTCAGATCACCTTCTACAATCATCAGGCCCAAAAGTTTCACCTGATACTCCATGAAACAGAGTTTATGGTATACATGGACTGATTTTGGCAAAAGCAAGGAGAGAAATGCTTAAGCCCAAGCTTCTAGCAATAAGATGGATGTTGATGGGCTTGAAAGCCCTTCCAGTATAATTCCTGGACTGTGGGAATATGTATCTGGTCTTGCTTTCATTAGACACAGCAGAAAYCTGACTGGCACTAGTGGCTAGTGAGGGCTTCAGTGGGGCCTGGGTGCTGATCCAGTGTCACTTCTCTTTGGCCACAAAGGCTGTTACCTGCTGCCTGGTCACCCTGGACCTGCACACACAAGAAATGGCTGCGCACCAGATCCTGTACATAACCCCAGAGTTGAAGTGAAAACAGTTTTAACGTATTTCCTTGGGCAGTTCCTCACTGGAGAAAGAAGAGAGGGAAGAGGATCTGCTGGACACAAAACCCTTGCACCTGCTCTCCCTGGAAAGGCTGTCTCTGGAGCTCACCTCCCCATGTCAATGTCACCACTCYGTGCCATGGCTTTATTCAGAGCTGCCTGATCACAAGATAAGATAAGGCATCCCTGCTTTGACAAAACCTGACAGCAGCACATGCCTCACATGTTAAAACATGGCCCACTTTGCTGGCAGCAGATAGCATCTCCACTGCTCACAAATCGCTCTCGGTGCTTAGAAGCTGCCTTGTACTTGTGAATGTTCTTGCCTGATATATTAAGCCAATACACAAGCTCATTACCTCTGCTTCTTCCACGGAGCTTACCTATATCGAAAAGCTGTCACACAGCAAAGCATTACACAAATACAGGGGCTGGCTGTGGCACAGAGGTGCTTGCAAGGCAGGGGGCTGGCTGTGCCAGCACTGGGTGGGGTTGGATGCAGARTGGCAGTCGAGGTAGCACAGGGTTCTTTTAAAAGGTGCCCTTGTTTCGGCTGAGATTAGTTTTCTTATTAGTAGCTGTGCTTTAGATTTAGTATGAGAATAACGTTGATAAGACACTGATGTTTTATTTGCTGCTGAGTAGTGACAATCTTAAGTCAWGGAAYTTTCAGTGTTTCGTGCTCTGTCAGTGAGGAGTTGCACAAAAATCTGTGAGGGAGCACAGTTGGGACAGCTGAGCTGAACCAGCCAAAGGGGTGTTCCATACCATAGGTCATCATGTCCAGCATATTTACTGGGGGGAGTTAGCTGCAAAGGGGGAAAAATTGCTGCTTAGGGATGAGCTCTGMTTCRGCCAGGAGRGGATGAGCAKKWGTATTGTGCATCACTTGTTTMTTTTGGGTTTCATTACTCTCACCTTGTCATTACCATGTTGCTGCTGATGGTGATGATTGTATTTTACTTTATTTCAGTTAATAAATCTYTCTTATAAATCTCAGCCCACATTTTATCTTTTTTAGATTCTTCGCTCTATCCCACCAGAGGGAAGGGGAGTGAATTGCAAAGTGCTTCATTTCCAACTGGGTTGAACCATGGAAAAGGGCAAGACAGAGCAGAGATAGGGTAGGAAATGTTCTGTCAGGGCATACACGTCTCAAGCATGTCATATGGCACTAAGGCAGGGCAGGAGATCAATGATTTATTTAAGATCCTGCAGGCAGTCTGTGACAAAATGCAAGAAAACCTGAACATCYCAAGCCTTCAAAGGATTATCTGTCCCTGAAACACAGATTCTTCTTCTTCCATGTTAGACTGACCTCTCACCTTGGTATGCTCTTTGAGAAAGGACCCCCCTGCACTCCTTCTACCATTGAAAGAATTCACTGGGAAATAAAAAAAATGATGTGATGATCTGTTACGTGGGTGCCTGATGATAAACRTCTTTTGTTTGTTCTCTGCTGCAACAGAAGAGTGACTAATCACCAACACAGCAAGGAGGGAGGTGACCCAATAATGCAGCCCATTCCCTATCAATTCCCACAGGAAAGRGCACAAATGGGGGCATGAACTGGCCTGGAAGCACCAGCTTGCTCCCAGCCATCCCTTTCCAGAGGTTTGTATGTACACRGGGTTGTGTGGCATGTGGCCAGTGTGCAGGACACACACAGCACTCAGACTGACCAGGCTGGGTCAGAGAGGGACTTAGATGTCTGGATCAGAGGAGGAAAAATTGACAGAAAAAACACAGAGAGACCCAGAGAAGAAAACAAGAATCTGCAATTCAAATCCATTCATCCCTGAGGGACTGGTGAAACAACTGCTTGCAATTGCATTAGTGCATTTTAATATGTTAACGGGCCCCCAGCTGCTGGTACCTGCCCCGGCAGCTGCAGTGTGGCCAGGGCCATTTCCTTCTGCAGCACAAGGTCAGACAGCTTTCCTCAGGAGGGTTAGAGTAAACAAACTTTAAATCACACAGCAACACACTGGGAGAATACTCAAGGCCAGTTCAGATTATCTCAGCTGTAGGGTGGGAATGAGCTTGCTGTGTCAGGAGGGATTTTTCCTGCGGATGCAATGAAATGYACRGCACCGCTGCCAGCGCCGCCTTCTCGTCAAAAATTCACTTGCATAATTTACACCAGGTGTCATTGTAGGTAGGAAATATTGGGATGTTAAGGAAGCCATAACATTGGCAGATGATATTTTATGTAGTAATATGCGTGCTGAAGACAATAGGRGTATCTCCTATAAGTGAGTACCACTCAACATGAATAATGGCTCCAAGGTCAGGCCCCCAATGAACAGTTGTCCAGCTGTGAATATAAACACTTTTTCACTCTGTTGTAGGCAATGCTCTCAGCTACCTGATTAGGTTGATCYGTGAAAATGATTATTCATTATCTGAAGTCTGAGAGTGCAGAATTATGTATCTGAGCAGTGTGCCTTAAAGAAAAAGCTTGTGAAAGTCTGATGTTAGATAAGGTGACTACATGATGAATTAAAAGAATGCACTACTACACTCAGGACTGTCCACAGGAGTGTGTTGAATTCATCAAAAGRTCAGAGGAAAAAGAATCCAAACTTTTTAGGTCCGGTCAAAATCAAAGATTCAAATGGTAGTTTCATGAGGGATGTTGCATTACAATGCAATGCATTACAATGCAATTTCTGATTCAAAATAATCACAAAACAAAAAGAAAGTATTTTTATTTTTTAGAAAAGTTGTTTTTCAGTTGTATTCAATTATCTGGAAATCCTGACACATGGCAATTTCTACTCATATGGGGTCTCCAAAATTACACAAGGTGAATTTTATCACATTGAGCTTCTGCAAAATAGCTGTAGGCTATAAACCATAAACCTCCTGCAACCTAGTCTCCCAGGAATTCCCAGTGGCACTCTTCCTTTGCTGAAAAGTGATTGCCAAGCCCTAGGAGACTCTTCTACTGATAACTGGGATATGGGAGCTCTGGGAGGAATGGCATGGGCATAAGGAGCCAAAGCTGCTGGGAAGAGCTGAGTGCTTCAAAAGCCTGAGGACATCAGCCATTTAGCACCAGAGGCAATTAAGGTAAATAAAAACCAATGACATATTGCAATGACAAAGGTTAAAGGAAGGGAGAGCAAGCAATAGGCAGAGGGGRGAGGTAGTCTTGATGTGAACCCTTTGTACCCCTTCAGCTTGATTAGGATGGGCTTGTGAGAGAGCCTTGCCCAAAAGAAGGCATTAGCCACCCCATCTTCTTTCATTTCCATTCCCTGAGACTGACATTGGCTCTGTACATTCTCCCAGCCAGAACAGCTTCTCTGAGAGTCTGCGCTGAGGAAAGGAAAGATAAAGGAGAGTCAACAGAAAGGCTAAATATTTCAACTGGATACTGGAACAAGAAAAGAGAAAAGGAAAAAAAATAGGATGAGAGGAAACGGGTTGTCCCATTTTGGAAAAGCACATTAGGATGCAGGCACATCTGTGGAAATAGATTCTCATCATATGGGAGGAGCATTTTTTTGTCTGAGTATCTAATTCCCATCTAATGCTGGGATGTAGTTCCTGAAGCCTGGATATGAATCTGAACCGAATCTCTAGATGACAATTTGGAAAGAAACCTCAGTGTAAAATTTATTTGGCCTCACCCTGCTTGCTTCAAGTCAACATGCCTGTGAAAAGAAGCTCCTTGAAACTCTCTGGATATTTGTCTTTTGTAGTGCCAAAGCTCTGCTCACCTCCAGCTCCGMCAGCAATGTTTTCCTTGCAGGTACCTGTCTGTGGACAACTTGGCCTTCACCTGCACCTGATCCATCCTCACCCAGGGGTGCCAATGGTCTGGGGCACGCACCACTGCGACAGCCACGTGCAGGAATTGTTAATGATGAAATTAAAAGGCGTTTCCCCATTATACCCTTTCTCCCATGCCAAGTTTTCCCTTGCTAATTAGGAGGAAGATTTCACAACTTCAGCACCATATAATTAAATCTTGCAATTAGCATGTGCACTTAAGCCATCATTTTGAAAATGAGACTTATGCAGGGAAATCTACTTAAGGGAAAGCTCCAGGATGGAGGGTGAAACTGTAACACTGTGCTAATGATCCAGAACACCAGTGGTTAAATGATAGGTCTCACTGACAGCATYCTGCCCATCTGACACGTGAAGGAAAGGGCACCGTGCTTATGGATGCTAACCCAACATTGCACCAATAAAAGGGGAGTGGGAGGGAGGGTGACAAAAGCAGAGGTAAATACATTAAGTCTCAATTAGAGTACTGACACGAGAGAGAGATGAGGTCAATGTATTTTAGGAGAAAACCTTTCTGTGAGCGAGGGGTTGATCTCTGCAGGATGATGTGACAGAGGTGATGACAATGGAGAAGGGAAGTGCTTTTCATTTCAGACCCTGCTTGGAAGTGGTGCAGTCTCAGGGCTTCAAGGCCTGCATTGGCASATCTCTTTGGTTTCCATCACATTCCTGACATGGGCACTAGATGGATTTGGAAGAGCTGGACTCAACCACAGCCCTGCTCTCTGCTTCTCTGATACCACAACAGCTTGGAACGCCCAAGTTTGCACCCCAACTTCCACCTGGCTCAGATTCAGCACCTGAGGGAACACAGAGCATGATTTTGCTGCCCCACAAACATGCAGGCTCTGTCTCTTCAGAGTGATTTTACAGAATGGTTGTTCATGCATGTATTAGGCAGCACATGGCAAAACTCAGAAACCAGCACACAAATATCTCAGGGAGSCTGCAAGTTTTTGCTGGGTAGTTACACAGCAGCAGGCAAGCAGCCTTGGGTCTCATTTGGTGATTTGACACATAAAACAATACAATTAAAACAAGCTTCAAAAAGGTAATTATTGCAGACTTAGTGGTATGCCTTGCTGTAAGCTGGAGGAGAATTAAACCCAGCAGCTGGCCACCCACCCACCTCAGCTCTTTCTGTGCACAATGAGAAAAAGTGAATTGCATCTTTAACAGCAATCTCTGTTAACATTTTAATTCAYTGACTGAATCTTATTCAGCAGCTACAGATTTCCTCATTCCAAAATAATCCTTATTYAATTAGCAAAGTACAGACAGTATCATGAAATAGTCATAGAAATCCATCACAGAAACAAAGCATGATTTCCTTTTGTACCTCCTGACGCTCACACACACACCACCACACTTWTTAAGATGACATCCAGCATTCAGGCATAAAATCTTAAATTACAGAGTGATTGGGGCTTTTCAACTGATCCATAAAAGTATGCACTTAGCAAAATCTAAGGACAGGTAGAAGAGATGGATAACACCCAATGCACTGCTGTTTCAAGGCAGGCACTGGGGCATGCAAAAATAAACATTTGCCGAGGTGAATTCAGTGTGCCATTTGTACAATGCAACATGGCAATGACCTCTAGTAATAAAAATATCTGCAGATTAAAGCCCACAGGTCTATATTGCATATCAATAGCAAAAAAACCAGCAGAAACAGAAATGTATCATTTATAGACCTATTTATAAAACCTAAATACTTCTCCAGTGGAYCTACTTCTGTAGAATGAACTGTCTTCTTCCCCCTCCCTTCTTAAGCAGTTTGTATGACAAGGTAGCAAAGAAATGTGCCATTAAGAAAGATC
>CADDXX010000496.1:87021-122716 GCA_902810485.1 Alauda arvensis
ACATTCATGTCCAGCTGCTTGTGGGAGGAAGTCTAGGGCAGGAGGGAAACTGGTKCACATGAAAGTGTGAATGCAAACACACAAATTGAGCTCCTGCAGCAGAAGTGAAATAAATCCTAATTCACTGGCTGGGGTGACRTGTAAGGCTTAAAGAAAAAGACACTACATATAGAAAAAAAAAAGGAGTGTAAAGCATAAATAGCATATGTGCCAAATGAATTCTAGAATAAAGCAGATGCAGCAGATTATATTTAATAATGTTTGACAATTCCCTATGCAGCTAATGGTTTGTTAGAAATTAGTCCCTAATGTTTTAGGGACTGCTGGCACTTACAGCCATTTGCTTTGTCTTAATTTACAATGTTTGTGTGCTGTTTAGCCTGCTCCTTGCAGTTTTATGATCTTTCTTGGCTTGTTGGGATTTCAAATGTTGTTTTAACTCACTAGCTACTCTAATAACACAATGTTCATGGGAAGAATTTCATAAAATACCTTTTTAGGACTTCATTCCCTTTTTCCTCTCCATTACACAATGAAAGCCCATTCTGCTCTGACATCCAAACTCCTGTGAGACCTACTTGTTGCCAAGCATGTAACTTCTAGTCCCAGATTTCATGGTATGAGCAAATAAATRGGGAATGCATTGTGCTGGGCACAAAAGGCAATTCAGATTGCATTGAGCACCCTGCACCAGCAGATTCAAGCCATGTAGCAAACCCATTTTAGCCATGAGTRCCCTTTCATACAACTGTTTAAATACTCCTCAAAAGCGCACAAAATTATTTTACACCTTTCTGAAAAAAAAACTAAAATCAGGATTACATCCATTGTCCAGGAGGATGAATTAAGCCACATAAAGGAATATTTAAGAATTACTCACAAGGCTACTCCACAGAGAACTGAACACTAAAGGTTCATTGCTTTTCTTCCAATTCTCCCAACTGTTCAAAATCAAAAGGAATTATTTCTTTCTACAAACTTTAGCTTGACTAAGAAATGTTGGACAAGCATGAGAGCATGGGATCCTCATGCCTTGAATGAGGGGGGAGGGCACAGGCTCMAAACAACAGGATGAGGCTGCAGGTGCCATAATACACCTAAAATCAAACCCAAGAAATAKTGTTCTTCTGTGCCAGAAATTCCAGGTTTGCTTAAAGGAGGGGAAGTATTGCCTGTTTTTATTTGCAAAGGTGAAAGCCGAATTTCTCCTTGGGAACACTTCAGCTCTGCTCAGGTCTCCTTGCAGTGGTCTGCCAGAGAAATGGGGACAGACTCCAGATGGAGGAAGCTGCAGAATGCCAAAGGTGTGCCAGGACTGCAGCTAGAGCAGGGAGAAACTCTGTGCCAAGGGACAGCCTTGTCTGCATCACCTCTGAGTGGTGAACCAATTATTTTAGGTCATAGTTTAGAAAACTCTGAAGTATGCAATTGCAGGATTTTTTTTTTATTTTTATATATAATTGACATGGGCTTGTTGAGACCAAACCTTAGTCCCATTCCTAATCTGGAACASAGATTTTTCTAACATGTACCTATATTTTTTTTTTCTCCTTTTAGTTCAGCAGTGCTTGTAGCTGGAGCCAACAAGCCTGAAAATGGAAACAGGCTAAATCTCAAGGGCTCACAGCTTGCTTGCAGCCAACACAGCCACTGCACACTACTGGTAAAGGATAGGGAGGCTGCTCAAGTCCTGCAGACTTCCCATTATCTCCTCAAGTCTCCCAGCAATAAGAATATTTGTCAKGAAGCTGAGATCATTGGTAAAATGAAGACACGACCCTTTAGTGCTGGTTATGAATGGTTGTGGCTTCTAGGAGGGGAGATAAATGAGTGTCTCAGTGGAACTAGACAAATTTGAGTTGACTAACTATTGTGTATAACAGTGACTCATTCTTCAGTGAAATGAAAGGTCAGACACTGGCGTGAATTAGTCCAAAGCTGACTAAAACAACTATGCACAATGTTAAATACCTGCAAAAAATAGGGAAAACATTAGATTTTGGCTTTGGAATTGTTTTTTTTTTTTCATTTTGGGCCTTGCAGAGTTCACTACAAAAAAGACAAAACTTGTTTCATGTTTGAGAAAAAAAGCCAGAAAAAGTGCATCTAGGTGCACAACCTCCTCCCTTCTCTGTGGGAAGGAGGCCACTGCAATTTGTCAGGATGTGGCTGAGTTCAAAGTATTTGAGTGTGAAAGGTAGATGATCTTGATGTATAGAGTGMAGTTTCACAGAGGACACATTCCCTGGGTATAAGTCACACTAGCTGCCATCTCAAGCACAGTTTTGATCCACCTGCATATACACTTGAAAGGAGCCATGAAATTCATTCACATACTGGGCTGCTTCAAGGAAATGTATTTAAACGTGGTAACAGAGTGAAAGGTAGAAAGATCTGTCATCTGGAAATGTGCTTATATCATGAAAAGTGTCAGCTCAAAATGGCAAAATCTAGAAGGGGATAAAAAGTGCAGAAGAGATAGAGATGCCAGTCTCTCCACCTGAGCAGTTGATGTATGAAGGGAAAGCCCTGTTTCATTCTACTCCATGGCCTTTTCATTTGCCTCTGAGAACTGACATGGTGTAATTAAGCACCAAAGACCTTGACTGCTTAAGTTACRTATTTTCTATAACTACTTACTTCTTTAGTGCTACCTGGCCTGCAGCTCTGAGTCAGATCTTATTCAGCAATTCTCCTCCATCAGCTTTTTGTACAGAAGCCACAACAGTCCAGCTCTTTGATATGTTTGGGGTGCAATGCATTTAAYGAACAGTAGAAAAGGAAGTTGTCACTGTCTCAAAACCCCTTCAAGACAGTTCTTTTTTGAAGCCCAGGTCTCTGTGGAACACCAGTTTSTCTCAATCTCTTCCTAACTACAACCCTAATTTGAAGCACTAAGCATTTATTCTAGTAAACCATCCTGCCAAAAGATGACAGGAAAATTCAATCCCTGCCAATGTCACTGGGGCAACAAAATCATCAAGGCTGTACCTCGACTTACACAAAGAAAGCTCAGCTGAGCTTTCTGAAGGATACCATTGGTGTTTAGTTTTCAATTCCCAGGGTCTATCACACTATCTTGATGCTCAAAGACCTTAATTCATCTTGCTGTCATATCCACCCATCACCTACGAGGCGCTTTTGAAATGAGGTTCATCCTGCCTGCTAACATAACACAGTCATCATCTGTCCTGTCATCTGAAAAATATAAATGTTTCATGCTCCACTAATAAATCTGCTACAATATTTGCTGTTGCYTGTGCAATCCAGGGCCCTGTTTCATGGAATATTTATAAATCACTTGCCTGATGATAATGTTCATTGCTAATTGTGAGCATCCTCCTGCCTCCCACCCCAGTATGCAGGGCAAGAGAGGTGCTCCAGTGTGGATCTGGGCTGTCTCTCTTCCCTCTGCCTTTCCCACCACAGCAGTGTGGAAGAGGGGAAGATTACCACGTGCAGATAAAAGCAACATCAAATTCTTTTTGCCTGATTTCACATTTAGAGAGAGAAACTGCAGGAGGAAGATTGCAAAAGAAAACTGTGCGCAATTATTTACACAGAAATCTACACTTTGCCATCCCCCACACCTTTCTTCCACCTGGGTGCTGCCTTTAAATGGTCCTAAAATGCCAATTRCACCACCTTACATATTTTCCTTTGTCCTGTGTATAAATTTTCCTCTATCCAAAAGCTCATGGTTTGATGGTTTGCAGGAAAAATCAGGTCATGGGAAGTCACTGCTTGCCCAAGAGAGCTTCGGTTCAAGTCATCTACTTGTTGGAAAGTTAAAATACTGGGAAAGCTGGTGAAGTAAAGGGATAGAATTGTGGTTCCATGTTTCATTTTGCATTTTGTCCAGAACTGGAGAAATGTCCTCTGTTCTTGGATTATGTGGGGTAAAAAGGCAGTTTCCTTTCTTCTTGGAGGGGGAGAGAGGGGCACGAGGGAACAGGAGAGCACATGAGCACACATCATCCATATCTCCCTGGCATCCAGAAACTCCAGCCAGTATAGAGTTCCTTGGCCCTAATATTGTAGCTAAAAACTTTTGATTTCTTCCCAAATTGCATAGMCCTAAAATGAGCAAGACAGGCCAGGAAAAGAGGGTTTTCTCCCTGTATTGCAAAAGGGATGTTAGGACTCTAAGCAATCAACTTCTCGGGCTCATTATGGCCTAGTATTGCATGAAATAAAAACTTAAAAACTTAGGCTGAGCAATGACCTAAGCTCAAGCTAAACAAGGGCTGTGAGCAGTTCCCCATGAATGGACAAATCAGAAAATGTGCCCCAAGAACTTTGGAGAAGTCTCTGCTGGTGCAAGCAGGTAATACCTGGTATTCTCACTCATGCTTCCAAACCACACCTCTTGTTCTCACAGAAATTGTCAGACCCTAATATCTTKAACATCCTCCACGCTGGATAAAATTTTTCTAAAATCTGGTTAAAATTGGGTAGCAGAGTTGATCAGGGAGGCAGGCACACACAACATGATAAACATCATTTCCTCGAGAAAACCAGATCAAAAAAGAGTCTGCAACCCTCAGTCCCTCCTTCCTTTTGACCAAATCGATGCATCCCTCTGTAGAGCTGRGTATTGATCTATTTTATGCAAACAATGGAGTTTGAAGCTTGAGATTTATGCTCCTTGCTCAAAGACAAGCTCGTGTCTGAAAGAGCACGAGTTTGTGCACTGGTTAATGGCTCTTGCTCAATCACTAATCATCCCAGGTCTTAATGATTTTTAAGTCAACTATTGACCTATATTATTCTGCCTTGAAATAAATGTTATAAGCTGTACAACAAATTAGGGCAAAAAAGCCTAATCAAGACTGGTCTGAAACCTCCAAATCTTCCCATTAAGAGCTGCTTCTGTTTCCTATTATGTATTGTTTTGGGTAAAGAATGTTTATGAGGTATTAGGCTTTTTATCGGTTTCTCCTCCATTTTAATTTCCATTGTTGCACATTTGAGTGATAAAAGATCATGAACCCTTTTTCCCAAGTTATTTATTAACACTCATTATAAAGGGGAATCAAGGGGAAATGATGTGAAACTAAATGGCCCAGTTTTTTCTTCCAGCAGGACCTGCACTGAAATCTATTTTTCACTACTGACAGGCAGTACACAGCCAACACTCGCACAGACATCAGGAAAATTCAGGCCCAAAAGTGACAAAAGACTACTGAATCCATCATTATTTTTCCACTTCACCTAGCTAACTCAAAAATGACTAGCTGCTCACTTGAAAGTCAACACAGCTGCAAAATGACGCAAATACCATTAGCGACAAGATGACATTTCATTTATTTCTTTATTTTTAAAGAGRAAGTTTGGCATACTGCAAAATCAGGCTACAGGTGCAATGAGCTGATGCTGGATCTCACAGGCTCTGGGRTGAGGAGACACTGGCAATGTAGAGKGAGYCACTGCACTGTTARGAGATGGTTAAACTGRGAAAAATGTATCTACAASWATTTCATACAAAGGTGTTACTAATTCTTTACACTGGAAGCGTTCTCTGATAACTATGAGCCTTTGTTTTGCTCTTAGGAATTTTTTATAACTGTATAGTATAGGGATGTGTGCTTGGATCTCTTAAGATATTAATCAGCTGTATTGTGGCTGTTCTATAAAGCATTTAGTGAAATAGATAATATATCTCAGAAARCCATAGACACACTCAGAGTTTGTTTGTCTGCATTATAGGATCTTTTGTTTAAAAATCCATGCATCTATATAGTTCCAGTGTTTTGTAGTTGCATTTSCAACAGTTGCATTTACTGTTGCTTTTGCTGTTGTGAACATGTAGATCCATACTTTCYAGCTTTGTGATCTGTGGAAATACACCTCTTTATGTAAAACTTCTTCTCACTTTTATTTTAACAAGAATCAAGCCTGGAATAGCTGAAAATGCTGTAATGAAATGGAATTGTGTCATTTTACAARCTGCATTTTACATGCCATTACCAGAAAATTGCTCAAACTTTTAAAAACAAAGAAACCTTCTGACTTCTCATTTTTTTATTTTGCAAAATGCCCTAACTCAACCCAGAAAAGTCATCTTTCCAAGAAGCTTTTTACTGAAGCAGTTCAAGTTATTTGAAACAGCTTCAATTAGGAAGCAGTATCACTCCTGGACATGCATTTCTTGAAACAAAAGGAAGTGACATGAAGATTATGGCATTTGACAAAAGTGCYGAAAGATTCTCTAAGCTTCTTCTGCAGGAATTATTCTGCCTGGCAAATTTCTGTGACTTTGCTGTCTTGCATTCCTACTTCCCTCTGAGTTGTAATGCATTTCTGTTAATTCCCATTCAATGCTCTGTCTGGTACCTCTGACCAGAAGACAAGAACTGAAGGTGTCAAAACAGATGTTCCCAGCTATTAATGGGTTGCATTTTTAGGAAGTCAGATGAAGGCAGGATGAATTTTTTCTCTACCTTCTCCCTGTTATGAGCTCCCCCAATGAAGGTGAGGGTAACCCATGCTCCTGTTTATATCCCTTGGGGTGGATCAGAGTGAAGTGACTCTGAATGATCAATGTTTGCAAATATATATATTTAGGGCTTATTTTAGAACAAYTTGATKGCAAYGRAAAGCAGGYATGCAGCCATTTTGGTTATTATTATCTATGGTAATATAGCAATACAAAAGCATCAAAATAATACTTAGGAAAACGTATAAGGAAAAGAAAGAGAAGGGAAGAAAGGATAAGGTTAGAAAAGACCTCACCACCTGTGAGATGAGATTTGGTAGTTGCAATTTTGATGTCTGGTGGTTGAAGTGGTGATCACAGTCTTGTTGACATGGTGGAGAAAGTCTACAAAACACCAACCTTCCATGGGGTTTATATCAGGCTTAGGCTGGGTGGCAGAAACTTGGGAGTCCAAAGATTTCCAGGGAACCCTCTGTACAACTTCTCTAGTAATAATCARTCTTTTGTGTTAATGATGGAAAATAATGGGGGGAAAAAAACCAAACCCAAATGGAGAAAGCCTGGTGAAACAGATGAAATGTATTCATTGTGTTTGGAGCTTATTTCTCCATACTCCCCACACACAGATTCCAACTGGGAGATGTCTGACCACCCTTGTAAAGATAGATCTGCTAGTACATGCCATGCTGTATAAAAAGTGGAGTATTGATGGTTTAGCTGCTGGCATCACCCAACCTCAGCTTCTTGAAATGTTCATAGAGCACAGAACTGCCGCTGGCTTCAAAAGAATCCTTTCTGATTTTCCAAGGCCAGTGCCAGGTCACATTCCCACTGCCTGAGCAGCTGCATTGYGTGTCAGTCTCACACATGAAATGGCAAAATCAAGCAGTCAGATGTCACATCTTGGCACTACAAAACCATTCATCATTATCAGCAAATGCAAATATGGGGACTTGAAAGGAGAGACGAGCCTGAAGCCTTTTTCTAAAAATCAAGATTATTCATTGGAAGACCCCTCCCCCCCAGCAAATTGCACCTTACTCAATATATTGACCTTGGATGGATAGATGAATCTCTTAGTGCTCTCATAAACTTCATTTGCATTTCAGTAGGCGTTAAACAATTGAGCCATTTTGGGACACAACTCTGCACATTATTTATGTGTCTCTCAGTGTCCTTCCATAGCAAAATTTTAGGATTTCAAGAAAATAAATAAGACCCACGAGACAAGAAAAATCCATACCGTGTTTTCAAAATTCACTCTAAGGTACAGCTAACACTTTTGGTTCAGCCTGAACATAGCAGGGTTCTTGAATGCTGTAGAAAAGAGGCAGAGTGTGTAAAATGTATTTTCAGACTTCATGAGAGAAATGATCACAATAAAGRAAGAGTTTTGTAGATGCTATTCTATAATCCTACACTGGTAATTTCAATTTCCTAAAAAAGCTTATTTGCTAGCATCTTATATGATTGCAGTGAACCAAGTGATCAGGATGCACACAGATGCAGCTTCAGAACTAGCCCAGGCAGAGACACACATGCAATATTTGGGAATGTGCATCCAGAGGGCAGAAGCTTGGCCAGAAGAGCAGAAGATACACAATGCCTGGGGACTTGATGTTGAACCTGTCATATGCATAGTCTCAAACACAAAAATATTTTCATATTTTCCTCAACTGAGATGATACAAAGTAGTGCTTTCACTTGACRTTCAGGGGTCAGTTCTGGCACAGTMAKAAAAGAAATAGTCCCTAGAATGCACTGCTTGTATCAGCASTCCTCTTTGGCATTAGGAAAGCAGCCTTGGAGATGATGTGTTGCCTGACTTCAGTCCAATAACTCTATTGAATTTGTTGTTTGACCTTTTCTTTCCTTTGGATGGCATCATCCATGGAGTAGTATATCATCATCATCATCCTCACTGAAATGATGCATTTCACTAATAGATCATTAGAAAGAAAGCTCACTCTGAAGATATACGGGTACAATAGATCACGACRGAAAAGGGTGTACTGTTGATGAACTACCCAAAAGCTGGCAGAGTCCAACAAGGAGGAGGTCCAAGAGGAAGCTTATTTAATTGAGAAAGGATGACTGCACCACAATAAAAAGCCTTTAATACTTCCTTACTTGCATTAATGAAATCAGTCATGGTGTATACTTACACTTCTTGCTTCTCTCAGCGTGAAAGAACCAAGAAATTAATCTCTTTTTTTCCATCCTGTTGCACATTCTGGTCCCTGCACATTAATGCATGGGGACCTGTGGCTCTTCATCAGTTCAGAGCTGTCTTACAGGCTCAGCCACATCRTGCAGCAAGCAGGATGGCACTGCCAGGGCAGGGAGCAAGACACAGCACAGGTCCTTAATGGAAGAACACGAAAATCCAGTGGATCAACAATATGAATTGTCCTACAGGAGAGCAACATGTGAACCCCTGCTGTGACCCATAGGTTCCTGCCACCAACAATTGAAAAATCCCAGCTTTCTCTGAGGCTACAGGTATGCATGTCCTGGCTCTTGGTCACCTGAAGATTTTGTTATATTGGAGGGGCAGGAGTGTTAAGAACTCTTCCAAGTGAGGAGTTGACTTTGTATGTATTGCTTTTTTTGCTCATCTTGTTCTCATCTTTCTCAATACATCCCCAAAACCTACCTTCAACTTGACTAAGATCTGTGTTTCTGTCACAATTTCCCAAAACCTTTTTCTAATGTGTTGCTGCCTTGCATGTTTCCAGACAACCATTTATAAGTGGAAAGCTGTATCCAAAAGGCATRWCCTCAAATTTTCCYTGCAARACCACTCCCTTGCATGTTGAAYTCACCTGCCTCTTCTGTTGCYTTGGGATGGCTGAMTTGAAAYAGAGACTGGACAAAACTAGAGARTAAAACAAATATTTATTAAAAGGCCCCCAGSATACCCTGGGACATCTAAACYAGCTCYGACMRCCCTTCYAAACCCCCGCTCTCCCCCGAGWAACCCCGGCCACACCCYCTGTCCCCTTGGGTCTATTTGCATATTGGGTTTAATTGTCCAATTACAACTCCAGGCTGTGAAGTCTCATTTTTCTTGTTTTTCTCTTCAGTCYATCGTTGTTGATGCTTTTGGGCCAGAAAGTTGTCCTTGGTTTTCGGCAGGAAAGGATTTGTTTTGTCTACCTACTACCTACTAGCACTTAATATGAAGSTTAAAACTAYACCTGAAACAGCATGGAATCTGGAAAACATAAAAGCTAAAACTAAAGGCATCACTTCCAGCATTACACATGGGTTTGGAAGCAGAAGGGCTTTGGTGCCCCATCCTAAAAGCCTTCACACTTGGATGTGAGAGTCTGCCCATTGTCATTAGCTCTTTGCCTCATTAATTATCTCCTCCACGCTGGAGAGGGGCACCTGCAGTGCTGCATGGGGACAGTGCTCAGACTGTGCCACTCCTCCAGCCCCTCTGCTGCCATCAGTAATTTCACCCTCCATCATCAACAAGCGTATCAGAAAAGTAAAACACAATTAATTGTGGTGCCAAATAGYAGCTTAACGCTTAATTGCACAACTCACAATGAGGTCACAATTACTGGGAGATCAGATAAGCTTTCACAGATGTATTATATAATCCATGAGCTTAATTCCTCCAGAGGTGGTCAGAAAATTACTGTTCATTAACAAAGTGGTTCCATTACCCGAAAACGTATTTAAGTCATCATTTTCTCCATTCTATAAATAATGCCATTCCTTCCTCAATGGATAAATATACTTTCAAGAAAAGCCTCAGCTGGAAACTACTCTCCCTAATAAATCTAATGTCAGATGTTTAATGTGTCAAATTTCCCCCCCCTAAATAACAAAGACCAGAAAAAACTTTGAGCCCCACCAGTTTAGACTTCATGAAGTATAAAGGCAAGTTGTAGAGGTTTGCACTGTTGTTCCACTCATGGTCACAAGGAAATTCTGCAGCTTTTTCTGTGGCATGTCCCCCAGAAATCTAGGCAGTGACTTAAATAAGGGGCCAGGTTCAAGCACAAAGGGTCAAATGTATTTTTCTTTACCTCCAAACACTTTAAAAATGATTTACTGCCTGACTGTATGGGACATGAAAGGATAATGCTGTTTTCAACACTCAAACAAATGACATACTGGAACTGACATTTTTTTACATACATTTATACATCTTGATGCAGCTGTCTCCCCAAGCTGACAAAACTCCCGTGGAAACAAATGGGATTTTTACCTGAAAGTGACTGCAGGATTGGCCCCTCTTTTACCATTGTTAAAAATATATCAACTCTCTGAAAATCCAGAATTACTTCACAGAAGTAGAGCAAACATCCAACTATTTCACCAATTTTAAGAAGTACTAAATAATGGAAATTATTTCAGAATACATCTTTAGTTATCCTTAATGCTTTCTCATATCTCTTTCTGACTGAAATAATATAAAAATCCATTGAAGAATAATAATTGTCACATTTGATGTACATTTTTATTAACAGCACTATAAAAATTCAATTATGTAGAAAAGAGTGGCAAAAAAATTCCTTTAAATTATGCAGTAAACAAAACACTCAAAAAAAAAAGAATAATTTGCTCATGTCATATGTTAAAAAATCTCTGCTCCATTGGCTGAGGAATTTAAAATAAATTCTCTTTGTGTCTGGAAGCAGATTTCCCCTTTYCYCCTGCTCCCATTGGGGRTTGGAACTAGATGATCTTTAAGGTCCCYTCCAACTTAAGCCTTCCTRTGACTCTATGATTACCCAAATGCTTTCCTAGGGAAGTTTATTTAGCCAACAATCTGTGCCTTCCAGACGTGGTSATTCCTCTGTCCACTCTGAAAATTCCCATAGCTGGCATTTACCACGGAGGGAGAACACAGCTGTACAGATGGATTAATAACAAAATCAAGATGCAATAACTCCCACAAACTGTTTCTCCACTGATAAATTTAGTAGGAACCACTGGCCAAAGATAGTCTGCTAGTTGGTAGTTATCAGTAATGTCATTACTTGGGGGGATACTGAAATATTCCTCTGGACTGTGTTTAAGTGGTTCTGCCTCTGGCATACAGATATGTGAAACCATTTYACCTTGCACAACAGGAGATGATCTAGCATAAAATGACCGATTTTTATGCTCATCATGCAGAACTAGATTGCTGCTATCTTCATTTGGATGCACAGCAGAGCAGTGAGCAGTCTCCTTCCTTGTCTTGTCRAACCAGAGCTCCACCCCACAGAGAAAGAGGGTGCTGATCTGAATTCCTCCGTGTGCCTGTAAGCAAATAAATAAATGTAAAGGGGAAGGTAGAGATAAACCTAAGTTTTACAATCAAGTGGGAGGAGGAAATCCACTATTCTCTCAGTCTGCAAGCAGATTTCTTTAAATTTCATTTTAGTTTTTCACTTTCTCACAATGAAAGAAGCCGCCGGGGGACCTGCGAGCTGGAGCCTGTGGTCACTGCTGGCCCTGTCCCATGGCCAGGCAGGAGCAGCCTCCATCCCCTTCAAAGGAGATGACTGCTTGGGAAACTGTCCTGATTGATGGCCAGAGTGCTTTAGGCATGGGTGTAAAACTGTCAGCTTTTCACTTCATTTATCTTTATCTAACAAATAAACAAAACTGGTTTCTGCAGGTTCTGCCTCAGCCCTTGGGTTTTGAGGGAAGGGTGTTGCTGCTCCAGCAGGCCCAGCAGCAATGACAAGAGCATCAGTCTTCAACCTGCACCTGATTTTGTCCCTCTCACTGTCTTYGGTGGTGATATCTGGCACCACTGTCCCCAGCACAGCTCTGCTCCCTCCTGTGACAGGCTTGGCACACCCCATAAGCCTCTTTAAGACAGAGCTACAGTTTTATTTCTCCTAAATTCTTGCGTGTGTTCTCCAGCCTAGAATCCCAAAGGGATTGACATGGCATTGACCCTTAAGATAGCAGCAGAATCGAGCTCCATAAAGCCACTTTTCATCAACCTCTGTATATGTATGCAGACACTCACAGAAGTCACGGACTGCCAGCAGTTTCCCAGTGCTCCATGCCTGCCTTTCAGCCTTGCCTAACTTAGGATTTATCRCCCAGAGCTCCCTGCTCCCATCCCGTCCCTCCCATCCCCTCCCTGGGGTGAGCTSTGCCTGCAGGCTGAGATGTTCTCCCAGATCCTGCTTCATCTGCAGGCCCCGAGCGTGCTGCACAAAAATAATTAACACACACACCAAGGAAAGGGAGGGGAGAATAAATTATATGCARATTTAGTCAAGGAGCTTCACAGAACTAATTAAATTGGATAGGAAAGCTGACAGTACAACAGCCACAGAGACTTTTCCCCCTTCTGCTCACCAGAAAAACTCTTGCTTAGATGGGCTTAATATAGCAGAGCAGAGCAGCTAGCTATAGGTTTGGGGTTTGTACTTAAAAGCCACATTTACCATGGACAAAACTCATGTAAGTGGAGCTTATTTAATGTGTGTGTATGTGATTATTTAAAACAGTTAAAAGCAGAAGGCACAGAAGGTGGCTGCATACCTCTATTAGCAAAAGCCAGTCATAGCTGGCAGCACAGATGGAAAAAAACCTCTAATAAGAGATTGTGTCTCCGAATRTTTGATATTTATTCTTCTTCTGCCCTCATTTGAAGTTTACAAAGAGAATTACCACTGGGTATTTCTAGCCCTTCCTATGTGGTAACAAAGGAAAACTTCCCCACTCACAAAGTTTGTGAAGCCCATCAGCAAAGCCCAGTTTTAACACAGTGGTGGGAGCAGAAGAGATCCTTTCCCACACCCTGCTTTCMCCCTGTGCCACTGCACATCCTGTGTCACAGCTCCTCTTGCAGGGTGCAGCCAGGGATTGGTGCATCCCTGCACTGGCAGCTTTGGGAATCGGTGTGYTCCGAGTATGCACCATGATCCTGCCTCCAGGACCTTTTTCTGGTTAAAYATCTGTTCTTTGGAGTTCTTACAGAGCTGATTTCAGCCCTAGCTAGGATTTACATTAACTCCTGGAACCTGAGATGACCTGCCCAGGTGCAAAACTTGGGTGCTTGCAGGAATACATGAGCTTTGGTGGAGTCAGAAGATATCTGTAGGACCTGAAGAATGCTGTGAATCGACCTCTTTTCCTCACCTGAAAAAATCAAGGCAATGGCATTTTCTTACCTTGTAGAAATGCTGAGAAGAGGATGTTAATAAAGATTATGAGRTGCTCAGAGTCTGAAGCAGCAAGTACCATAAAAACACCTTTAGAAGACTGATGTGTGACCTGCCTCTTGCATTGTGACAGGGTCATGCACAAGCAGATTTTTAATGAAAGGGTTKTTGCTGGGAGCTGAAGTTTCCTGCACAGGCTTTGAGCTGCACACTGATGAGGATGGAGTGGCATGCAGGTAGCCAGGCTCACCAACTGATAATTGTATCCATTATTGTACCAGGAGAATGTGGAAAATCTGGTATAGACTGAAAGAAGAGGCTGTAGAGGCTGCTATTTTCACTTTCCTAAGGCCTGTGGCTGCCTGACACAAAGACAACTTCCCTGCCTTTACATCTTCCATGGAAAGKTCTCCCTCTGTGGTGAGTCTTCAAWTTCCCATTAATAAGWCAAATCCTGTCATGCTTGTCTGCTCACCTCACTTCCCTTCACATTCATCTGGATCCTGCAGCACTTTGTGCCACCCAGTGTAAGCCACACCCAGTGTAAGCCACACCCAGTGTAAGCCACACCCAGTGTAACCACAGGTGCCCAGGCATGGCTCCTTGGCTTCTGCCACACAGGGAGCCAAAGACAGCTACAGCTTTCTGAGCCACCACCTTTCTGAGCTCCACATGGTCATTTTCAGAACTAGAAGAAATTGGAAGGTCTTTGGGATCAGTCTTTGTGTTMTGTGACATGATACTTGTCACTTTGCCTCTCAGTTCCTCAGTTTCCCTGACAGAAGGATGGAAAGAATAATCACGAGAACTGCTCTGCATGACCAGTGAGTGCCTTCTAAGAGCATCCCTTAAATGGATGGTACTGGGCACCATTCAACTCAGTACCTCTCCAGAAGTGAACAAAACCAGTCTTTTCACTCCTCAGCCCAATAAGTCTCACTGAAACAGCAAGAGAAAGCCAGTTTGAAAATTTCAATTTTATTTTAGAAATGCTTGGCACCAAGCAGAAGCCAAAGAAAGAAAGACAAAGCTCTTCTTGGAGTTATCTCTCTTTTTTCCCATTCCTATCATCTTTGAATCAAACCAGCATGAGATATCAAGCAATTACAATGCTATTTGCTCCCTGCTGGATACAACAATTAGCCTAAGATATCTAATGAAAGGAATTAAATTCTACATGTTTTATAGCAAATAGCTTTAATTTTAATTACAAATCCCAAATACATCATCTTCAATAACAATCAGCCCATCACATCTGCTAGGGGCTGATGAGGATTTGCGTTTTGTATGGTTTGGACTGAAAACTAAACCAGACTCTCCCACACAAGAGCCCTAGTGGACAATGGAAATTAGGGTAAAGCAAGGATCAGAACCCACAAAATCCCTGCAGAATTTCTCAGAGACTTAGGCTGTTACCASAAGGCTCTTCCTCTGCAGCTGTGAGAAGCATCCTTACCCATCAGATTTGGGGATATATTTCACTGCTGAGTGCCTGTTACAACTCCCCATTTGGAYTCCATCCACGTAGTCCATTATATCTGCAACTAAAGCTCATTTTAGCAATTGTATTATGCCAGGTAATCTGTCCCTGAGCACAAGGCACCCCTTGGCAAGCAGACAGCAGTCCATTAAGAGCAGGTGAGGGCTCAGCTCATCTCCCAAGCCTCCCACCTCTGCCTAGATAGAAATTGGAGGTARTGAGAGGAGAGGAACAGCCCAGAGCCTAAGGCTGTCTGTGAGCCCACCAGCCTCTGCTCAAGAGCACACAGCAGGGTCCACAGTCTCCAGATCCATGTTGATGACTGTCCCAGCAAGTAAAAAAGTCTCTGATGGACCTTGCTCTGTCCTGATCCAGTTTTGCTTTTGTTCTGAAATCTTTGTRGGTAGTTTTACCACCCATTATGTGCCTGGCAGTAATTGCCAAACAAACCACACCMCTTCTGAAGGGAAAATAGGACTTTTCTAAGTCATTCGTACACTTCTGAATGTTTTACCTGAGAACAGTTTGGAAAATGAGTAAAGTCTCCTCCTCGAAGTTGTCTTTTTCTTCTTTGAGCACAGAAACAACTAAAAAGAAAGTAAAATATGGATCTCTGCAGCTGAAAATCAGGATGTGTTTTTGCAATAAGATTTATGTAAATGCTCTGTTGCTTTTTCTGGTTTTGTATTTTTATTACARTATATTTGAGTGAAATAACTTAGTGAAAATGAGCTGTGTTTGGGTCAATACAAAGACAATTTTTTTTTTTTACCACAATTTGAATAGAAGCATCACAGAAAGACTGAACTTCAATTGCTGGGGGAAATTCACCATTTCCTTCCAACCCTCCTGTTCCATGTTTGTTAAATCCCAGAGGGTTGTAGTTTTTTGGGAAAAAGCCCAAAAGCAAATAGCTCTTGCCTGACAGCTACAGAGACACCAGCCCCTGGGGAGGGCTTGTGGCTGTGCCCCATCCTGCACACATCCCTGGCTCTCATGGGCATCACTGAGCAGCCTCTGACCCCCGATGGCTGCGAGAGGCTGAGCACTTCTGCTGGTTCTTAAAGACCTTGTAATATACTGGGCGATCACTCCATGTTCATGGCATTGTAGCTGACCTTCATTTTCATGTTATGATACCTCTTATTCCCACGGGCCTCTTAACTGCTTGCAGGGGCTACAATTTATACCTGTCACTTACTCACAGRCACCCCTGAGATGGCTGCTGCTGCACAGGCTTGCATTTTCAATTCCATTTGTTGCTCAGAAGCAGCAGGAAATGGGAAGGAAGGGTGAATCCTGGTTCCTGTGCATCCCAACACGACCACCCACATAACACCGCCAGTGGGTTTTGCCTCTCTGGCTGTGGGGCTGCCTGACCACACACAGATCTCAGGCASTGCTGCCATCCCAGAGACAGGCAACAGTAATCCATCATCCCTAATCTTTGTGCTGCACATCCRCACTCCATCCACGCTGATCTGTCTCCTCCAGCATCCCAGCATAACTAATAACAGCGGCATTTATAACAGCGGTATCGCGCTGCGTGCCCCATCTCGCTCCATAATTCATACCCCGTGATTTATTTGCTGTGGACACAACTAGAAAACAAATTTACTGCTTTCCCTCCCCTCCTACGTGCAGTGCAACATCACTGAGGGAYGTGGATACAGTGCAGGTCAGGGAAGCTTCCCCATGGCACAGCCCCAGGCCAGCTCGGCTCAGGGTCAGGAGCCAGGCAGCTGTTTGGTGTCACACTGCACCAAGCAGCTCTGCTGGGATTTGGCATCTTCTCTGCATTCTGGGYAAAAGCTGGACTGATCTGGAACTTCATACTACAGTGATCTGCTGGCTGGGATGACAGATTGTCAAAAAGAACCAAAATGTCAAGAGGTAGAAATGTGCGTCAGAGGGAGCTTCAGGAGATCCTCTGGAGAGGACTGTTGTTAAAAAGAGATTCACCAGCATCTGAAAATCCTGCATTAAATGTTTGCTTTGCCCATATTTTAACCTTTTCTGCAAAAGAGACTCCACAGGTCCCAGCAGCCTGTTGAGGTGCTTTGCCCTCCCTCCATTCAACGCAATTCCTCTGGTTGTGTGCAATGTCCATGGGCAACAGCCAGCTACTATTATGAATATACCATATTTATATACATTATATACAATATGTCTGTGTCATGCAGTGAAACAGTTAGAACCTAASCAATTCCTTCTCTTTTCTAAGCTTTCTCTTGTCCTGTCTTTGTCCCCATTCCCCTGGTGGGTGTACACCTGCAGGTTCCAATGTGCTGGGACACATTACCCAGTACCTCACCACAGTGATACAGGGTGACAGAGATACCACAACAGCCATCACTCAGGAGATGAAACACAKCAAAAGGCCTACAGGGCCAACTCTTGCCTTCCTCTAGCCTTTCTTGGGAATTCCTGGCTGAGGAAAACACCTCAAGACCCACATGCAAGGCTGGCTCCATAGCCAGGGGTCTGGAGTATCTCTGCAGGGATCTCTGCAGGTTCAGAGCAAAGAACTGACCCTCTGGGAATATCAGCTCTCACAAGGAGGGGTGGTCCCTCTGTCCTACACTTAGCAACACACACATATGCAATTTTAATATCCAGTTCTCAGTTTAATACAGAAAGTACCACAAAGCCTCAACATCCCTTGCTGAAGTGGAATTTTCCTTTCAGAAAAAATCCAGTCTCAAATGTCTCAAAATGTCTCAAAATGTCTCAAAAGAGCACATATAAAACATGGTGCCATTGTGCTGTAATTTGTTCCCCACATTGCTCTGCTTTGATCATTCGTATGAGCATGGTCTGAGCATGGAGCAGGAAGTGGTTTAAGGTGTAACAGCTTTACCCATCATCACCAGAAACACCTGTCTTGGGGGTCTGGCATGTTTAGATTTCTAATGATATAACTGTTTCCAGAAAGCTCTAGAGGTTTGCTGGCTCTCAGGCCTTAAGGTTATGACAGTGATGTATGGAAAATCTATCTCTGAAGAAGCAAAGGTTTCTAACATTTATTCTGTCATCCAAAACATATTGGTAGTGACTAGGTCAAAGTGGGGTTACAGATAGTGAAGTGAGTAAAAAAAAAAAAAAAGTACAAGTAAAAATATTCTACAATTCTAAAGAAAAAATTTCCAAAATATTATMTTTAAAAATACTCACTAGCATGGCTTCTTACACATGTGATTTTGACCATCTTGGAAACGAGAAGTTTTGTACTGTGATTTTCATGGTGATATCTAAATCAAATTGGTAAATTTTCCTAGAGGCAATTGCACTGCCTCTTGTACAACTTTTTCAATAAAGCAGATAAAAAAGAATAATTTTTAAGGCAATGATTTTTTTAAACACCCAGTTTTAAAGCACCCATTTTCATTTTTTTTAATAAAAAACAATTTAAACAGTTTGACTGACTTTCTCTGTGAAGAAGCTCTACTGAGGTGTGTTCACAGCAAGCTGCTACGCCCATTTTCCCAACTCTCCTCTGTTTTTTCCTGATTAGACCATAAATTCCTTGAATAAAAGATTGTCTCTCAGCATGGAAACTCCCAGAGGCAAGAACTCCCTGGGTGCCTGTGCACTGCCCAGCACAATAATGTACTACTCTGACAGAGTCCAGCTATGTACTAGACCTTATAGCAATCACAGGAAAAGAAACATAACTCCACTTTATGGACTTAATGTGGACCATTTAACATTTGCTTGCATTTGGTTTGGAAGATAACCCCTGAGTGGTAAAAGGGAACAGATAACTTCAAATAATTTCCCTGGACCTACTGACTTTGGCAAAGCAGTCAGTGGAAAGAAATGTCCATGTCTTCATTCAAGGGCAGGAAAAGACTCCTGAGGCATCTGGCCACCAAGCAGCCAGGAATGGGAAAGTGCTTGGCAGCTGGCTCCAGTGAAATGCAGCCTCTGTCCTTCTGGAGGTTTATCATAGCTCATATCATGAGCTATGATGACAGTTTTAGCAAATGAGTGAATGGCAGAATACAAAGATAGATATAGAGATAGATAGATAGATAGATAGATAGATAGATAGATAGATAGATAGATAGATAGATAGATAGATACAAACATCTGTATAGCACAGCTCCCTGTTCCCAGTAAGATACTGGAAGGATAGAGAGGATATTGCTCTTACCCGATGCAGTTGCACAAAATCTTTACCAAAATATTCACACAAACATAAGGAGGTCTTTGAGTTTAATGTGTTTCAACCTGTGCAGTTAAGTTTTGAAGTTTCTCTGAGTTTCCCCTCTGAGTTTTATGTATCCCTGTCTATACCCTTACACTCAGATAAGCACCTTTTCCCTCTTTCTGTATGATGTGSCAACRTCTAACAGTTTGTGCATCCTTGCARAACAGGCAGTTGCTGTAGGCATGATACCTGCATGTAACTATTGTCCAGGAATGGTCTTTGTATCTCTTTTTATGCAACCTTGATRAATGTGGCCTGCTTAATATGGCCAAGATGAATGAGGCAATAATTTCTGGACAAGACACCGGACAGGAAGGCTGGTTTGATTTACAAGGCTATGTTAATAAATACCAGTGGCATGTTTTGTTCTTCAGGTTGCTGGATGTGAGTCTCTGCCTCAAGGCTGTGAATTCACCTGCTGCTGCTGAGCTATGAGGGGGGAAGTTCTGCAGGGCTGGAAGGAAAACAGGGTGAGAGCAGTGACCTGAGCCATGCTGCAGGTGCAATTTTTGCTATGTGAGTTCGGTGCTGCAATTTGGGGTATCAGAAATTTACAGGAACTTCATTGTGTCTCCAAGCTGGTAAATATTCAGATACCCAGTGTCTTGGCAGAGCAACATTTCTTCGTTGCATGTTGTGTTTTCTCTTTCCTAAGGGGAAGYTTGTGTTGGTGTGGAAATTGCTGGATTTTAGTTATGTCCAGCAGAGGTTGAGTTCTCCAGGACCTTCCCTCCAGTGTGAAGTATTGGGAGCAGTGACTCCAAGGGCTTGTGACACTCAAAGAGAGCTGTGTCCAGCAAAACCACCAGGAGCAAATGTGATTCCTGAATCCCCAAGGAGATGTTTTTGTAATCCAAGTCCTAGTAGTTACCATACTTTTCTTCCTTCAGCCAGCTTTTAGTGCTTGAGACTTTCAGAAGAGCTCATCAGTCACTGATACTCAATGTCCATAAAATGGAAGTAAAAAAGGTAAACGTTGGATCGGACATAACATGGTGGGAATGTTGCACATAATGAGGAATACAAACAGATTCCAGACCTTGTAAATTTTAGAGAAAGATCCCAGCTGGAAGAATTTTGAAAGAAAGACCAAACAAAATAAACACACCCCCCAAAAAACCCCACCAAAAAATGCCCCACCGATCATAATTTGACTGACTTGTCATTTTTGGCCCCTGAATCTTTATATCATACACCAGTCACAGACTTTCAGCTTTGAATTTGTGTCATAAAACTGTATTTTGGGGTGGGTGGAAGACAGAAACGTGAGAGAACAGGCAGTGAGTGTGACTCTCCTCTTACCCTTTTCTCCTTGCACATGGTGTCAGCAAAACATTTCTMCACAACTGCTGTTACGAGTTTACAGAGACAAAACTACAGGAATAGAACYAAAATGCCTGAAGGCCAGAGGCACATCARAATTCCTGTGGCATGATTGCACCAGTTTGTAATTTGGAGAGAAAAATACAGACTGATTTTTATTTCTGTGTGCTTTCTSTGGCTGCACTTTGCCCCTTTTTTTAAGCTACAGTTTTATTTCCTTTCAGCCCTTCAAAATTTTTCATGCCCTCCATTTCTTTATCATTGATGTGCAATGGGTGTTAGGGCCATTTATTGGAAACATCAACCTTTCACTTCTACCTCAGTAAAGCTAACTGGGAACAGGAAASCATGAATCTTGTTCTGGCCATAAAAACCCAGTAGTTAAAGAGGGTGCTAAGCCACCTGGCATTTGTGGGTTTCTGCTCACAGGTGCTTCTCTCTTGTGGCTGGAAAAAGATAACATATTTTATGTTGCTGTCCTTGTAAGTGTGGATTTATCTTGGGGAAAAAAAATCCATCCAAGTGGTTTCCCCTAGCAGAAAATTACACACTTCTACAACTCTGTCTGTGAATGGCAGCTTGCCCAAGATATTTACCTTGCCTCTGGTTTYAGCTGAGACTCAGAGTATGCTGACAACAACTCTGCTACTGGACCTGATGTGGAGCATTTCTACCTTTGCATTTCTAAAGGATTTGCATCTAGGCTGAGTTTGTAGAGCTGAAGTCAAAACCTGTCACTCTTATCCCCTGTCTCACCCAGTTTATTTCCCACCAGATGTTACAYAGACTCATGGATTTATCCCCAGTTCTTCAGCAGTGGGAGACATCCCAGCCTGGAGTTCTCTGCCTCTCTGCTTTGCATGGCTCAGGACAGCAAATCAGTCTCTCAGGCAGGAATGCAAAGGAATTATTTCAGGAATTGTTATCCATTTACAGAAGGAACTGGAACAAGGGCCAAGATACCTACCTGCCACCTGAAGTGACAGGGGGGATGTCCTAGATATGAATATTTCCTCCTTTTTTCCCCCCCAAATTCCCAGATTGTCATAATTTTAGCTTAAATATGCTTATTCCCAAATTTTGCAGCTGAATTGAATGTATGACATGCATGAGGATCTTTTTTTCTTTATCCTGAAAAATAATCCACAGTTTCAATCCGGACAAAACCTCTGCCATCACAGTCAGAAACTTGCTCACAGGCAGAACCTTGGTTGAACCCCACTAAAATGGGRTATATTGGGAATCCTGTTCTGCTCCCAGCCAGCACAGCAGAGGGGAACTAAATTCTGGGAGAAGGTGCCTGTACCTAAGGTAATTGATGGCCCCCAAACTCACACCAACTGCAATTTAATTGAGGGATAACATTTTCTGTGGTCTTTGGGAGTCTGAAGTGTTATGAGCATGTACAGGATCAATGCTGGCATATTTYCACTTTCCCAGACAGCAGTGACAGTGGCTCAGTGACAGTGAAGGACAGTCAGTGARATTGGGGTGGTGGAGTGCAGAACAAAGCCATGGTGGGAACAGTCTGGCAAAGGTGCCTGTTTACTTCAGTTTGCCAAGCACAATTTGTCAAGGTAATTGCTCATCCCAGTCCCAAAAGTGAGTAAATCTGTCAAGACTSTGATAACCACGTGTTTCCATGAAAACACGCCTGTGGCCAAAATTCCCTTTCCTTCCCTCTTTCTCCCTCTTCTCTCTCTCTCTCCCCTCCCTCTCTACATACTCAATTATATAATTACCTTAGTACATCTTAACAATCTCCTGTGCTTCAGCAGATGCCCAGAAATTATCTCTATGCAAACTCCTAGGGAGTGCAAGCACAAAGTAATTCAGCTTATTTCAGCATCCGCAATGTATTGCAAGGAAGAGTTTCTCACCTTCAATGCACATCAGCAACTAATTTTTTATCTTCTTTTTTCAAACCTGTTAATCTCACTGCTGCTCCCCAGCTCCCCAACTGGGAGAAGCACAGAGCAGTTTCTCTCTAGTTGCCCTGTGCATGCCATTCCTTKGTTTTTAATCTCTAGTTATATCCTACCAAACCTTCTCTGAACTGCAGCATCCCAGCCTGTGCAGTTATTCCTTCCCCACACATCTGGGTATCTGTGCTGCCTTTTTTCAGCCCTTCTTTCTCCTTTTAGAGATGAGCAAAGCCAAAATCCACACAGAACTCAGCATGTGRCTGCATATCATTTAGTTCTCTTTTCTTCCTGATAATTTCTAGCTKGCAGTTTGTTTATTTGATGATGACTGATGATGATAATCTGATGATTGCACCCGAGCATTTGTGGAGAGCTAAAATGCTGGGGTAAGGGGTGCAACAAAGCACCTTGGCATTGCTATCAGGTGTGTGAGCCCAGGCAGTGGTGGGGGCAGGCATGGAATTATTCTGTGAAACTCAGGAAGCTCAACTGCTTTTCAGCCAGAATGTCGTTAGCAAAGTCACCAAGAAGGAAAAGAGACTGACCAGGGCTAGACAGGAATATGGGATCAAGAGGCAACAAGAAATTGGTGGGGAGTTGCAAACCTATCAAAAGAAAGGAAAGAATCYTTCAAAGCCAAGAACAAAGCAGGGTTTGTTGGGAGCACAGCAATGAGTTAATTGAAGCATCTCTCTGCTCTCCTCCTCCCTGGCTATGGGAGCACCTGCTATCACTTCAAGGCAGCTCTCACTGTCACTTTCTCCTTTGGGTCACGTGCACTTGTTCATCCTTTGATCTTTAATCTTTTGCTATTGATTTCCACCCTGTTAGCTGAAATATTGTCCTGCTCTTTGAGGAAGGCAATCGCCCAGACCACACTATTGCAAATAATATGTGCTTTGGCAAACAATGATTGAATTCCCGCATTACCCGCTGAAGCAAAAAAACTCTACCCTGCCTAAAAGAAAATGCTCTGCAGAGATAGGATCATAGAAATTCATCAAACTGGCTTCAGGGGTTTTGTGTGTGTGCGTGTGTTGTCTCTCTTTTTTTTTTTTTAATTTGCACCACCCTGGAGAGATGCTGAGATTAAAATGCATTATCTTTAGATAACCAATGCAGTGAGTTCTGTCACTCAGAATTCAGACTATAATTCACTCTCTGGAAATTGCAGATCCACCCTGAGATAAATTTCAGCTAGAGTGCAAAAGAGCCAGCTACAGTTTTACATGCATATGTAGTTTGTATCTATGTATATACAAATCTTCTGATAAACTGCCATAAATCTGCTACCATATGTTTCAATGATTCAAAAGAGAACTGTGTGAACATAAGGGGTTTTATTCCTCCCTCAAAATGTCACATGAGGAATAAAATGTATCCGTGTCTTATCTGTTGATCTGTGGAACTTTAAAGCCCATCGATTTMTTTTATTATCATTATTTCACTAAAGCGTGGCAGATTTGATAGCAGAAGCTACTGTTAAATATGACTGCCTCAGATTTGATAGTCTRTAGCTAAAAGTACTTCAGTAAAGTTAGGCCCATCTTTTTGGGTAAGTGTTCCTTTTTCTTGGGGACTTCTGTACTATCAGTTTAGCATTCTGCAGATTTTCACAYTGGGACATGTAGGATTTCCCTCTTCCTCATGCCATTTCCTGGCTTTTCTTTTGTAATTATGTAGAAGTGGCTCTTAAAACTTTCTACAAGGGTATTACATCTATAACAAGAGCAATTCCATTTTAGTAGCAATTGAGATATAATGAAAAGACATATTAAATTGGAGGTGATGTTACAATAAAAATCATGCCATTATAAAAACAATAGAGCATTAAAACCAGTATTATAACAGAAATATTTTAATAAAGGCACTAAATAAACCAAACAAAAGAAAACCAGTGATGAAACAGGGACATAGGAGTTTTTTATTGCCATGCTGATTTTGCTTTGTTTTAATGTATTGATGGAATATTTCATTGCAACAGCTCCATAATTTTATCATAAATGCAAGCCATAAAGCATGCTTCTTGCAGGCAGTGTAATTATTTAATTTCCTTCCCAACGGTAGGAAAGGGGATGTGCAGTACATGGAAAAAGCAGGATGAATTATGGACTGGATGGAAATCCCTTCCTGCTATGCAGGAGGCTGTATTTCCTGCATTTCCTCTGCCAGAGGAGATGTAGAGGGACTGGGGAGAGCTGCTCCACAAGGACCTGCTGASAGAGTGTGTGGCATGAAGAAAATTGGTGGCCAGGATTCCCCACAGTGCACCAAAAATATAAGTGTGGTTTAAAAAAATCCCTTCTGGAGAGAAGTAAATGACTGGTTAAAACTCTGCTCAGTTCCACAAAGATGAAGAGATTAAATGTGATTWAAAGTTGTGTTAACTTTCAAAAATATGTTAAACAGCTCAACTTTACCTTTTTCTTTGGGAGTAAAGCCCCCTCCTCTTGTACTGAGGAGTGTAGAGAAAACTCCTGGTGTGAGATTTGCCCATGCACTTCTACCCAGAAGGTGCTCAGTGCAAGAGAGATGGGGGTAAGAGTGGGAAGAGAAAACCTTTTCAAAATTGCTTTCAGAACCCCACCATCAGTTTATTTTGAAAGTTTACAATTGAACCACAGAGCTCAACTGGTGAGCTTTCTACCTCAGTTCTGGGGCTCTGCCCCAGGGAGTCACAGCAAAGGTGAGRCTCTGGGAATTTGAGCTTGAAGGAATTTTTTCTGGCACCTTGCTAGCCTCTGAAGTGCTGGGAGCCCAAACTCCCATATCCCCAGCTGGACTCCTGTTGCCCTTGTCACACTCTTTACCCCTTTCCAGACAAACCCCTACAGATTCTGTTACATCACTGCTAAGCTGGGTTAAATGAAGTCTTTAGGGTGTGGAAAATCATGCAAGTCATGTGCTCACATGTAGTGTTTTTCAGTTCTGAGTAATGGGTTCTTCTTTATTTATTTAATAAGCAATGGAAATATAAGCAATTATCAATGAGTCGAACTGTGGGGATGGCAGCCCTTGTGATAAGCTTTCTTTTTAATGAACTTCATTCTACCTCATACCCTAAATTTCTTTCTTCAGAATATATTATAGGAAATACTAGTCCTTTAAAAGCCTTGAAAGCCTAAGAAGCCACTGAAATCTGTAATTGAAATGCAAATGGAAAGCCCCTGGCACACCAAATCAATTTTTCTCTTAATAAGAGACGGAAATAGAATGTGACAGGGAAAAGTCCTGATGCTCTACATAAAGACAAAGCTTTCTAAGRGGTCTGGTGCAGAACAGAAATTCCTGTTTGCTCCAGTCACACTTTTAAACTGCTCCATTATTGRGTGATGATGGGACACAATTRAGAGGCTGCTGTTTGGTTACAGAAGCCATTTTCTCCRAAGTGCAAATCTCCCTTAAGAATATAAACAAGCATTTCCAAGCTCACATCTGCAGTGTCTGGCCTCACTGTATTTACAGCTCCTCCAGACAAATTCACTGTGGGGTGAGTGTCAGTTCTGTGTCTCATTACCCTGGCTTTGCCCTGGAGCTGGGATACCTGGAGCAGAGATAACCTGGCTGTGTCTGGCTCATTATCAATGCCCCACCCCAGGATCGTGTTCCAGCGTTTGATCCAAAGATCACAGAAGTTAATGGAAAGATTCACCTTGACTTCTGCCCATAATTAGGGTGGAGGAGGGCAGAGACGATTGACTTTTTAGGAACTGAATGATTCATGTAATCAATAAATTGATCTAGTTAAACCATATYCAAACCAGGTATTCTCCTGAAGAGTTTTAAAGGAAACTTARCTTTCTATACAAAYCTTTTATGGATGGAAAGTTTTGGACCTGGAACAGGGTTTTTTAATGTTTTATTTGCTTTTCAAGAACCATTCTCTCCAGTTTTATTTGAACTAACTCGACTGAAACTGATCCACCATAATTTCATTCAGAGCACAAACACAAAGTTAGTTATATAGATTTTTCTGATGTCTCCAATAAGAACATGGATYATTCAATTCCTAAAAATTAAGAAAACGATCATTAAAAAACAAAGAAACGTTTTTTGGTTGTGAAAGTGTTTTCTGCTGGACCAATGTAAGAACAAGGAGGTTGTGAGGGTGAGAGTTCTGGCAATAAGGATTATATGTGGTCAGAGCAGGGTCAGGCGAACCRTTGTGATGTTTGAAACCTGTCATGGGGTCAGCCCAGCAAAGCCTTCCCAATTTCTATCCCCTGCCCCTAATTCTGCTCAGGTCAGACGTGGTGCTCATCCCCCATGTGCCCTGATGGCCCCTCTGCCTGAGGTACAAWGCCTCTTCTCTCAGCTCTCCATCAGAACCCACCTTGAGTGGCAGGAAGGAGGCAGTGCTGCGATGCACTTCACACATCTTTAYGTCTGGAAAAGAATAAAAGCTCCATCCAGGGCCATTTAAGATGCTGAGAGCTGGATGGTRTGTGTGACCTTGATGTACAAAATGCCATCTTCACTTTTCCATTTTCCTCCCTTAGCAGAGAATAATTACATTAGAGAGAGATTTCAATCCGMGAGCAGCCTGCTCCACTGACACGAAGAGGAATATTCTGGTGATTGATTTCAGTGGCTTTTAGATCACACTTGGGAGTGCTAACCCTGCACAATGCAGGAACACTGTCCACTGGGGTTAACTCATGAGGACTCTGGGAAGCTCCACAGCTCCTGGGACAGCAGCCTTAGAAAGGGTTGGAAAGTGTTGCAGAGGGAAGTGTGGCAGCAGCACTGGGAGCCACATTCCTGACCCAGGAAAACACTGACACAGATTTTCAGATTTCTGTTCCTACTGCTGGTGTGTACTCTTTTGATCCTCACCAGGACAAAGGGCTTTTGAACTGACAGAGGGCAGGCTGAGGTTTGATATTAGGAAGAAATTCTTTACTCAGGGAGTGGTGAGGTGCTGGAACAGGTTGCCCAGAGAGGCTGTGGAAGGGCCATCCCTGGGAGTGTTCCAAGGTCAGACTGGATGGGGCTTTGAGCAACCTGGTACAGTGGAAGGTGTCCCTGTCCATGACGAGAGGGGTTGGAACTGGAAAAGGTCCCTTCCACCCCGAGCATTCTATGACTCCATAATCAGCACAAACTGAAATCCTGGCTATAATCGTGAATCCTGCAAGGTGAGTCTACTTTTATCCATGTGTGATTGCGCCTTCCCTCACTGCACAGACATGTTTTAAATCTCTCATTTGCTTCATTTCCCATACAGCACAGAAAAAAACAATCTTTCTTTATTTATTGGTCTTGATTTGTTAATTATAACGTTTAGCTGCCATGTGATGTAAATTTGTATAAATTGTGTAAAAAGGTTGTGAGGAGAAAAGGAGAAAGAAGGGAATGAAAATGCCATTGTTTCAATCCTGCTGCATTTTCAATACAAGCAGTATTTTACCTGGTMAATGACTCTCTATTATGAACTGTACTTCACAAGTTTTTCCCCTCCTAGTACCCATTCAACAAATTAAATACCTTGCTGTGGGTTAAATGCAATGTCAGATCATGCTGTCTCTCAAGAGAAATATATAAATGGGCGGTTATTTCACGAGAAAAAAAATKATTCACATTCCCAGGCCATTAGGGAAATACCAGCAAAAGTTATATGGTATTAAAAATATAGGAGCTGGGTTTGCAAGCCAGTGTTCAATCACTGTATCCTTGAACAGCAGGTTAAAGTCAGGGAGGGCAGTAAATCCAGCCATGGGTCTTTAAGCAGTAGAGCCAGAAGCATGGATCTTGTGCCAAAAAAAAAAAWAATTTAAGGGGAGGAAAGTAATTTCCAAAGCTTATTCAGAGATAAATTGGGAAAAAACTGACTGGATGTAGAGGTCCCAGCCCTTGTAGGTTGACAGGTATGGATGTGGCTCTGAGCAGGCTCTGGAATGTGGGTGTGAGGCAGGAGCCAGGCTCAGTGCTGAGCATGCTGCCCATCAGCCAGCACAGCACCCTGGCTCTGCCTCCACACACCTGCATAATCCTGAGCAGGCAGTCCAGGGCAGAGAGGATTCCTGAAAGGGTAAATGGCTTCCATCCCCAAATCAATGCTTAGCTGGAGTTTGTGAATTAGCAACATCAGGGCTTCTTCCTCTGTGGATAAAWCCTCTAAGCTGAGGAAAAGAAGATCACAGCGAGAAAGAAGAGTAAAGCAAAATTTAGCCCATTGGAACAGCTGACCCACACATATTYCTGAGTCCTTTGCTGCAGGCAAAGCTTTAAGTTTAGCTCTTTCTCTGGGTTTTTGTGTGAAGATTTGCACCTTCCTGTTATACAAAGCACAACTGCTGAGTTTTGTTAAAAAAAGACCCTTAATCCTGGCTGATCTTAAATTTCAGAACAAAAGTCCACTCTTGCTCCCACTCACATTTCTCCTGCAAGATGATGTACAGCTTGGGGAGAAATACAAGAGAGGAATAAAAGAGTACTCATMAAGAGCAAATGTAAAAATAAACTCACAAGAAAAGGAGGTGGATAGCTGCTTTCCTACCACTGGATTACATATTTAACCACCTCTTAATACTATCCTGTCCAAGTGCCCTGATCAGAGCCCAGTCAGTGACATCRGGGTGCTCAGGGCCATCCACAGGCAGGTTTCCAAAACCTTCAGGGATGGAGACTCTGCAACCTCTCTGTTCCAAAGTTTGACTGCCCCCTTAGGAACCCAGTCCTGGAAGCTACCTCCAGAATCACCACATCTGGTTCCCACATCATGTCAGATCCCCCAWCAGCTGGTACAAATCCAGTTTGGCTCTGTACAACTCTATTTTTACTACCAAGCTGTTCCATTTTTCTGATGGCAAGAAATCCTCCTGCTATTTCCAAGTTGAGCATATTCTTAGTCTATTTGTTCCTGTGCCAGCACTTCTGCTAGTTCCTTCCAGGTGATGATCATAATTTATCATAATCCTTGATCATAAAGGCCTAAAGTTTTTGTTTGTAATTAATTCAACATTTTTGCAGGTCTGCTTTGGTTCAAGTGTTACTTGGTGGTTTTCTTCAGCTTTCTTTTTTTTTTAATGAAATATTTCCCTTTTGTCCCTGGCAGCTGCAGGTCTGCTGGAGTTACTCTGCAGTAGGTTAATACAGGTGCTAAGTATGAATGAAGGCCTTCAAGGGAAAAAAAAAGTCTATGTATTCGGCTAAACCTCATCAAAAGAAGCAAGATCAGTTCTATCTTCATAARCATAAACACAGAAAGTATAATTATTTCTCTGGCAATACTTAGAAAATTCTGTAAACCTGCAGCTGGAAGCAGTGCACACTGTGAACACTGACACAAAGCAGGCTGCAGTAGCTGTCAAACACCAGCAAGGGGAGATGAGGCTGCTCCAAAGCACTTTCCTACCACTTTCCAACTACTGGTAAGGTCAGGGTTTGTTTGCTTGTTTCCGTCTCCAAAAAGAAAGCCTCTGGTTTGCACACAGACTCATCCTTGCACAGGCGTTTGACAACAGTTTAATTGTAGCTAAACAAACAATGTTAAGTTTTGTTTCCTGTATTTCTGGGCTCCCAATTCTCTAAATGGAAAGCTTGTCAGATCTCATGCTGGGAGGGTGACACTCCCCAGACATCCCCAGCATCCCATGCACGTACAGAGGAGAGCTGCTGTTGCTCCTGCAGGCTGGAAATGTTCCTGGTTCACACAGGGGGACAATGGGTAACATATCTCAAATTCTTCCCTTCTGATGATGCAGGGCCTTGGGGCAGTCACACAGAGCAGTGCAGGACTGTGCCACCAAGACMCTGTCCCTCCACAGAAGCAGCTCCMCTGGACACMCAGGGGGACAGAGCAGGCACAGAGCCAGTCCCTGGCCCCACACCTSCACAGCCTGGCCAGGAGTGCAGGAGAGTGGCAGGTCCATGATCCCTTCCCTCACCAGTGCAAAGCCCAGCCCCTCATGCACCTCTGCACAGGCAGAGAAACACCCTGTGAAACCTTTGTAATATAACAAACATGCAGTGGCTTCCTTGGGCCAAGCACCACCAAAGATGTGACTGAGCTATGCCACCCTCCGTGCTGTGGGCACACACTGCTGGGCAAACCAGGTGAAAAAAGACATCACCTGATACTGATGCATCTTCTCCTCATTTCTGACTGACATGAAGGCACAGGGACCAGAACCTCTCACTGGTTCAGCCTAGTCACAATCCACAGTTCTCTGCATCATCCAGCTCTGATACCACAAAACAGGCACGACAGGATTGTGACCCCCCCTCTGTAGAGATTATTCTGCAATAGTTGACTAAGTCCTTCAGTATTTTCACCTCAGTGGTCACATATAGTATCATGCAGGCCACAGAGAGGTCTGAATACCTTGAGGACAGCCACACAGGATGCTGGAAGCAGCCTGAGTTCTTAAACACAGACCCTCAACTTTTCTGCGCTAATCAAAGGATCCATTTTTGRATCAATCCTTTACATCAGGGTTGCACTGCAAAAATATTGAATTTCTAGTCAGCTTCCACAGTCTTCATTGTTTTACCAGCACTGATTGTGTGCATTATTGCCAGACAAAAACAAATCAATCAGTCAATGCTGTATCTTTCTTCCCTTTTTCACAATGATATCAGTTAATCACCCCCCAGTGCTTTCAGATGTCTCATAACAATGGCTTGTGAGCATCTCATAATCCTTGTCTTACAACAGGCCAGAGAGGTGTGACTATATTATTACTCCCATTAGAAGACCAAGCACAAGAGACAAAGGTTTTATTCACCAAAACCATTTAAAACCATTAWACCCTGGCAGCTAATGCCCAGAGATGGTAAATAAAACACAATTAACARAGGGACATCAGTGGGACTTACTTATTTTCTCAAGTGGAAGTCAGGGATCTGAGCACACTTGTAGCTGTAGATGGACACAACTTCTCTAGGCCTCAGCATGAAGTCTCTGTGAGAGCCAACACTCAGCCCAATGTCAGGCTCCAGGTCAGTGTCTTGTCCACCCAACCATCTGCAGAAAGTAGGGTTGCCAAAATGCTCCAGCATGGAGGAGTGGGGATATGGAACTTACTTCTGGAGACACCAGAACTGTAGCAGTATGAATAATGCCAGTGATTTTAATCAAAGACTGATGATGTCTTTTTGCCCAGTTAGCATTTTTGTTTGTGTGAAATTTTGGGGACACAGAGGAAATTCCAGGATTGTCAGCATTTGTCACCTTTATCTTAAAGAGTCTCTTCCCATTCTTCCCAGAGCCATACATTGCCATGCTGCACTTGCCATGTTCCCCCCACCTTGCCACTCTCCTGAGACCATTTGGTTTTAAATGTGAAGCAATGYCCAGGCTGAGCACCAGGGGAGGGGGGCACAGGGGACAGGGAGCAGGTTCAGTGGGTCAAAGCTGAAACAGGAGTCCAGCTCCTCATTCCTATAAATGAAAGGCAGCAGGGTGCCCATCTAATGGGACACCAGAGCTGCCTTAACCCCCAGGCAGGAACTGCTGCCATGGTTTGCATGCAGCTGAGTAGCTGGGTGTCTGTCYCAATTATTTGTCTGGCATCCGTTGTAACAGTAACTGAGAAGCCTCATGATCTTTCATGTATTTCTCCATATATCAGCCAGGTTAAGAGGTTTAATTATGCCCTGTTTCATGGGAAGGAGCACAAAGTATAAAAGATATTGAGAGTATGTCCCCAGCAATCRATTCAACAGACAAGCAAGTTTGAATTTTCTAAATCAGACACTTATAACTATAATTTCAGGGGTGGAGGATTTTATTTACTGAAAGCCTACCCAGTACTCCAGGTGGAAAATACATTAAGATTTATGCTTGGATGTAATGCCAGTAATGCGAGAAGCATGGAAATATCTTGGATAGATGTTGGAAGAGTCTCCTTTCCAGGAGGCATGTGATTAGTACAGCCCATTCTGCTACAGCTACCAAACYGGATTAAATCTGTTTACACAACCCTAATCCACCTCTGGCTGAATGGAGACAGTAGCTTGCCCAGGACAGGAATGAAATATTCAGTAATTTGGAGGACAGTTCTCAAAGCTTCCAAAATGCACCTGCACCTCAGAAGAACCAGACAAACCCCTATCATTTCCAGTTGGAGATAAGAAGTCCAAAACTCTTGTATCAGATGCTTGGAATTCTCCTTGCTGATTTTTAGTTATTAAATATTTACTAGATATCCCATCCAGATYACACATCTAGCCTGAACATTTCCCTTGAATGTCACAAAAGTACTTAGGTCTCCTTGACCAAGAGATATTGTTTRAGGTGATAAAATGTGAGCAAAAAATTAATGGGCTGGTTGGTTACATGAATATTCCTCCCTGAAGTATTATGGTGACATTTCTTCTCTTAAAGCCTCAGTGATTTTGTTGAAGTTGTTGAGTATTGTCTTATAAATTAATTGAGATTTGAGGGGGGGAAGGAAATGATAAAAAATAAATCAATTTCCCTTTCTGCAGCAACCTTACCTGCTCTCTGAGGACTCTACAATATGCTGAGACAAAAACATTTTGTGGCAGTCTCTGGTTAAGATACAGGCAGCMCTCCAATGGATTTCTAAAAGTTCTGTGAGGAACAAAGCAAATGATAAAAGTTCTGGATGTATTTTCCCAGATCAGAGCTAATCAATTCTTCACACATAAGATGCAAGCAGCTCACCAAGTTGGTGCATGCACAGAATCCAACCCTAATTAACTGTGTGTCTGTGAGTGTGTATGAGTTTAGAATTGCTGAAAAAACATGTGTTGTTAATTTAATAAATCTTCATTAATGYGGCAGGTAGCAGTGACCACCACAAGAATCATTACAAATTGACCCTTTTCAAACCCTCATAATCCTGCACTGGAGAGATGCACCTAATTGGGCTCATTAAAAGCAAACATTGATTGACCACTGGGATCCTTCAAAGGGCTSTGCAGTTGTAAAGAATCCCTGCATTCTTGATCTCCAGAGCAGCAGACRTTGTTTGTTGCTCCTGGTCCACAAAAACAGCAAGAAAACTGCTGGCAGCAGTAGTGCACAAGGCAGCAAGGAAGGGTGTGGGATTACATTTGCAGGTGAAAGGCTGCAAATAGGGAACATTACCATGCTGGGGTCACTTTAACCTCAAGGTGACTGCTGGGGGATRTAGACCACAAAAAATGTGGAAATAAGGGAATTTAGGACCTCTGAACTGTGATTTAGTATTGTTAAGGCTTTGGGGCTGTTTCTCCAACATTTCATGTTCTGTAAGTCATTAGCAACTGCAAAATGAGTGTAGGAAAACATGGGCAAATCAATAGTGTATTACATAGGCATCAGTAATTACATAGCAGTGGGGAATTGGGCCTTGGGACTTTTCAATTATTTTCTGTTGCAAATGATGTACAGGCACCTTTTGGGAAATCATGTTTTGGTCAAACACTACATATTTGCTCAGTGTGAGCCAGTGTTATGGAGGTAATCAAATRATATTAATCTTTCTGGGCTTAAAAAAATCTATCAATCTCTAAGCCTCCATTTCTGAGTCAAATCCAAAAAAAAAAAAATGTCATTGGCTTATAACACAGCCTGAACATCATCTGGCTGGAAAACTCATGCTGTTGTGARTGTTCAGACACAACCTTGGACATCCAATTCAGTGCACCCTTTCCAGTGTGTAGTTTGCCTGCTTTTAAAGTCAGTCTCCAAATATTTCTTCCAGAGTAAACTTAATTAATCTTTCTGTATTCCAGAGCTACCCAGATATATGTGCACCCCTAGATGACATCTAAAAAGCCTTCTGCACATCAGGGGCACTCTGGAAGCAGTTTAGAATAAGTGTTACTAACTTGCCAAAAGAGGACAATAGTSTGACCTAGTGTGGATCTCTCAGAGCAGCATCTGATGGGAGGGTGACATTTTACATGGGTAGATACTGATAGGACAAGGGGAAATAGTTTTAAACTAAAACAGGAGAGATTTAGGTTGTTAGAAAGAAGTCTTTACTGTAAGAGTGCTGAGACCAAGGCACAGGGTGCCCAGAGAAGTTTTGGATGTTCCATCCTTGGAAGYGTTCAAGGCCAGGCTGGRTGTGGCTTTGAGCAGCCTGGTSTGGGTAGAAGGTGYCCCTGACCACKGCAGGGGTGTTGGGACCAGAAAGTCTTTAAAGCYMTTAAAACCYACACCATTCTTTGATTTTATGATCRGTTGAATCCCACCCATTTGCCATGATSAGTGTGAGCACACRCAAGCTCCAGCTCACTCTGTTCCTGCTGATGTGCAGTCACTTGCTCARCTGCCAGAGCTGCATGGTTTATCTGAGCCCTTTGCATCATCTACTGGCCTGAGTTTCCYGCACCAAAAATCTCTTGGATGGCTAGGAGTCATGGGAGGCTGTCCCAGTTTGTCCCACTGCTGCTTACACTGGTGTCACACAGATGCAGGAAGCCCAGATGCAGRTAATTCTCATGCAGGGATGTAGCAGCTCTGCTTCCTCCAGGGCATCAGGCAAATGCTTCTGAGCAGCCTGAGGTGGAAACATGGGAGGTTTCATTGGAACTTGACTGCAGAGAGAAGTGGAAGTGTCAAAAAAGATYAGTGTGTCAGTGATTAAAACGATTGTGGCATGAAGGGACTGAGGGCTGCCAAAACCAAAATAACAAGAAAGTGTCTCTGAAGGCACTCTGATGCATCACTTTGACAGATGTGCAGCTCCTCACTAACTGCAATGGCCAGTGGAGAGCAGGCTCCTCTGCAACAACCTCTCTGGCAGAGGGACCAGGGAGGAGATTTGGGATGGAGCCTGCAGACATTTTATTCAAAACCAGCTGATTTGGTCAGATCAGAAACATTTCTGGTCCTGCACCATCGCAAACAAAACTGAGCATATGAATGCAGAACACATCTTTTGCAGTTTTAGACCCTTGCAGGACACAGGTGTGGTAGGTATCAGTGATTCAGTGGCCTTCAGCATGAGCATCCAGAGTATCCCACCATTGGAGTGTCTGCACTCTTGCTGGAATATATCTGGACAGATTGCGAGTTTGGATACTTTTGCTGGGAGCTCACAGAGACCTACCACAGGCACTTGMTAGAGGTCAGTATTCTTTGACTCCTTTAGCCAATGAAGGCAARGGAAGTTTTTTTTCAAACACCCTCAATTCAGTTCACCCTCTGAATTCAACCCTTTCTTTTCCATGCATACATAGGAAAAGAAATTTCCAGTCTGAGCATGCAGAAATGCTCAT
>CADDXX010000496.1:123141-214171 GCA_902810485.1 Alauda arvensis
TTTTTTTTTTTTTCTGGAGCTGTTTTTCCCAGCAAAAATAGAGTGAAACCACAGTGTCAGTTGTACAGCATGGACTGTGTAGTGCTCAGACTGCCTGCTGCTTCATATTTATTAATTGAGAAATCCTTGGGCAAATTGCCACTCAARCCTCAGTGTTGATAAATTCAGGAGTTGCTGGCACTCAGGCAGCATGCAAAGAAGCTGAACAGGACTGATTATAGTGTGCAGCTCTATCTGCAGAAGGTTGATTATATGGTTTGCTTCCTAATTAAATATCTAAGCATCAATTTACTGAGGAAAGTGAAATTGAGGAATCGTCATTTACAGCAGCTTTGTGGAATAAGAGATCCAGTGTGAAAATTCCTGGACCACAAAGATACTGTATTGACCAAGCCCTCYTCAAAAAGCAGGCTGGAGCACAAATGCAGTTTTGCATAATGAACATATCCTAAACCTTGTCACTCACAAGAACGAGATTAAATTGAATGTGGAAAAAGCAGTAAAATCAGCTTCTGTTTCAGCTTCYGGCATGGGCTGGGATGGAGCTGTGCATGTGAGCAAGAGTTGCCACAGCATCATTGTCTGCTGGCACATCACAGCTGCCCAGAATGCAGCAAGGGACTTTCTGAAATGATGCCTCAGGGGAMCAAAACTCTCAATTCCAGATATTCYTCCTGAAGGATCATGTGCAGGAGGCTCACTCTTTAGAGAAGGAGAGGCAAGGGGGAGGGAGRGAAAATGTCTTCAGCAATGTCTTTTCTCTTGTTCCCTCAGTACTTTGTCACTCCCCCTTGATGCTGAATCAGACATTTCCAAGCTTACTCAAACACAGAAATTACCATATGGGCTCAGCAGGATATCTGGGAATGATTYCCCCCTTCACAACTACACATTAGGTCTCATCCTGATCTTTAGCATTTAACAGCATTATTTCTAATGTGAATAATTAAAAATTAAAGTAAAATGGTGCTACAGTTTCTTTTGTGGAGGAGTTGTGGAAGCTAAAGGATGTTGCCACGAGAATAAATTACTATAAATTATTGATAATTTTAATGATGATTAGAACAGAGTAAAGTCTGAAAGGGGCTTCTGAAGAACTCTGGGCACTGAGAGTTGCTACACTGTGTGAAGTCTACCACATTTAKAAATGGACTTGTATTATATGATTGCCTGTAATAGGGGGCTGGATTTAATGCCTACTGCATCTTTTTCCTTCTCAGTCAGCATTTAGCAAGTATCCAATTTCTTCACTGTTGATTTTAAGGACTGTCATTTTGAGACAATACAATCTCCATTAATGATGTCAGTATCTTGTCTGATCAAAGTATGCCAGGGAAAAAAAGGTCACTAAATTGTTGGAGGACCAGAACTAGAATAAGCTTTTATTTATTTTTATTTCACTTGRGTGAACTCCTGCCTTGTTGTTGTTGTTATTTCTCAGCTTAGCCTGATATAGCTGATGGGAAAAGTGTGAGTGAACAATTAATGGAAAGAAAAGTTGAACAGGACCAACATGACCAGTGGTGATCCCAACACTGTTTATTCTGCTTTRTGATCCTACTCAAGCTCATGCTTGGACAACTTGGGCCAAATCAGCRCCTTTCATTGCATTTACCAGAGCCACTTCCATYTGGAGTYGAGGCCAGGTGAKGATCCACAGAACTGCTTCTCAAAARTCCACCTCTTACATCCAACAAGTGACTTAACCTCCATTTYCCTTACAGCCCTTTGGTAGGAAAAAAGGCCACCAGATAAACACAGCCCACCAGTGTCTGTGGTACAGCAGATGGTATTTGCAAAAATTAAGGGAATGTAGTAACTATGGAATGATTAGGAAAAGGCCCAGTCAATACACGGGAAATGCAGAGAATTTAGGTCCAAATTTAGAGGTGGGAAGAATCTGGTGCACATCAGAGATGAAAAGAAATTACAAAAATACACAAATTGCATAGTACTGGGCTGTTAAATGTTATTACCCTACCAGCAACCCAAAGTAATATTGAGGGTTGACAATATGTGACTTTCTTTAAAAAAATAGCATATGGTTTAAAGGAAGCCATAGTCACATAAAGTTAGCAAGTTTATGTAAATAAAGAAAACAGATGCAAYAGAGACTTAAGAGCAAGTTTGTCTTAGAATAAGTAGAAGCACAGAAGAACAAATGGTTCAGTAATTCCCAAGGAGCTGGTTGGTGCTGATTGTGCTATTTAAGCTACATGTCTTGTAGGTTACTAATGTGAGCAACAGTCTGCCTGCTGCATTTTAAATTACCAGCCACTGCCAGCCCATTGTTTTATGTGATTCCCMCTCTGAATAGATATATTTATTTATAAATAGCTGGCTGTTCAGACTCCCTCTGCTTTGTGGAACTCACTAAACCCWATATTTCTTTGGTCAATTTGCACCAAACCTTCCCTGTATGAGCTGCTTTGAGCTTCTTTCAGGGAGCCAACAGTGGGTCACTATTTAGATCAGATTTTAGGAAGGAGTTCTTTACTCAGRGGGTGGTGAGGCAGTTKAACAGGTAGCCCAGAGAAGCTGTGAATGCCCAAGTCCTGGAAGTGTGKAAGGCCAGGTTGGATGGGGCTTTGAACAATCTGGAAGGTTGGTGGGGAGGTAGAAATTAAGTGAGTTTAAGGTCTCTTCCAACCCAAGCCTTTCTAATGACTCAATGACCTGTGAAGCCTGAAATGGGGTCAAAATTCTGTCACTAAATTTTGCTGTTGRTCACCAGACCTCTGTCAAGAGCAGAAAGGCTCCACAGAGGCATTAGAAGAAGCAGAAGGGTTAAAACTCCAGTGTGTTTATTGCATGCTGCTAAATGCTGTTACCTGAGGTGTTCTCCTGCACCACATGTCCCATTGGCTTCTTAGAAAAAAAAAAAGAAAAAAGATGCTTTTGGGAAATGAACATTCTGGTGAAGGRACAGATGAGTTGCAGAGGTGAGCTGATGGCTCTCCAAAGATGCCACCAGAGCTGAGCATTTTTAAACATATTGAACATTAAGAACAAGGGACCCACAGGGCATAAGTGCTGTAGTCAGCAGGGGTGGCAGTGAAGCAGGGACAGGGGATTTGGTCATGCCCTCCCTCCGTGCTGAGCCCATGGACCAGGAGCAATGCCAGGATCTGAGAGCGAGGCGACCTCTCCACTGCACAACCACCAGGCAAGAAGGAGAACCCATCAATCTTTTAATAACAAGCATTGTAGCTACTCTGAGGCCTGGAAGGTGACAAAGTCATCGTAGCAGTGATAGGACACTGCCAGCTGATGTTTGCCACGCTGTGACACTGCATCCAAACCCAAAAATTCCATCACACAACACCATCCTCAGCCATGGCTCATACCAGGAAAAATTCAGATGAAGAACTTCACAGTCTGCATTGAAAAAAGCAGAGCTATCACAGGGCTGGTAAGGSTAAGGATTAATGCCAATTTTTATTSTCTTTCACTTGTGCCCTGCATTTGAACAAGAGTCGAACGCTTGGTAAGATGAAGGGTTCAGAATACAACACACATTTCTGAGCTATTACCTCTGGTGCCTGGAGCAAAAGTGCCCCCTGGGATGTTTGACAGGATATAATGTCTGACTTGATGATGGAAACAAAAGAAGTCCTCTCCATGGCAGATTTATTCTCTTGAATTTACTGATAATGCACTCTCCTCCAATAAATCAAAATTCCACTTCACCCACTCAGATGTCAGTTCTGTGCTCTGCTGACATACATGGAAATGCAAACCTCCCAAAAAGTATGAGAAAATGTAAGTTGTATTTGGATAAACAGAGAGACTTCAGAAAAGGGGAAAAAAAAGCTTACATTTAAAATTTACTCTGAAACACAGTAACAGAGAGACTGAAGCAGAAAGAGGTGCTGGTGCAGGGCACATGCAGCTCACCTGGGCAGTTCTGCACTGAGGCTTCAGTAGGGGTTCAGTTTTCCCTTTGGTAACCCCTCCTTRCCTTTCCCCTTGCAGCCYCRGAAAACTCACCACAGAGAACTCACATTCAGTGCAAGGTCACCCCAGAGAGATCTCCCCCTCCCCTGCCTCCCAGCAATATGTATTAAAATGTCATTCTGGCCTTCAGGAAAAGCAATTTTCTCTGCCTTAGTGTGTAGGGTAGGTGTGATCCACCTGTCTGGATGGAGACATCTGCATCAGAGCCAGTCCTCCCTGCTATGGAGAGAGCAAAAGGCACCTACAGGATRGGATTCACCCACAGCTTATTTAATGTTAGGGTTTTAAATTAATGTGGATGAATTGCCCCTAAAAGCACTTGTCTCCCTTGGCTGTAGTGGGGGCCTGGGGTGATGTTCTGAGCTGCATGGCAGTAAACATCTGAGAAGCTGAATCCTGACTTTGCAGTTAGTGAGAGAAAGTATTTCCTGGGCTGGGGGAAATCCTACACAGGGTGCAAATGCTCGTGCTTTTCCTCCAYCCAGATGAGCAAGGATTTGCCAGTTGGCTGATATGGAGAGGAGCTGAACTTTTCCACTTTCTGCTGGTGAGCACGGGAAGAGGCAGGAGAGAAAGGAAGGGGGTGCTGTGCTTAAGACATGAGAACTCATTTGTGRTAAGAATTTTGGGAAACAGACAGAAGACCTGGCCATTCCAGAGCACTTGAACCCTCACAGCCTGCAGTTCCCAAGGCAGCTGAACACAGTGAAAYCACTGACACTGGCTCCTGCACTAAMCCATTCACACTCAGAGTGGAACCCAGTCCGTGTGTCTTGTCAGCTGCATAAAACTCAGATATCTGACTTCAGGCAGCCATCATCACTCCCTGCAGAAAGCTGTTAGCTCCCTCCTAGCCCAGGAAGGGGTTATCAGCTCATCTGTTTTACAGCTCTTGGAATGGGATGAGCACGGTGCTCCCTGYGAGTGCCTGCACCTCTCCTGGTTGATTATTCCATTTGCTAGGGAGGATAAATGCCTCTAAATTAAACTCAGCAAAATACTGAGAGCACTTTGAATGCCCCCTGTAGAAAGCAGATTGAGGGCAAATTTAGCTCATCCGTGCACAAGATGGCAATCCTTCCTTGATGGGGAAACCCTCTGTTCTTTCCTCTTATCCCAGACTTTGCAGAGAGTCTGGGAGGTGATGGGGGCTTCCCAGGTCTCAGTGAGGGGAGTCTGGAGCTGGAAGCCCAACAAACAGAACAGACTGAAGAAAACCAAGCTGTGTTAATTCATCCTGGAGTTTCAGCTCTCCCTAAATCAGCAGTCTGTACAGCTCGCTACAGCCTGCTTTCACGTTCCTGTGTATCAGTCAAGAAATGTTGACAGAAGAGCTGAATTCCATGCTCTAATTCAAGAAGCAGCATGGTTGAAGGTATGTCAAATGTCAAATTTAAATGTCTCCCTTCCTCCAGCTCCCCCATTCCAGTGGCAAACTGGGGTACAGTCAGCTTCCCCTAACACAGGGCAGGGTGTGCAGGAGATGAGGGGATGTACAGACTCAGGGTGCTGGTCAGGCACAGCCCAAGTGCAAAATCCCTGTCCCCTRCATGCACTTGCTTTGTATGGGCAAGGAGCTGTAGTGTGTGACAGATGAGGGCTGCAAAGCAGGCAGGTCAGCTCTGTGGCGAGGGTCAGKGCTATTTCAAAGGCTGGGGATGCTCTAATTATAGTGTTGGGAAGGCTGGAAGCTGCCAGGTTCGATATGGGAATAATGTGACAAGGGAATTGCAGAATGAAGACACTTGTTGTTTTGTTCTTGGTCGCTTAACTCAGGGACAAAGCCCTCGAGGAAGGAAAAGCAAATTTAAGGTTATAATTCAGTCCCAGCAACACTGAACATACATATATCATTAGAGAGAGAAAAAAAATTAAAAATCAAGGCATCCTTGTGTTTATTGCACTGGCTCCATCTCCTGTGCTTTTGGCTCTGTGTGTTTCCAGCTGAGCTCCAGCCAGCTGACTGGGTGATTAAATATCCTTCAGCAGGATAAACAGCTGAGGAAGCCCTGCTGCTCACTCACACACAGAGCCTTTGGTGGGTGCTCAGGCAAGTACATGGCTTTATATATATTGCACTRCTCCTCTTTGCTACCCTCTCTACACTCTGCTCTGCCTCACTGCAAGACTTTCACGGGGCTGCTCTTCTGTGTTACAGGATTTATAGCAGCATTTCCCACGGGKTTTATGAGCTGATTATTCTTASGGTGCTTTCTGGATAGTTGTGAGCWGAACAGCCTSCAGAAGCCTTTGCTTGAAGTGTCTCAGAGCAGYCACCTGCCCCTGGTAGCCAGGGAATTTCAGGAGGTGGGATGAGCAGTAAGTTGACSCCAGCACCCCGCTCTGCTCCTGCATTTATGAGAGGGCAAGTCACTTGACAACCTGGTGCCTCTGTTTCCCATTCAGACAGATGAAGAAATCAGTACAGAGGCAGTTAAAATATTCTTGGACACTATGACCAATATAGCAATCAGAAAAGGGAAATAGATTCCTTGATCTCAGTCACAACCCCYCTGTCAGRACTGYTGCTCACTGCTTGTCTGCCCCKGTTTTCCCTTTGCCCTGCTGCTCCRGGGTCTCCCCATTTCAGAGATCCTTGTGCCTCCATTACACACCTCCACCTCTCCTGTGCTTCAGCAGCCTCTCCTCCAACTATCTTTTTTCACAAGCTCAGTGGAGCATWTTTGCCTCCATTTGCTTTCTCCCCTTCTCCTGGGATTCCTCCTGTTAATTACTTCAGCTTCAGCAGCTCCCCATCCCCTCTCCCATGCCCACCACAGCAGGCAGGGCACTGCCTGCTCCCCCATGGGTGGCTCAGTCAGAGATCTCCCCCAGATATTCCTGATTAGGAGAGAGGTTGTTTATTTCCCATTTTTTCTGTAGCTATGCAAACATTCACATCTTTTTTCTTTTTACTTATTAAAAAAAAGTAGGAAAGAGCTGGAAGCCAGTATCTGGTGTAATGCCAGAGCACTGGAGAAGCATTAAGGACAAGTTTTGATCTGTTTACTCTGGTACCAYTCCTCAGGCAGGGATCAATCACTCAAAATCAGAGACACTGTAAACAATTTACAGCAAATACAGCTAAAATCAAATACACTGGYACCCTTTTATTTTATCCAAGATAGGGTTCGGTCAAATCCAAGCCAAATTTATCCCAGATGTAACTCCAGTAACAGCAGTAAACATTGGACAGAGAAGAACTCAGTTCATTTGTTTCACCTTACCTTATTTATGGAAACTGAAATGTTGCTAAYGCAAGCAAAAGTGCAAGGGAGGAAAAGCTCACAGCAATCCCCTCTCCATGGTCACCGTGGCTATTTGTGCTTTGTTTCACTCTGTTTACAAATTATTAAGCATATTGACCACAGCTCTGTGTTTTGAAATCAAGAATGTAAAGAATCCATTTTTATTACTTTATTAACTTTTTTAATTTAACCTGGCAATAAAGCTACTCAGCTGTGTGGTGAAATCTCAGTTAAAATTTGCCTCTCCAGGAGCCACAGAGTCAAATGCTCCAGCAGTTATTGAAGTCGGTTTCTCTGTAAAAGCTGTGCTCTGTTATCAGATTCTGTTATTCAGTACATAGATCCCTGCTTTGCAGCAAGCATCCTTTCAGGAGGAGCTCTGAAAGCTTTCAGGCTCTCCCAATGATTGCTTTGCTTTTCTTTCACAGACAATTACAGTCTCTTCATTTAATTTCAATGGAAACTTTAGTGTTTTAGACCTTGCCCATGTAGCTGAATGCTCATCTCTGGATCTTATTTCCAGTCCTCAGGAGGACTGGTTTTGATGACCTAGTCTGATTACAGCATCTTTGACAGCTTTAAAGGAATTTGCCCTGGGGARGAAGACAGCTGCTGCCCTGATGAGGGATTTTTCTGAGCAGGCCTCCCAATCCAGACATGTCAGAGTGAGATGCTGCCCACATTTTTCATCGTGACCCACAGGTAGGTCTAAAAAAGGTTGTGTGTTCTTGGCTGCGTAGGCCAGCGTGGAGAGAGCCTCTGTCATTAAACTGCTTAACCTGTTCCTGTGAAAACACTGCAGCTTCTTGGCTTCTTTTCCCTTGTGTTCTATATTCAGCCTCTCTGGAAACTGTGGGCCAGATTTTTGTGCTGGTGTAAAGTGGCATTGCTCCTTCAGATTGCACAGACTGCAGGGTAGGAACAGTCTCTTTGCCAGTGTCTGCAGTTCTTGTACAGCTCTGGTCTTAAACAAGGCTGATGAAATTGAGAACATTATTTATGAACAATAAATAGTAACTCTTATTAGGAGCTGCAATAAARTAACTCATCAGACTTTATAGAATTGAATCAGTATAAAAGCAATATGGTAATAAGTTCCCCTAGAGCCCATATTTTATGAATATTGAAAACAAGATTAACAACTTTTCAAATCCCAAACAACCCATTTTATCTCCAGAAAGGAGGACTGATCTGCTTAACATGATGTGGCTCAGGAAAGCTCCATGTTCCCTTCCTAATGACATACCCAAACCCAGGAATTAAATTCTGTTTTGCTCAGATAAAGTACCTAGAGTGAATGGATCATTATTCAGATGGGTATGTTTTGCTAGAAAAGATTTTAACAAGCATCTGAATTCACAAAGTTCTGTATTTTTCATCCTGGAGCAGCTACTTTACTTTTTGGGGAGAAAATAAAGTAAATATTTCAGTTGGAAAGGCCAGAACTACCACTGCATGAACTGGAGTAGTGCCAAGATTCAAAAGAATTCATCCCTAAGACATCTTGAGCCTTGGTTTTGCAAAAGAGAGAACTAGACAGCTTGGAGTTCTGAGGGGTGTTTGGTACATGGAGCACTAACTTCTCTCCAGTGCCAGCCTGTTTCCAGCACATGCTGCCCCAAAATCAAACTCTGAACTTACTAGTGAAGGTGACAACTACCAGTGCCACCTGCTCCAAATTCCCTTTTTCCTGCTCTATATTTTTTGTGTGTGCTTCATATTCCAAGGGAAAAAAAGAAAAAAAAAAAAAAGAACAGAAAAAGGAAGGAAGGAAGGAAGTAGTGTCATTTTGCTGCCTTGCAGTTATTTGATTTGTATTTGGTAAAGGCAAAGGGGCTGAAAGTGCCCTTTSTGAAATGACAATGGAGAGCACAGAAGAGAGCAAACCCACCAGCTTTGATTAACCTGACACTTAGTCTAAAACTGTGACACTGATGCTGGCTCACACTGGATCCTCCTGAAAGACATGACAGAGTGGTGTCTCCTTATTAACRTCCCTTGCTAATAACCTTTTTATTTGGGCTGTCAAATATACCATTGAAGAAGTTGACATTATTTCCCAGTTCTAGAATTATCCACACAGCAAGTAACAAACCTTGCCAAAAGCAGCAGTGTCAGGAAGAGGTGTTTCAGATCTACAGAGGTGTCACAAAGATAGGAGAGAACTTCTGGGAAGGGGGAGTGGTGGTGTCACTTTTCCATCATCTTCCCTTTAGAGCTGCAAAGAGCCTTTTGGCCCAGTCTGCTCCAGAAAGAATAGAATAWTTTCCCAGACTTCCAACACATAGGGAGAAATGCTAACTACAGGTAGGAAACATAGGAACACACCAGTCTCAAAACTTCTCCCAGAAATAACTGCTGGAGTGGGYATGATGCATGAAAGAGAGAATGCAAGACACTGCCCTAGCTCTGTGTGCCCAAAAGTTTTGTCTTTGTCGGGACCAGCCATGTAGTCAGAATCGCATAATAGACCAAGAGCTTCCACATTTCTCCCTTCAGACACTCTTATCTCAGCGTCTCCACAGCTGCCCCATGAAGCTTCATTCCCTGCCTTTGCATTTCTCTGGCTTTAAAAAAAAAAAGCAAAGTCATTTCTATTGTTTCATTGAAGAGACTGATTGAAAGGCTCATACRTTTGAGAKGATGAMAAATATACCRATAAAAATGCTCCACATCAGRARAAAAAAAAAAAAAAAAAGCCTTTGTTGAGGCAGAGATGATTCTGACCAGCATTTTAATTTAAGCTGAGACATTTCCTTGTCCTGGACCAAATTTTTTATAAGAATGAAGGAGAGAATGGGGGAGAAAGGGAGACAGCTGAGCTGTTAGAAGGCARCTAAAAATGAGAAGTTGCATCTTAGGGTCATTGCTCTTGAAGGCTCTGATTCAAACCTGCCAGGGGTCAAWGCTGGACCCTGTTTTCCCACTCTACCCTCAAAGCACATCCTGCTCTCAGCTATCCCATTCTAACACACAAATTGTCTTGGTGTGAGCAGGATCCACAACTCTGTTGTAGGAATGCCAAATGCTCTGCTTTGGGATAAAAGCACAACTTAAATATTCAGCTTGCCTGTGCAAAACCTAACTGGCTTTCAGCCTGACTTATCTATATAGCCTGATGCCAACAAGTGTACTTTGATGTTCTGCCTGAATTTTCCCTTGCTTATTTTCTTTGCCTCAGCTTAAACAGAGATGAAATTGAATATAAGCTCCAGAAGCACTCGGCCAGTTTTGGAAATTGYACCAATTACTTTTTGTTAAACCTATTTATTTTTCTCTGAAATCATGAGTCTCCAGGGCTTGGAGAYGAGGAGGAGAGAGACTTATATACTAATTAGAAAAACAAATATCATCATTAATAGACTTAACATTAATGTAAAGCAGCTGCCAATGACAGAGGGATTTGCCACTTTCTTTTTATAATCTTTATCATCCAATATCATCATCCAAATGCTTTCCAATTCATGTGCTTTCTACTCATTTGGGCTTTTTTTACACTTCAATCTGCTCTTTCCTCCATTTTTCTSCTCTTCTTTCATGTCATTAATCTAATCTAATCCTCTTCCAAGGTGACACCACAAATGGAACTCAAGCTTTTACATCAGTGCCCCCAAATCATGTTCTGTATTTGCCTGTGCCTTGGTGCTCTGTGATTCCCTTGGCTCCTTCCCTTCCCCCTGCWGTCAGCCCTGCTTGCTGCCCCTCTCAGGGCCAGTTTGGCATTAAGGGCTGCCAGGTTTCTAAAATCCTTTTTAGGGGAGAGACAGTGGCTCACAGAAGTCAATTGGAGTCTTTTGATACCTGGGATTAAAACAAGACCACTAATCCCCTTTTGATGCYGTACCCTGCAGTCATCCTAGCTGGATTTCTCCTCAAGTCAAAGCTCACCTGGGAAAGTGGACAGGAAGCCCCACTGAACAGAACATCAAGCACAGAGTGATTACTGTTAAAATAGAACTGAAGATAATTCCACTTTCCCTATTTCTAAGGGGTTTTCTTTGCATGCCTTTTCTGTTTTATGCCAGCTCAGATGTCCTCCTGCTGGCAGTGGGTTTCTCCTAATTCATCTCATGTCTGATGGCAGCCCTGCCATTAACAGCAGCCCAAATGCTTTGGGCAGAAGTTGCAGTTCCACTAGTTTTTGTTCCTAAAATACAGTGAGTGTGTAACAAAAGCTGACTCAGAATGATCTCACTTGCTCCAGCCCTGTCCATCTCCTACACCCCACATCAACAGGACTGACTGATCTGGAATCAGTGAGCTAACAGCAGATATTAGCATTTGGTTCCTTGGTAACTCTCACTYGATCAATACATGTTTTACATTTTAGGTCCCAGTGACAGGATGATCAGAACAAATTAGAAAATCTCAGGTGGAATGAACCTAATGGCTATGGGACATTTCTAAAATAAATTTGTGTTGAATCACAAATAATAGCTTGGCTGCAATCTCRGGATTCTAATTATGAAATGGATGTGAAATCATTCTGTAATTATTTAGAAAGTTCATTTCAGCAGCCAGAAATTCTCTCTATGTTTACTATATATCATCACAAGTCCTCTGTGGTTATTTGCAACCTCTGCCTGGAAAGGCACATGAATAAGAGAGGCAATTTTAAGAAATGGAGACAGATCCATGCCTTTTATAAGTCAATGGACTCATGCCAGGGATAAATTGAGACCAAATTTCTCAACAGAGTTAAATCACTTCCAGTCAGTCCAAACAGAGCAGAGATTGCTCTGCCCTGCAGCAGGGATGTTCTCAGCACAATGCAAAACCCTACAACACTTCTGCTCAGTGCTTCTATCTTTGCATTAGAAAAGAGCCCAGTTTGAAACCAGGAAAAACCTGTGCACAATGTAGATTTTAAACTGGTACCACAGTTCTGGGAACGTGATCATCACTTTGAAGGACCTGCTACATGTGTACTCAGTGCTGGTGAGGCTGTTGAATCCTGTGTTCAGTTTTAGGCCCCTCACTACAAGAAAGACACTGAGGTGCTGAAGCAAGTCCAGAGAAGGGCAGTGGAGCTGAGGAAGCACCTTGAGCACAAGACTTATGAGAAGCAGCTGAGGAAGCAGCTCCAGTTTTGACTGGAGAAAATAAGCCTCAGGGGAAACCATACGACTCCCTATGATTACCTGAAAAAAGGTTGTATGTGGGTTTTTGGCCTCTTCTCCCAATTAAGAAGTAAAGGAAGAGGAAATTACCTCAGATTGTACCAGGGGAGGTTTAGATTGGATRTAAGAAAAAATTTCTACACCAAAAGGGTTGTGAAGCAYTGGAACACWGTCCAGGGAAGCTGTTGGGTCACTGTSCCTGGAGGTATTTAAAAGAGGCTYAGGAGTGGCAGCTGGGGACATGGTTTAGTGCTGGCCTTGGCAGGGCTGGGTTAACAGTTGGACTCACTGACCTKAAAGGTCTTTTCCAACCAAAACAAATCTGAGATTCTACATCTGCAMACAGGGCCACAGCTCTGCCTTCAGAAGCGAGTTCTGTTGTGAGGGATCAGATGACCACATGCAGAAACACTACCCCAATCCAATTTTTACAAAGGTTAGCAATGCAGGCCCACAGGTCCTGGGTGAATGGCCCAGGTCTGCCCAACTGCATCAAAGGGGGGTTTACAGAGCTGTGTGATCAATGAAAACCTCCAGCTCAGGGCAGTAAKAACTAAARGGCAAAGAGGCCCCACTGGGAGRATAATCCTGTGSGTCCTTCATGGAGCACAGGGACTGYTGRTGCTGCACTTTGCCCTGATCACAMCTGCACTTCCTTGGGGAAAAATGCACCCAGACCCACAGTTCTCTGGGCATCACAGGAACTAACAGATACACAGGAAGGAAAACTGATTGCTGTCATCCTGGCTGGCTACACACACCAAGTGTTACCAGATCATCTTCCCATKCAGTGCTCTGYTTCCATTATGCTTTGTAGTTGATCKTTTTTTACACTAAATCCACAAAAACGCCCCATTTTGGATTGACCACCTGACAACAGATTAATCATGGTCCTTCTGGGTGTGGAATGGAAGCATGCAGTCCAAAGAGCTGATTTTTGTCTTGAGGCTGGGATTTACACAGTGCTTTCTTTACAGGAAGGCTGAGGAGGAGAAATAGTGCTGAATAACATCTCATGGGTGTCCCGTAACTTCCAGCAGTAAATCTGTTTCTCCAGAGGCAGAAAAAGGGAGGCAAYAGCTAATTATACTCTGTGGGGCAATTTGCTGTTTCATTTCCTGATGTACTCCCTGACTAGTGGAAAATCACTCTTGGCAAACACAAAACTTAACCTGCTTCCAAAAGGTGCATCTCTAAATTATTGATCAGGAGTACACAGAACYGTGAAAGGTGGAATACTGAACAAAGGCTCAGTTGACACTCTGGAAGTTGAGGAAGATATGGAAGACTCCCCTCTAATTTATTTATTCCTTTTCTGTTCTGTTATCCTGATATGCTGCTTCCAGTTACCACTGCACCCCACACTGTATGGTGTTACGTGATTTTGTTTTCAGATTGTTGGAGATAAAGTTACTTCATTATTAATATATACGTGTTGTGCATATCCATAAATATTGAATACATATGTGTGTGTGTGTGTGTGTGTGTGTGTGTGTGTGCAAACCTACTGGAAGTGTTAATAGTTAAGATAAACCAAGTCCATTATTGCAATGAGTGACTATTTCTATGACCCTATTTGCAATAAAAGCAGATTCAATGATATGAGAAAATTGCTAGGTTTCAGAATAATTGAACCAGGCCAGACAAATCCCCACAAAGTCATCAKTTACAAAGTACTTTGCTTGTCTAAAATATTTATTCCCACAGAAAGAAATGGAAAAAGAGTTCATGTGGTTACACAGCTATCCTCAGAGTGCAAAATTGTTTTATCAGGTTATGTTTATTTCCTAGACATCTTCCACTGGGATATTGCAGAAAAAATACTGGCTGTGCAGTTAATCCCTTTGTGTGCACTGTTCATATTTATTCTCTGGGAAGTCAATCATGTTTTGTTTAGGCATGTTTTGTTTTTCTGCTGAGCAAACACTTAAACAACCCTTTTCTTGTAAAAAGTTATTTGCATATACATTGTGCACCATTCAATGTCGGTGCTACACAGAGGGTTGAGATTTTTGCTTTCCCTCCTATGTACCATGGGAAGTAGTGGGTTYCTTGATAAAAATATTGGTGTTGCTCTTTAAAACTGCAGTATTTTGTTCACGTTAAATCAGTAGTTGTAGATGATTTTAGTTTGTCTTTTATTGAAAGCCTGGATAGACAYTTACTATTAAATGTTCACAGCAAAATTATTCCAAGCAATCTACAGACAAAGAATTACTCCCAGCAATTATCCACTGAATAAATCTGAATAATGAATGCATTCACAAAAGTCACTATCTATTTGTGAACAATTAGCTGAAAGAAATAGAGGTGACACTCACCAGCTAAATAATTCATTTATTAATTATTTGTCCAGCTTTGTTTCTGAYGTATATTGCATAAAATGAGATCAAAGCTTAGATGAAAAATTACTTTTAAAAGAAAGGTAATAKTAAAAGAAATTCTTACAGCTTCTAATGCAGAAATCATCCCACTACAGTAACTATTATTTATTAGCAATGATTTCAGAGGCTAGAGAAGTTATTTCCTGGATTCTTTTAAGTATTGGGCTGTGTTTTATTCCTAACATATATCCAATTTTAGGTTGTTAAACTACAATCAAAAGCACTTAGTATGAATGGAACTGTCCCTGTCAAGAGATTTGAACTCCTGACATCTTTATCCACTGAAACTTGAGTATCCAGGTAACTACTAATTATTCAAGCATTTACAACCATTACTATCAATATAATTAGCACATCTTGAGATAAAAGTGAGAATGTCACCATGAAATTATCATTCCTGGCATTTAGATAGCAATCTTTCATGAAAACTATTATAAGCTGTCTAATTATTTTTCAATCAAATGAACAAAAAAATTGTTTACATTGAAGGGCAATTTAGAACTGAAAAGAAATGGTTTCTGGCATCAAAAATTAYAAATGTTGTCTCCATATGTCCATTTCCTGAGTACAACAAATCCCATAAACTTCTGCACTGGTGGCTTTTTGGTTTGTTTGGTTGGGTTTTTTAAGAAATTACCAAAATATCTTTGACCAAATACCCAGAAAACTGTGAAAACTTCCTTTRAACAAATCCAGGTTCAGTGAAAAAGACATGAACAAGACTTTTTATTCAGATCTAAAAGCTGAAAAGTGCATTGCCTTGCTCTGCAGGAGTAAGATGCTGCACAAGACCTTTTATGTGCCTTGCTGGGTGACACTAATGAAAACAAATTAGACAATTCCCATGGACAAAGTCAAAGCTAGTTGAGGACTAGAGTTTGATTTCCCTAATCCCACCTTCATCAGTTTTGCTGGCCAAAACAGGCAGGTAAATTCCTTCTTACATGAATTAGTAGTAAGYGATTATCACAGCAGGAGGAAGGAGGAGCCACAGAATCCAGGGACCATGGTTTGACAGATTTTGTCACCTTTCTGCCTAGGATCTACTATGAACAAAATTGTGAGGGCTGTCTTTTCCCCACCAAAAGCCATCCCAGATATCCTGAAATAACTTCTGTGGAACACTTGTAGGAGGCAGCAGAGAGGGGATTTKGGGAGCATTTCACAAGGCCTGCAGCTGTGAGCTGGTTTCAGCATGAGGAAAAGCCCTCCATCACCCCAATGCACAGGAAAGAGAAGGTAAGGCGACCCTCTCTGGGGGGGCTTTTAGATGTGGTGCATTCAGTGGGGATCCCTAGACCAGCAAAATCTACTCCTCTCCAGGTGGATACTGCTGTCACTAAGGGCAGCAGACCCATGCAGAGGCTGAGCTGCAGGAGGGCAGCACATCCTGGGGATTCTGCTGATCCCACATCAGCCACAGAAGCCTCCTCTGCTGCTCTGGCCCAGTTTTCTCTGTGGGAAGATCCCAATCCTTTCCATCCACTCACCCATTCCCCATACCCCTGAAGGGAAGTGAATAAGCAGTGAAGCCCACAGAGCAGCCTGTCCCCACTGGTTCCCAGTGCCTGTGTAAGCATCCTGCAACCCTCTCTGCACTGCAGAACAAGGGCCAGCCTGGCATGGAAATATCCATCCAACCACTGGCTAAAAAACCAGACCATGTACATTACAATTGGCACTACAAATAAATGGCTCCAGAAAAAGGAAAAAAAAAAAAAAAAAAACAAAAAAATAAAAATGGCAAAAAAAAAAAATGGCTCCAGAAAAAGGAAAAAAAAAAAAAAAAAAGCACAAGCTTGTGCTTGCAGGGACAGTAAACCAGTATATTTCAGCAATCATTTCTAACTAAAAATTATGTATTTGATGATGTCCAACCTTCAGCATTTGACAAGGGGCTCTTAAAGCCTATGGAACAGTAAATCACCTCTCTTTCTATCAATAATCTTATTATAATATGAGTAGAAATGTCAAATGTTTAAATCCCACTTTATTACTATTAAAATGGACTTAATTTGTAAAACATATAAAGTGAGGCCATAACTGTTCTGGAGGGAGATATCTGTCATCCCACCATATTTATATATTTTTTTTTTCCTGATGGTTTTACCCACGTATTTTGAATGGAAGAAGGATTAAAAACAATCCCACTTACAAGACTTCTGTGATTGGGAGTGGATTCCAGAAAGGAAACCAACGTGATCACAGAAATGCAGCAATTGTTATTATCCAAYTGTTATTGGATAAAACCACCCTCAACTTCACATTCACACCAAACAAACATGTAGGTGCTTATCTGTGACTTGCTCCATTCAGGCCCTCTCCCAGTGCCAGAAAAGCCCTGCTTCCAGCTGCACAATCAGTGTTATCACTGTGTGCTATTTTTGGCTCCTGAGTACATCTCACGTCGCGTCATCCTTCCCACACCAGCCCTGGGACAAAGGGCACAAACTCCTCTGCTTCCCACTCCACTGCTGCTGCCATCCCCACTGCTGAGGGCTCTCTGGACTCTTTTCCCTGGTCCTTCTCATTTTCCTGGGCAAGAGGCTTTCCATCCAAAGCTTTGTGTGGGAGGCTTCATGTTGGCATCCAGAGTACATGTCCCAAACATGTCCAGCCTCACTTTCTGATCCTAGTGCCAAAGAGCTGCAGGTAAGTGACCTTCTGGTGGGTGATGGRGTCCCTCTGCCAGTGCCTGGGGCTTGTTGCTAATGGGTTGTTTTCAGGGTAATACAATTTCCCAGCTATCCCTTTGGTAGGTTTCCAGCTCTTGTCACAGTGYGTTAACACCAGATTTCTGTCTGAGGGGACAGTGTTTTGATTACTCTGTGTAGCTTTGATTTCCACAAGTTATTAAAGTCTAGTAAATATCGTATAATCACTTCATTTTAAGGTCTTCCTTGGCTAGGTGCTATCCAACCAGCTAGYTGTTTAATATTTGTCTCTTCTGATGTGATGTCGCTGCTGAGTGTTTGGAAAAGCTCTTACGGACAACAGCTGCACTTGGAGTCACAAATCTCTTCAAATGTAAGGTTCAGTTTCCCTGGCTGAGCCACAGGAGAAGCCCTCAGAGCTAATGCTATACCCACCCCTAGCCTAAGCTGGTCTGTGTCTCCCTAAACCTGYTTCATTTTACACAGGATAATCAAATATTCATTATGTGAGCAAGTGTGTGTGTGGCTGTTGCAGAGTGATTGGGGTACTCACCTGGTAGATGAGAGWCCCTGCTCCCAGTGACCACTCCAATGAATAGTTAAGTATTACCTATTAAGTATTCATTGCAGCAAGGGTAGGAGCAGACTTCTGCCACCCCCAAGGGAGCACCCAAACACCAGGCTGTAAAGTCATTCTTTCTTTCTTTCTTTAGCTCAATGAATATTTAATTATTCAAGGCCAAACAAGACAGCTTCRGTGGCAGAGACTGAGATTCCCTGCTCCCATGTGTGCATCATAACTCTGATGATGAGGGCATTTATATAAGACGTGGCTTTGTTTTTCTTTGGACTTGGAAAAAAGTTAAATCCAGGTTTCCCATAACCTGAATGGGGATTCCAGCTTCTTAGTTGCTGAGTGAAAAACACAGAGCTCCAGCACACCCTGTCCACAGTCATGAGACAGAGGTGACATGACCCCAAGGTCAGAGAAAGCATCCTTATCAGTGATGAGGTTGGTTTTATGAATCTCTCAGGAGAAGAAATCAAAGCTGGAGACATTCCTCACCCCCATGGCAGTTCCTGCTGGCTATGTAATATGCCTTTTGAGGTTATCAAAAATGGGATGTGTAAGAAAACCTATTTATCCCCTTTACTCTGGGGTTTGACATCCCCAGATTGTAGTCAATGGGACCTAATCCTGCTCCTGCAGTCCAAGGAGTGGGTGTGTGAAATGGAGAGTGTGGGGAAAGCATCCAGTGAGAAAAGTCAAGGCAATGGCATTTGGCTTTAAAAAWAGACAAAAGTAGATAATTGAGAAGTACAAAGATAAAAACAAGGAGAAAAATTGAAGGAGCAGGCAATCACTGAGTGGGAGAACAACAAACAAGGGGGGAAAAGGGAGCAAGGACAGTGACCAGAAGAAAAAGTACCTTTATCTAGCAGAGGAACAGAGGGAAGAGACGGAAAGGGCTAGAGAAGATTACTTCAGTCTTAAAAATAAAATAGGAAGAATCTCTACCCCTCACTTTGATCTTTGAAAGTAGAAAATCTGCCATCTGCTCTCTACTGCCAGAGGACAGTGGGTGTCTGAGCCAAGGTTCTTTGGATTCACTTTGAGCAGTTGACTGTGGGCACATTCCCATGCAGAACAGTGACTTATTACTGTTATTGCAGCTCTGTTTCTTGTGATTTCAAAGAATCCACAGCATTATGATTCTGTTGTCAAAGACTAAATRTGGTTTCCAAGCAAAAACCAGAGCAACAGCATAATTGTTATATCAAAGTGCAAATAAATTACCTTCTTGTACCCATCATGAGTGTCCAAACCCAAGTCAGCTGCACAGTTCYAGTTGTTGAAATGGTAACACTGCATTCTGAAAGGAACTGCTTAGCTCAGAACATTTCAAAGGTGCTCTAAATGATATGGTTCATATATTTCACATTCCATTTATGTTCTTCTAAGAGCAGCCCAAGGCTGTTGAGCAGCCACCTTCAGCAAATATTTGTTACAATTTAGAGAAATCCTTYCTGAACATTTTGCTGTCCATCCCTTTAACTATCCATTTCCCTGAAAAGATACACAGCTTTAGAGCACTGCAGGTCTGTGGCAATGTAGGAATATCCCTTTGTCTTGCAGTCAGTAGTGCAGTGGTCTGACCATGTCCCAGCAGATGTGTTATTTGTCATGTCCTTCGAGGGACACTGTAACATATCCACCAAAGATCAAAACTTCACCCAGAGACTTCACCCTGCTTGAAAGGCCACGTGTTTTGTGTTTTGATCCACTCTTTAGACAGATGACAGTAGCTCTCCTCCTTCCATACTGAGGAAAAGGCCTCCTGTGGACCAAGCTGTGGGGGAAAAGCGGCGAGCRGAGAGAAGGGTTCGRTTTCGTGAGCCAGAAGAAGTCATTGAACATGGTATGCTCAAGTTATCAGGAATTTTGGCATGACCTTTCTAGCTTTTAACATCCACTCTGTCCACATCAGCTTCCCCCTCTGATAATTTGTGATTTTCAGCTCAGCATGGAGCAGAGGATGGATGATTTTTGCTCTGTGCTGCGCAGAACTGCAGCTGGTCCATCTGCCCTGGGAGGAGACAGGCTCCTGCCTCACCCCCAGCTGTTGTCACAGTGACCTCCCAATTCAGCCCCCACGGGGATCATTGCAGACCACGGGCCTGGCTGGGCTTCCCTAGAACAATGTTTCCACTCAGACCCAATTTAAAAATAATTATGTCACTGTGGGTAACTAGAATACAACAGCGGAGGTCTGAGCCTAGCAGCCAGAATGTAATAACTTCTGCCAACAACGGCACCCAAGGACTGACACAGCTATCAAAACCTCTGGTCTTTTCATTCATGAGCCAAAATATTGCAGGTGGCTCATCTGGGAGTGACCTTCAGCAGAGGTCTGGCACAAGGACCCAGTTTGCATTTCTGCATGTGCTGTATGCCATACCAAATAATAATTGGTGTCACTTTCTGACTTTCCCAAACTCATCCAACTAAGATAATTGTATTTATTGGTGGAGAACTAAAATTATATGGGTTTGATATGTCAGTTGATCAAAAGACATGGGCAGAATGGTAAAATTTCTGTGTCAGTCACCTCTTTGGACTGCTACAGCTTCTGAAAAAAATGCTTGTCATTTGCTGATGTGTCTATAAACAGAACTCTCATTTGYTTGGCAATACATTGCTTGGGATGCCTCCTGATGCATGAAGGGGAAGCTGTTTCTTGATAAGCTTGTTGACATGGCCTGGGCTTTCCCACCAAAACTGARCTCCTGGAAAGACTCAGTGAGTCAGCCTTAAATTCCTCAAAGCTCATCTGACTGCTCTGAGAGCAGGATTCTGGTGGGAATTAATAACTCCCTCAGCTCTCTGCCAGARTCCATGCCCCACATCAGCACTGGGAATCCTGCAGTCAGTCCAGCCYAGGAGACCAGGCTGGTCTCCCACTGGCTCTGGCTTCAGCAAAGCCMTGCTGGATCTCATGTAGGGAGCTGCAAGCATGGAGAACGCTCTGACTCTTTTTCATGGAGACTTGAGAAATGTTCCAGCCCATAATTAGTATTCTGTGCTGCAAACACTCTGTGATTTAGACTCTTTGCTGTTTGTCCACGCAATATTACTCACATTAAGGCTGGTAAAAYGAAGGTTTCTGGCACCACTGAAATATTTCCATTCTATAGCCTTTTCATCCTGGATTTTGTCTGGGCCCTGGCTGCCAAGTAGATGCATTTCCAGGATATTGTTAGTCTGACAGTGCCTTCTTAACTTTCATTCTTTCAGCCTGCTGGTCTAAATCCTTTCGTTTCTAGGAATTATGAGGAATAGGGAGAGGTTTTAGCAGAGCTGTTTCCCAATCTCCCTGCAACAGCAGCAATCSTGTCTCTAAATTCTTGCACACAATAATTTTTCCTCACCTTCCTGAAGTGCACCTGCATGTTTGCATGGATTGTGTAGGTCTTCATCCAGAGCCAAAAGTGGTGTAAGAGGTTGCCCAGCATGTCCAAGGTGACAGGCAATTTCAGAGACACTTCTTGGTTCTGGCTTTTCTTGTTCACCCTCTGCCAAGAGACCCTTCCAAGTGAGTAAAAACATTTTCATTCTGTTTTCCAGTCATTTCCTGCTGTGACTACGTAGTGGGTAAGTTGAATTTTTTCACATTATAATTCTGAGCCATCCATAGCATTAACCTGAGTTTGCTTTTGCAGCTGGTGGGATGCAGTGTGCAAATACACCCTCCATATACACAGCACTTTGTGTTGTCAGTGTTTGTTGCTTTTTCTTCCCAGCATAAGCAGCACAAGGTGCTGATGGGGTCTGGTGCAATTTTAAACAAGACATCTAGAAAGACAGATAGTGGAAACAAAAATTAAGTCCCTGAAGCTATTTTAATTTAAATATAATTAATATATTTTGTGGCATTGGAATGGGTACAGGTTTCTCACAAAGATATGCAAGGAAAGCACCCCAAGCTAAACAATAGTTCTCCCTGCTGAGTTTCCAATGAGGGGAAGAGACAATTCATTTATATGCTGACAGCAGGGTAGAAATAATAAAAAATAATCGTTTTTTCTGAGGTTTTTTAAGGCCTGGCAGCCTCACAGACCCCCCAAGCTAATGAGTATATCTGGRTTTTCTGATGATGGTGATCATTTCTAGAGACCCTGGGCAACACCCAGCCCCTGCTGTAGATAGTGCGGTGGAGAGGGGTACCTATATACATGTTTTTACATGAACAGACCTATAGTTTTGGGAGGCCAAAAAGCCTCTCAGGCAGGTGTCCCCATATCCCTCAGGTATTGCTGCTGTCCAGGAAGAGGGGCTGTATGCTCAGCACAATGGAAGCATCCTCTAGGGCTGTTATGGGGCTAGAAATGGGCAAGAAAAGGGCCCAGTAGGAAAGCAAAGATCAAATATTCTTCAGGGCGTGCATCCAAGGCAGGAACTGAAACAAAATCTCCTGTATCCAGGTCCAGTGCTTCTCTCAGATGAGTTGCCATGGGACTGGGCACAGGTCTGTGCTCTTCCAACAAGCAATTTAACTCACAAATTTAAGCATTAARTTTCTAATTGTAATCTAGAAAAGCAAATTTGATTTTCAGCACCTAACTGTAATGATGGGCTGAAGCTGTTGTGAGCATAGCTCATCACAATTTTGCAGGTGTAATTAACTCTCCTGCATTATTTTTTTCTGTTCATGGATAGAACATATTTCATAACTGAGAGGATATAAGGGAAGCCCAATTTTACATTTGAGATTRGCCAGAAATTTCACATGGAAAGTGACTTTTTAAAAGTTGAAATGGGTTACAAGCACTTCATTAGAAAGGGCTGATGTGAAAAGCTGTTCAGCTTCCACAGGAAGGGTTCCCTGCTCCCATGTGTGCTCATCAGCTGAGCCCCACACTGGAAAAAGCAGGTGGCACCCAGTCAAGAGCTGTAACCTGTGGTGTGGGAAATCTCACAAGGGAAACACCAACTCCCAGCTCACAAATCTCTGCAAAACCAGAAAGTGGTGAGCAATTCCCTGGCTAAACACCTTCATATCARCCCTTCATAGAATAATGACAAATAAACAAATATATAAAATCTGAAGTCTGCACATGGATAATTTGCAAACAGAAAGAAGGGCTAAATTCAAATGAATAAATTACTTGCTGCAAATAATTCACTCAGGTCTATTATGGGACATTGATTTGGTTTCTGGTTAGCTATAAAATGACTGCCTATTAACATTTTACCTTTTCCCCATACACTTTTTGATACATTATTATGTGTTTCTGGCTTGGTTTTACGACTTTTACCTTCCTCTCTGTACATCTGTGTGACAGTTTAATTGACTGGTGTGTATTCCAGGGCTCGGAGTGGAAGCTCATTTAAATACGTTMCAGCTAATGCTGGCCCTTTACCCGTAATAATACACTCCACATTTTTATCTCCTTATTGATTATGTGCATATGGCAGGAAAATAGCTGCACACTATGGGTTTTATTCAGGCATGAATTTGGCTTTATGCTGCATGTTTAATGCTCTAAGTGCTTTATGAAATAGTGCCGACCGTGCAATGGCCATGCAGTCAGACAGAGCAGCCAGAGCTGAATCAAACTGGATCCCCAAGGCCCAGGGATGGATACAGGCAGGCAAGGACTGGGACACAGCAGTCAGCAAGCTGAATGCAGCCTCTGGTTTCCACATGYGTGCTGTGCTTGACCTGTGGCACTTTAAACAGATTTTAAAAATATTTTGAAGGCAATAAAAATCTCTACAGTATCCTCCTGCTGAAGAGCAAGTGCAGGATGTTCTGGTGTAATTAGCACACAYAGCACTCTGAGAGTGGTTCAAACCACCAGAGCTTTCTGAACATGCCTCTTGGTTAATGGAGCCATGTTTGGGTTCTTTCCATAATTAGCAGGAGTCCCAAATAASCTGACTTACCAGGGAAAAGGACAGAAATCTACAGCTTCTCTCTTTTATGGAGCACTTGTGAACATTAAATAATTAGACCAAGTAGCTTCATATTCTCCTAGTATTCAACTTAACATTTAGGGTAAAGGTATAAAAAATAATTGCTGGAGGGCAAGTTGAGATCAAGCATTAGTTATGCTAATCCKGTTCTTATTGTATATAATTAAACTCTTTAAATGCTCCATTAGATGATATCTTTTATACTCAACAGCCTCCATCAAGAGGTGTGACTCACTATCACTTAASTGATGCCTACAGAAGTGCTCACCACCAGAGCCCTCTGTACCCTGCTGTTGTCAGAAACCTGGGACAAAGGCATCAGCAGGGGATCAAATTTGGGAAGCRTTTAAGATGGCACTAAAATAATACTGCTTTCTTTTTTCTCCTCATCACCATTCAGCAGATGACAGGACATCATCTGGATTGCCTGTGCTCCTGTGGCTCTCGTTYTGTGCAGTGCTGATCCTTGCTGTGAGTCTCTACTACACCAGCATGARGCAAGATGTCAAAGTCTTGGAGGAATTTCAATCCCGTCTTGTCATCTTCTTCCTTCACATAAGACACGTTGCTCAGAGGTGCTGGACGTGGTTTATGAGGCAGTAGCAGTGGCCTCCAGCCTGACACTGCTGAGAGACATCAGTGCAAAGCTCCCTGATCACTGCAGCCACATGCAAGGAACACATGAGCATCCACCTCAAAGAGCAAGAGAATCACTCCTGCTGTGCACCATCCAGCAAACACTTGTTCTCCTTTCCCCTTCTTTGTTTTTTTTTTTCCACATCAATGAACATCCATACTAAAGCCTTGAAGTCCCACCAAACTCATGCTCCATCACCCTGAACAGCAAACAAGTATCTGGATTTTTATCCCCAGAGTTTGTAAGCTGCTGGTATGAGGGGCAAAAGCAGAGAGAGAAAYACATTGATCTGTGCAGGTAGCAGCAAGCTCTGAAGAAAAGTCCTGTGAGTCTCAGGTCAGGGCTTTAGATACCARACCATCTTTCTCCTCAAGTCTCCTAAGAATTATTTTGCAAAAGTTAAAATAAAGCTGAGCTATGGCACAGACCCTGCTCTGGTGGCCAAAGGCTTGGCAAGCTGCTATATTTATACACCTGAAATGATTATTAGTAAAATCCCAGCAGATGGCATTCTGGTTTCCCTTCATGCTTTTTTTTTTTCCTCCATGGGCAAAAGCGGGTTCTTAATGCTTCACTTGACTCCCAGATGTGAAAAAGAACACAGAAACYAATTTAAACAGAAAACAGTTTATTTGCCTAACATAATAAACAGCAGCAYTGAAACCCAGGTTAATCATCAAATCAGTAGTTTAATCCTGTGGGTTTGATTCAGTCCATAAACCCTGACATGCAAGATTTATGATAGTGCTTGTATTCAGACAGAGGTTCTGCCTCAGTGTTAAAGGCCTAATATCATGGTAATATGGACTGCTTATGGGATGTATGGGTGTTGGATGTATAGTTCCTTTATCTGTCCCACCATACTCTGCATTTGTCTGAAAGGAATCCTTTTAATGGAGATCATGTGRAATGGTGCTCTGGGTATCCGAGAGGRGAACAAATGACTGCAAGTTTGTGAGCTTCAAAGAACCAGCACAACCAGATTTTTAGACTCTGCTCAGGCAGCACCTGATGTGTGCTTGGGGTTATTTTTTATGGTGAGATTGACATCAGAACCTGAAAGAGCTGAAGTAAAAGAAAAAGGGRRRAAAAAGGCAGGGAAAAACACTCCAGAGAAGATGAATAGATGTCTGCGAGACCTTGGCTTGTATTTCCCCTGCCAGTGCAACCATCAAAAAGAGAAAATGGTGCTTTATTTTTACTTATTTTTTTAAAAGAGGGTCATACATTTGCCCCAGCAACGTTCTCCCAAGCAGCTCAAGAGCTTTAAACAGGAAAGGAGAAACAAAAACACAACACACAACCTTCCCGCAGGAGAGGAGGGGGCAGCAGCTTGACTGAGAACAAGTCAGAAAAATTGCAGGCCAAGACAGAAAGAAGAGCCTTCAGTGGCTACTCTCATGCCCCTCTGAAGCTGTCAAAGCCACAGGCATGGCACTGGACAGGAGCTGGCCTGGGAAGCAGAGGGTGCTGCAGGAGCAGTGCTTGGCTGTGTGCAGATCACTCAGGTACCCCAGCTGAGAGGGTAAGTCCCACCACTGCTTCCCTCCCCTCCCCACTGTCTCAGCCCTGCTGTTCAGGTAATAAAGAWGAAAGGTTTTAAAGCTGTGTGCTGGTGAATCTCTGGGGAAAAAGTTTAGATTGGTACCTGCATGGAATAAGGGGGGTCATTTCGATTTCTGTTTGCATTTTTTMATGTTTGTGACCTTTTTAACATCCAGGTTGAAACTCCTTGGGAAATCAGTGGTGTTTCTCTTTGGCTCTGGGCTGACTCCTCTTAGGACTGTGAGGGAAAATGTGGAGGTGATGTGAAGACCATATACAGATGTGCTCACCTTCCTGTACAGCTCCCCAGGAGATGGACAGAGGACCCCCTTTCCACTGAGCCTGCTTCAAATGGAAAATGTTCCTCTTGTTGGTGCCCAATTTATTGGTGTGAATGATAACTGCTATCACATGTGGGCTGTCAGGGATATTTAGCAGAGGAACAACTATTTTTGGCTTTTGTGTTGGCTCTGTTTGGGATTGTTTTGGACATGGGAAAAGGCAGCACTTGAGTTATCTTGARACCACTGTTGAGGTCTCACCATAGCTTTACAAGGTCTCCTGGGTCAGAATTGTTTACTGTGGTCAGTCAGATCCTTGGCAGGCAGCTGAAAGCCAAATTAAATTTGCCTTGAAGCCAGAAGGTTCAAAATAAATAAAAGCTRAAACTTTTCCTGGCAGAGCAGTGGCATCTTGTAGGTGAAGAAACTGAAGCTAAGRAAGCCACTGCATGAGGGAGTGAATGAAATAGGTCAATGACATGACTGGAAATAGGAGAAAAAATTCCATCTCCTGGGGCTACATTTCTTTTCTGCTGCACAACTTCACTGTGGACTTGCCTCTTTTATTTCCTTCTCACACTGAAGCTGTTTTTCCATTCATCCATCCTGCTTAAACACACACAAGCCCTTTTCCCTCTCTGCCCCTTCATTCTTTAGCCATCATAGCTTTATCCTGACCACTGTGAKCTGGATGTGATTTCTCCTTACTTTTGCTGAATGGTGTTTTTTCTGGGTGTGACACCTTTAAGAGTTTGGATCTCTAAATCTACATAAAATCATCTATGTTGTGTAATAATGCCCTTGCTGGCCATGCTGGGCAATATTTGCCTTCAGTACAACTCGTAAGAATTTCCCAATTGAGGTACAGAGGAGAGAGAGTACATAATTCATTGCAAGCAGTGGAGATGCTCACCTGAATTCACACTGGAGCCAGCTTGGTGAATTGCTTCAGAAGTGCTGCAGCCARCCAGCTCTGTATAATGGAGCTTGGAAATGGCAGTGTTTTAGATATAAAGGGCTGAAAGAGGGAGTGATGCAGGACAGGACCCTCAGTGCAGTTTTTGAAGCTGGCAGTGGTAGGAGACACTGCCAGGAGCAGTGGCAGGAGACAAAGGGCCAAGGGAGAGTAGCAGGTCTGGGCATGACAATGGACTAAAGGCAGTCCCTAAGGGTAGAAGTGCTGCTTAAATTCCCTCATGCAGTGAGTATGTAACTAACACACAACAGAAACAAGCAGACCACAACAGAAGGGTAGGTGTTGTTTTGACAGTGTTCAGCACATTCCTGCAGTGTGAACGGATGGAGGGCAGCTGCCAACGCCCTCTCCAGGCACATCAACAGCACCTGATTGCAGCAGCAGCCGTGTCCATACCCACATGAACAGAGGAGATAGAGAAGGACAGAGAGAAATTGTACTGGATGGGTTTGCATTAACCTTTTGATGCACTCCCCATCAGCACCAGTAAAAGGCAGTCCCAAAGACTGCCTCCAAGTCCTCCTCCTTTCCTTCATCTCTCCAACCCTGATAGTCTGGAAATGAGCCCTTAGCAGCAATTGTAATTGTAGTTTCTGCCTTTTGCCACTTAGAGGTAAGCAGAAGAGCTTGTGACTATAGAAAGGGTCTTACCAGCTGCCCTCAAGGAATAACTCAGGAGCCTGTAAGATAATAGTGTGGRCTTGTTTCTTATTAATTCGTTGCTCCAAGATAGCTGTTGGGAACCTTTAGGCCCACCTCTGAAGAGAAAGACTGATGCYACATGACAAATATTAACCAGTTGGCATTTAGGAAATTAGCCTGTCCATGCAGCTTGTGGTCTCCCCTTACATTTGGTAACAAATTGCCTTTCAGCTGTATTATGGTTCACAGGACCATTTTCTCCTTGTCTCCAATGGCATGAGGATGAACTGCTGGAAGAGGATACCCAAAGGGCTCAGGGCAGCTGAGGATGGTTGGGCAAACCTCTAACTATACAAGTTGTGGCATGGAGAGGCTGGGGAATGAGTTCAAAGACACTACCACTGACTTTGAGAACATTATTTTATCCTACATTGGAACAATTTAAACTCACCCTCAAAGAACGTGCACAGAAATATTGACTTTTCAAATAATTTATTTTTATATTTCACCAAATCATAAAAAGCCAATGCACTGTTCAGCAAAAAGCATCAATATATAAAACACATTAACTGGTTATCAGTAATGCTGGAGTGTACCACGTACACTGAACCCAGTCCAGCTCCTACTAAAGCCAGAGGAAACTCAGTGACTCCACTAGCAGAAGGACTGGAYTCAGCATTTTTCTTTGCTGGGTGTTTACAAAGGGCTGTATTAAAATGCTAGTAAAAAGCTTCCCTTTTGAGACTGTATCAAAACAATAATAAACCTCACTCCCTTTCTGGTTTTGTTACACACATGCAATTAAAGCTCAAAATCAGCAGTCATTACACTGCAAAAGACCATACAAATCAACAGAGATAATATTCAAAACAGGCCAGGCTCTACCCTCAGCATGTGTGGACTGGCGTGGCTGCTCACAGGATAATATATATACACTGGTGAGGGATCTGCTCCTCCACTGCTTTCAGTGGTTAAACAAATTATGAAAAAGTGTTCCATTTTTCTCCCCAAATACCCATTGCAGGAACCTCTTCAACAGCACTAAAAAAAAAAAAAAAAAAGTAGCTAATCTAGACTCTTCTAAAGCTTTCCCCAGGTGTCTATAAGAGACAGTAGTTCATAAATACATACATCAGACTACACACATTTCAGAGAGGCTGTTTTGTCAGGCTCTACACTGATTTACAAGCAAGAAAGATCTGCCATATAAAACCACTAAGCCTTTTAGAACTATGGGTGCTATTGAGCTACATCCACAAATGCCAAATCTACAGAGATTTGGGAACAGCCTTTCCTTCCCCGTTCAAGTCACAAGCTGCACGAGGGCAAAGGGCCAGTGTAGGATATCTGGATCTGCTTTCCTCCAAGTCTGGTGGCAATGTCAGCACCTTTACACCAGACACCTGCACAGCTGGCACAGGTKGCTCTCTCCAGAAGCTGACTTTAGGCCAGTACGTGCTTCAAGAGGATGCTCTGCAATTTGTGAGGCCACACCAGCAGATGTGGGCTGTGCAGGCCAAGCAAAGGCTGAAATTGGTCAATACCACTCATATCACAGCCCAAAAACTGAAATCCCTCACAGGAAGTGCACTGACTCCTCATTACCTATTTCTGTTCAGATTGATGCCACTGTCCTGCACACCTCAGCTGYCCTTGTCTCTGGTAGGAAGAGATGTGAGAAATAAGACCCAATCAGCTTGATAGCAATAAAATCCYCCCTGAAGTTTGCAGGAACATTTTTGCAGATGAAAAGATCTAGGGAGAAGGGATTTCAGTGGAACTGTTGGGATTTCTTTTATATTGTTGTTTTGTTTTCTTTATAAATGTTCCAAAACCTCTCGGGAGTGTACTTCAGATCACAACATATTGATTTGTCAGTTGTGTAGCTTGGGTTGTTTTAATTGGAGAGTGTTTGACCAGAATTGCTCTGACACCCTCAGTCTGCACTGGCTGTGGACCCCAAAGCAGTGGTCCTCCCCAGAAGGATGCTGTTCAGCACAGAGCTTCTCAGCATCACTGAGCAAAGGCACTGCCTCAAAGCTGCTCTCACAGCTGCTCTCAATAACTGCAGTTTAATAAGGAGGTTGCCAGCACCTTACCAAGTCAAATGTTGAACCCTGTTTCAATAACCACAGTTAAAAATGTTGCAGCAGCCTAGAAAGTGGAATGGATTAAGTGATGCAATCCAGATCCCATGTGTTCCAAAAAGATGTGCTCTGTTTCAGACACAAACTGTTGGACTTCGGTGTTAATAGGGAAAAATAATTCTCTCTGCTGCAGGAGAGATGCAGTGAGTTCTGGACTGTGTAATCTGGGATCCCATGACAGTTTTCAAACATTCCCCTGCTTTAAAATCTATGGTTTAACATAGCACTTGTCTAACTCCACCAGGTTCCTGGAGAGACTGCTGGCACCAGCCTTGGAAGCCTCCCAGAGCAACACATCACCCAAATCAGGCCTGGCTTATGTAAAGGGAAGGGTTCAATGTCAGGATCCAGACAGGCTGAATGAGAACAGGGAAAGTCCTTGACTGCTTTTCTTATTTTTTGACAAAATTTGCCATAGAGACTGCAATTTTTCTTACATTCATAAATACTCTTCAGAGTCTGTATACACAGTGGAGTCAAATTTGCTCAAATCTGGGGGGGGGAAACAAAGGGAAAATAAGGAGGATATGAAAAGTGGTTTAGTCTCAGGACGGTTCACTCACTTGTGTGAGAAATCATCCAAGATACCAACAGTACTTGCAAATCATCATTCTCACCTCCTGGCAGGTTGTCTCAACCCTCACTTTACAGCACAGTCAAGTGGAAAGGGGGAACAAAACTTTCTCACATTGGGTTTCCACCATATACAAATAATTCCAGYTATTTCAGTGAGCAGCTCTTGCTCCCAAGTCATTTATCTCCTTGATAAACAACAGAACCATCACACTAAATCATTGTTATTTAAGAATTTCAGCCAAGTAGAAGAGCTCCAGCAGGAGGATTTGAGGGGGATCAAGGATAACCTTACATGTCTAACAAATTGCAGTTGTTGGCTTTTTATTTTGGTGAGAAAAAATAAATTTAAAAATCCCTAACCAAAATTAAATAATTTTTTGATCAATGCAAAGGGCTATTCATGCAGCAATTCTCAGGTACTTATGCCCACTTTTTTGCAATGAGGATTTTACAGGAAGATAATAAGCATTAAATCCTAAATCCTTTAGCTGTCTATGGAAATGGGATTTAGACTCTCACATGGATTCAGATTTTTTTCTCTACTGTGTGCWATAACACTTCAAGCAGTTATAGTAGCTATGAGAGGTAGAGAATTTCAAGCACTCAGGTGAATACATTCCTGTTAATCTATGTTTGCAATAGCAGTTCAATGACATTCTTTGGCATGAAGAAAAAAAAAACTAAAGAGGAGGCATGGCTATGTTAATACTCTTCCCAACAACAGGATGAAAAGACACTATTCATTAAGAACCTGCACTGAAATAAGCAGTATTTGCTRTATCTTGAGTAAATTCTATTCTAACCTCTCAGAAAAAAAATGTTAATTTTCTGAGAGAGTGAAATTCTCTTCTACATCAGGAGAGCATCAAATTGGTGTCTTCTATACAGTTCCTAACTTCATAAATCACTGAGTTGAATTTTGTCTTTTTTAAAAAAAATCATAAAAAAGAACACTTAGGTGCATTTGAGGATATACAACTCAGGATAGTTTTCCTCCTTCTTATGGAGGACAAAAATAGAAACTTSAAGGCACTAGTGCCATGAACACAATTTCTGTGCTTATGAAGTTACATTTTGTCACTGCAGGTGAAACCTTCCTCTTTTCCCAGATTGCCTAACCAGAAGGAAAGGATATTTGTAACCTCCAGAGTAAACATTTCAAGAGATAAAAACAGGTTTCCATCAGCAAAGGAAATGGTCTGAGGCCCAGATTTGGGATGTGGACACAGCCAGGATGCTCACTCACTCAACGATACTTGGGCTATTGACATAGAAAAAAAACCATGTTTCCTCATGATCCACATTGTTTTTTCACAAAATATTGTCAGTCCTTCCAGTATAATACACTGTCTGTATTTTCATTAAAGTTATCATTTAAATGGCAAAAGTGATTTTACATGCACTRTGTTTGGGAAGGCTTTGAAGAAGGGCCATGACAAAACCCACACACACCCAAGACCAGGTTTGTGTGCAATGTGACTGTAAAGTGTGAGCTCCTCTTCCTTGCAACTCAGCCTCCATCCTGAACACTTCCTAGGTTAAATCAGCAGCATTCCACACTGGGGAGTGAAGGCCTTGAAGGGAAATCTACTCTGTTCCCAACTGGAGTAATTTAAGCTAGCAGCAGGACATTGCTCAGATAAAAGAGAGGAATTAAAACACCTGCAAACCTGCATTAGAAACCCAGACTGTGAGGGTCTGTGCATTGGCCAGTGCTTTCCTACTCTGCCCACATCAAATCCACCTCTGGGTACCATAACCACTGTCATTGCACGAGTCCCAGTGCTAAGTAAAAGGAAGTGTAGAAATTTAAGGCTTTCTAACAGCTACTCCAGCCAAAGCTCCCTGTCAAGAGAAGAGCCTATATCCACATCACAGAACAGCAGTGGAACTATTTCTGGCATTTATTTGTGTACATTGTACATACACAGAGAATGCTTTCATGACAAGTCCTGTACACTCAATCATCCATCACTGGTTATTATAAAATCTCCTTTTCTAAGGGACCATAGAATCACTGCTATAGCACGAATGTGTCCTTCAGTTTTTACAGTACATCATCATGCTCTTATTTTTATGACTCTCACTGAAATTTCCCAGCTAAAAGATGCCTCATGAGTTAGTGGCATAAGATGTTTTGAGCATGAATGCACTCATTAGGAAGTTCTGTTCCAAAAGATGACTGCAATTCTCTATTACAAAAAAATAGTAATAAACAGCACTGATCTAAAAGCCCAGATGACACTTGTTAGCTTAGGTTCTTCTAACCCAATGAGGACTGCWGGCAGGGAGTTGGTGGGGAATWCAASCACAGATGGYAGTCAGAGAAYRTATTTGGTACAACAGAATAATAGTGTGGCAAGAGCCCAGTGCCCTGGAAAGGCAACAAAGCTCTTCCCCCTTCCACCATGTCATAATAAATAAAGTACTCCACAGTGCTCTAGTTCTTTGAACACAACTCTTGCTAGAGTGTTCCCAGARGCCTGCCTTTGGACATGGCAAATTAAATGTATTGAAATGTCACAGAAATGCAACATTTGACTCAGCCCCACGATGCGCTGGTTGGCAAGGGATGACTAAAAGCAGACATCAGAAATGTACAAAAGAGAGAAGTGCATGAGAGAGCACAGGTAGGTATGTGTGTGTATATAAATTATACCTCAACTCTAACACATCTTCAGCTTGGCCTGAGCTTTAGGAGAAGAGGTTGCAGAAAACTTACTGCAAATAAAAAAATAGCAAATGTGTCCAATGACTGGGAGTTGCAGGATGCCCTTCTTCCCCTTGGGTCAACCAATGCTCATTACATGCTCTGCCCCTTACTCACACAGGAGCTTCCATTAAAAACAGCTTTGATTTTAAGCATCACTGATGCTTCCAATGGGGTACCATCCTACCCCACCTGGTCAAGGCAGGGAAGCTGAGAAAAACAGACTGAGATTCATATGAGGCTCACAGAAGARCTTCAGCCTGTTTTCATTTTGCATGGCAACTCCAAATCCCAGACCAGTGTTTGCTGCTTCAGCCTGTTTTCATTTYGCAACTCCAAATCCCAGACCAGTGTTTGCTGCTTCTCATGGAAGTGGAAAGGAGGAAAAAGACCTTGAGACAGGAGAGGTAGAAGAGAGCATGAGCTCCAGACAGCCCATGAGCATCATCCTCTCTCTTAGAAGCAGAGACAAGGCTTGGGCCCTGGTACCTCAGAGCAAGAACCACAAGAAGACACTTCTTATCTTCTGCCTCATGGTTCTTCARACCCTCAGACAACACCAGGAACAGTGATTCCAAGCCACAAGTTACTCCAGCCTAAGCCTGATTTGGCATATACATAAAATAYATTATACAAAGCAGCAGCATAGTTCCACACAAGGAGTAAAGCATGCACTGAAGTAATTTGYGGGAAGAGACATCACTGCAGAGTGAAAGTGAGACTGCCTTTTACAGCTGGRGAAACTGGGGAAAGGTAGGAAACAGGCTAACTTACAAGACCCAAGCTCTTCTTCAGGGTATGAAGTTCATTCCCTGGCAATGGACTCAGGTACTTACAAGAGTGTATCTCCTACTAGAGACAGAGTAATTTAGGTTGAAAAAGACATCTAGGATCATCCAATCAAACCATTAACCTGGCACTGCAAAGGCCACCACTAAACCATGTCCCTCAGTGCCACATCAACTCCTCTTTCAAAYACACCCAGGGATGGTGATTCCACCAGCTCCCTGGGCAGCCTGTTCCAGTGCTGGACAGTCCTTTCAATGAAAAGATTTTTTCTCAATATACAAACTATGAGACTAAATGAATAAAAGAAAAGGCACTCTGACAGTCCTGAAAATCGAATTTTAAATTAGTATTAATTAACTTGATCTCTGATTCCCTCTCCAGGAATCCTCCTCTGATGTCAACTCCCAACTACAAAAAAGCCACCACTGCAAATCTTTCAAAGGAATTGCATTCTCTTGTGGGCAGAAATCATGCTGAAGAACAAGACCTCTCTACAGAGAGCTGTGACCAGCTGGGGTTATAAGCAATGTTCACAGGGCTGGCTCACTGCTTAGGGCCCGTGGAGGGTTTTTTACTCTAAACCTATGAGAACATTTTGGCAGATGTCAGATTTTATGCCCTAAAATGCTTAATGACTGAGGGATTTGTCATGACATCAAATTCTATTTCAATGAAATGCTTAAGCTGGTACTTAACTAAGCATCAGAGAGTCCCCAGAAGACAACAGTAAATCTGCATGGTTGTGCTAACCCCAGGCTTGAACTCTGATGTGGTAGAAGCCTGCTGTCTTCTCTCCCCTCAATCTGATTTACCAGGTCATAWAATCATGTGTGGTTTGCACTTCTGTTGCAATAAATCCAGTCTCAAGTCAAACACAGATACCACAGTGTCACTGTACTCCCAAAAAAGTCTTCTTTAGTCAAACTTAGCTGTTTGTTTAAGTTTTCTGCTGATTTGGGGTGTTCTGTGTAATGTGTACCTGGGGATAAATGTTTAATTCTAGTACAGTTTTACTTCTCTGCCATGCAAATCCCACACTCCTCTGAGTGACTCTTGTTAAGYATCAGAGCTACCTCTGATCTCAACAATCCACCTGATTTGTTGAAGCACTGGCCAAGCAAAACTGAAAGAAACAACACAGTCACCAGTGAACTTTGTGTAAATAGCAATTCTTCTTCCTTTCCACAGCAAAATTCATCTGCCCTGGAACTCCTGCCCATGAGTGGGGAGAATGGACCAATTCAGCACTGAACTACCYATAAAATAACTCAGCTGTTTGAACTCCTTGCTATGCTTGTATATAGAAACCYACAATGCAAATGCTAACAGTAATTTTGCATATCCTATATGAAATAAATATCACAAATAAAGTCTAATATTCAAAACAGAATAGTATAACATGTCAGGGACCAAGTTACATTTATAAATTCACAAGCATTAATACTATCTATTCAGCTTAATTTCTTAGTATGCAAGCTTCAGCAATTGCTAGCTACACTTCACTTCAGGAGTCATAATAAATGCTGGTCATGCCAAAATYTAAGAAGAAACAAAACCACAAAAGCTCTCCACCATCCTTCCATATTATACACAGTTTTTGACAGGTGCTGTAGTAATATACAGGTTTCATGGAATTCATTGACACTGTCCAATAATAATTCTCAGGTCTGGAACACAGGTCTCTATGTTCTAAATAAAATCAGAGCAGGAGCCACATGTTTGTCAGCACTGCATCCAAACACAGTGAAAGCAGAGACAGCAAGAGCCTGCACCCAAAACAGAGMTGCAACTTCCCAGGATAAAGAGAGAGCAGGGGCACTTGCACTGGCAAAAGGGAGGAGGGGGAGAGAGGAGGGACTGAATGCAGCTCCACTTACAACTGTTGTTGAAGAATAGGTTGAAGAATAGCCTRGACACTGTAGCCTGGTCTTGCCAGCTCAGTCCTCAAAAATGGCCCCAAAAATGGTCCCAAAAGCCAGCTTTGCTGGGTGGGAGCTCTGCTGACAAGGGCAGGTTACAAATTTTGCCTGCACAGGACAGGAAGTTTGCTATGCCATRAGTACATAGAGCAGTTCATTCTCTTTATCCTAATATCAGTATTTCTGCCTACAATTTCTCATTGGGGAAGTGAGTGATTCACAATTACATTTCATTTCAGGAAMAGAAAATATCTCATGCACTCAATACCCTGACTCATCTTCAGCTCACACTACTGAATAATAAAATCTAGATCCTGCCCTGGAAATCTGCTTACRCTTTAGATCATGCCACTTTTGTCATCTTGCAAAGAGGATCGTGAAGGAGATCTTCCAAGCAACAGCTCCTTCTCATGGATCAGGCTGTCTAGCAGGTCCTCCTGCCTGTAGTTGTGATAAACCTTCAGGAAAGCCAGAATGGTAATTGCCAGCCAAGTCAGCCAAGCAGCCCAGAGACCAAACTAGAGAAGGAAAGAAATCATAAAGAGGTCAGTACAGCATTGTCAAAACAAAGTCAGCTGTCCAGGTGATTATGAAAACTTCAGCTGGACCACAGCCCATGGAGTCACACCAAGCTAAATCCAGGGAGGTCCTGCTTTCTTCATATGAAGGAGTCACTTTTATGGCATATTTCCTTCCTAAATGCAGTTCTGCCTGAGCTGGGCACCTAGATGCCAATGTTGGCAACAAAGACATAGAATTGGCTCATGCCCAAGGGGTAGGGTTACCTTCAAGGAATGCTCCAGGCAGGTTAATGCCTCTTTCCATGTGGGAAAACATAAGTCTTTGTAAGGGTGCAGCCCTGCAGAGATGAGACCATGGTCCCTGCAAAATTAGTATGTGTCCATGTCCCAGTGTTCACTGACTCTGATCATTAACTCAGAACTAGAATGTTCAATAGAGAGGTATGACAGCCTTAGAGGTCTAATTCTCATGGATTCCTCAGAAAACAGCCCTATCTGAATTTTATTTCATTGTTTGCAATGGTCTGATATTTATATTACTTAGGTGATCTCAGTCAAACTCAAGGAAGGCAAAACGAGGAACCCACAACGTGGTGCAAGTCAGAAATTATTTTGAACATTAATGAAGAGATGCAGGGCACTAGAGTGCTGCAACTTCTGCAGACCTCATTCTTTGGATAAACAACGAGTTTTCTGTCATGATTAACAAGATCAGTTGGTAGGGGAGGCTTTGACATATCTGTATTCAAAACCATCTACTTTAAATTTAAAATGCAAATGTGCCCATCACTATCATTCTGATTCAGCACTCACTGAAGTCAGTGGAAACATTCCCATTGATTTTGAGAATGGTAGTTTAGCTGCAGCAATCCCAGGTCAATGAGCAAATGGCAAATGAACTGGAATAGAACCACAACTTAGTCTGACCTACCTGTGCAATAGCAAATTGGTCATAGAAGGCAGAGTTTTCCAAGTTCAGCTCAAGATCTATATCCTGCAATTCTTCACAGCTACCCAGAAAGCCATTTGGAAGGGAAAAAACAAAAGAAGAAAATTATTTAAGAGATTTCAGGTAAAACAAATATACAATGAAACAACATATTAAAWGTATTTTGAACAGTCACATAGACACATTCTATCAAAGGATATTTAAGTTATTGCAGTCATCAGAATGTTTGATGATCTTCTCTAAAGAAGATAAAAATTACTTTCTTTTACAAAAAAAAAAAAAAAAAAAAAAAAAAAAAAAAAGTGCAGTTATGTAAGTGGTAACAAAAATCTTCCATAAGTGGAATTGTAATAGTTACCATGAACACAGCATCCTCAAACCCCTCTTTCCCACTGCCCCCTCCCCTCCCACAGATTTGCCCCTGGCATTACCCCAGGTTGGTTGTTTCACCCCTCAATGAAACAAAGTGCATGATCCTCTGTTACCTTTTCATCAGGAAAAGCCTCAGAAGAAGGAATTGTGTTTTTGTTTCGGATGCTCCAGCAAGGAGACGATACTCTGATGGTAAGATAGGGGCTGCCTACAGATTTTACAAATAACTTGGACCAATACTGGTGTGAAAAAAATCCCAGGATTTTGAGGTTGTCATTCTATCTCTTGGTTGATTTCTGCAGCCTCTTCTCTCTCCTTTTCAGTGCTGTCGGCCATCTTGGGTTCTTACCCGAATATTCGATTGGGTGGTTTTTGTAATCGAATTTTTAACCGAATATTCGAGTAATTCGATTAATCCTTGCAGCCCTAAACAGAACATTCACTATGGCATTTTACAACATATGACAATGTGCAACATAAATGTATGCTTTAAGTAGTACATTTATTCAATATCATATGACATAAAATGTCACATTTTCCTCTCTCTTCATCATTATTTGTTTGACAGGAGCAGATCTTCCTCAACTTATCATGTTTCCTACAAGGAGCACAAGCATTGTGGGATACAGTGGACCATTTCAGGAGCTGTATATTTTGTGACTGTAACAAAGCATCAGCCATCTGTACTTTGCACTTACAAAGTGTTTTCTGTTCTGTGGCTCTCAGAGCATCCACAGCATCATTACAAGGAACTCCACCCCACATTTTTTTTGTCTGATTATGAGTTGTGGCACAGGCAGGATAAGYGACTTGCCCAGGGTCACACAGTGGGCTGGGGACAGAACCAGGATTGCAAGCCAGGAGCCCTGACCCCCAGTCCCCTGCCCTGCTCACAAGGCCACACTCCCCCCATTCTTAGAAAAACTCCAGATCTAGCATTTCTTTGGAAATAAAAAATTTAACATAATGTATTTGGTTTTCATATGATCATGATTCAAAGAGACCACAAAATACAATGGAAACACACTTTTCTCTGTGGGCTTCTAAACAAACAAACAAAAAGAAGTTTGTTTTGTTTTTTGTTTTTTTTTTTCTTATTCCACATGAAAAAACTCTGGATTTTCATATTACAGATGCCTTCTCCCCCTTGCTCACCCTGCGTGTAATAACTACACTTTGTAACACCACAGCTGAATCGTGCCTATATGGAAAAAAAATAAAAGGAATACAATGTATTCTTCAATACTAACCTATTTGGCATGCTTCCTTTTTCAGTAATTGCATCACACCACATGTTAAATCCTACACTCACTATAGTGCTGGCAATAAATGTGATGAACACCACAAAGGCGCTGATCAGCAGATTCAGGAAGGCGTAAAAGAAAGAGCTGTAATAAAAGGGAAGAAAAATGTAACTCATAAACAGCTGAAACACAACATCAGCAGTCTCTGTAAGCAGCACAGGGTGGGCACAAAGATATCAGTTTCCATTTGAAACACATCTGTAATTAAGAACACCTAATACATTCAAACACTATGGACTTGATTTTGAGTCACATTACCTTCGCTTGCAAATGCTTTTGATTTTGATTTCTTTTCTAGCCATAAGAAGATGTGGCTTTCTATAATAAGCAGTAATTGTTCATACACAATGTGGCTTTCATTAGCTGTAATGATGAAAATCACCATTGTTAAAATAAATGTCATTAGCTCAAATTATGTAGTAACTGGAGCTAAAATTATTTCATGACTAAAGTGATAATTGGGACAAAAATTGCTTAGGAGAGGGAAACTAAAAATAMAAACACAGTACTGATAGCTATAATCATTTTAAGTAATGTAACACAAGGTACTGCCATCAYAGGACACGAATCTCAGTTTTATGGGCAATTTGCAAAGCAGGCCAGCTTCTCCTGGGATTTCTCTGGCTTTGGTGTCAGCATGCTATGTCTGCCTGCTGAATATCAATTTACCTCATCCCCATGAAATCTGCCCAACCAGAGCCTGCCCTCAGCACGTGCTGAGTTTGGAGTGGGATGGGGTAGGATGTTTACAGATTTCCCATAAGGCCACGGAATCATTCACTCATTTTCCAGCCTCACTCTTTAACTCCTCACCTGAATTCCAGCTGTGAAAAGTTTCTAATCCCAGTTTCTAATCCCAGTCATCTGGCAAAGCTCTTCTCTACTTGAGACTGCTCTAAGTGGCTGTTTAGAATTGGACAACTTGGAATGTCATACTATGCAAAAATTKGACATCTGATTCAGGTTGGAGAAAGACTGGCAGCTCCAGGAGGCAGGTCAACCTCTTCAGAGTGTGTGGTAAAGATGAATATGACAAATTTCTCACTCATTGTGCTGTTGATAGAAAGAATCTACTCACCCCAGAGAACAGAAAAACCCCTAGTCACTCCTTTTACCCGATTGCTCATTAAATGAAAAGTCAAGAGGCTTTTTATATGAGTATTTGAGTCCTGGAAGGTTCTGGGCTGGACAATCCTAATTTCYACAGATTATACATGATACATCTGTGACCTCAGGAGAACGTCTTTAAAATGAGATGAAACAATTATCAGCAAAGTTAGGATGTTTGCTCCTGGGTTGATGTGGCTTTAGAGGAGCTGTCTAGTCTCTCTCCAAAGTGACAGTTGTCCCACCCCAAGACTGATAGAAAAGAAGCGAAATAAACCACCTTCAAGAAGTGTCCCTATAGACTGTAGTGRGTGTTGGCTGACTTCTGGATGAACAAACTGAATCCTGGTCTGGTTTAGCTGGGCTTGGTGAAGTAAATCAGCTCCCCTCTCCTGTGTCCTGGGGTCACCCATACAGAGAGAGCTGCCATGATCATACCAGATTTTTGCATGTTCTCTGCCCTGACTTCACWCCTAGCCTGGATTTCACCCCAAGTGTTGCTAAAGTCAGATCACATCCCCTGTGTGCAGCATGGTCTGCTGGCCTGAGAGGCTGAAAATACTTGAGCTCTTCACAGAAYAAAACAGACTTGGCCCCAGAATTAGCAACAGCTCTAGAAAGGAACAGTTACTAGGACTAGTCATGGCATACCAGGATCTCCAGTTCTCCCTCCCTCTCTCCTACCTTGCAGCAAAAGAGGTTCCATGGTCCAGGATCTGATCTTCCACTGACAAAGCAGGGCTCAGCCTTGCAGTTGATTTGCATCTGGCAAGAATACCCAAAAGAGATGCCAGGGCATCCTGATAGAAAACTGCTTATTTGGCTCCTTAGCTCACCTGATRTTTCCTCCTTAGATGAGAACTTCAACCTATGCATAACAGGTTGAGCAAATGACCTTTAATAATGAATGTTTATGCCTTAAGTTGCCTTGCAATCCTAGCAATGAAKTATGTGAGTTATACCTCTACCCTTCAGCTGAGCTGAAGAGCCCCAGGYTGCAGAGGCAAGGGGTGCTGAGATCCTTTTAAGAAGGTTTTTTAGCAGTCACAACTATCTGTCAGCAATCATTCAAAGCCATTGCACAGGAAAGATTCAAAGGGTGTTGACTAACCCTGACTGCCTCAGCTGGCTCACCCTGGAGCTGGCCCAGCAGCAGTGATGCTCCTCAGCAGGATCATCAGTTTTGACATTCTGGTTCTTCCTCAACTACCTCTAATCAGAACAGACAAGTATCATGTATGGTGAGGAGCTCACATTTATCTCTCCATCCAAACAGAAATGTTTTTGTGCCCATTTGAACCATGAACAAATGGCTGCCTAAAATCAGCCATGAGCCCTGCCTGCTTTTCATACAGTGGCTGATGTGGTACAGGACAGACCTTCCTTCTTACCAACAAACTGCTGTTCCCAAGCCCCCTGCCATGTGTCACCCTCCTGGGATCTTCTGTGGTTATCTCACAATCCCAACTTGCTCTGTCTTTGCTCCCCATCACCCCACAGCCTTCTGCCTTTCCTGCCTGAAGCAACTATGAACAGTGGTATAAAACTCCCAAAGGAGCCTGAAAGCAACCCTAAAGGGACACTTTTCAGGGSCCTGCCCAACAGTTTTGAAATTAATAGCCACTTTTGGAACCAGGACAAACATCTCATCCAAATGTCACCATTACAGGGTTTTTACTGCTGGTTTCTTCTAAAAATTAGCTAGCTCTGAACTGCAAAGCACTGAGATTCAATTAACCCTCTACAGATATTGGATCACCTGAGGAAGCTGAATTCAAAGATATTAAGAAGTATGTGGTTGTATTTAGTGTAAAGTAAGTTTTAATATGGAATAAGTTTCTGGTCCACACTTAACTACAGCATGTTTGAGTATCAGGCAGGTTGACAGTGGTTGGAAAGAGCCAGAAAGACAGCCCTGCTACCCAGCCACCAGGATTACCAAGCCCAGATGTAATAGCCCCTTGCTCAAGAAACATGGACAGGAGTGATTGACCCTTGGCAGGGTTCCTAAACCATGGGGAAAATATTTTCCTAGTTTAGACAGGCCCCAGTGCATTGTCCAGCCCCAAGCCCTGTAGCACCCAGAGGCTGTGCTACCTGCACCAGGGTCTCTGCCCTCTCAGGCCACCAGAGACGCAAGCACGGAGCATCCCAGTGCTCCTGAGCTGCTGCCTGCCCACCAAGCCTCTCAGTGCACCTTGGCTTGTGTGAGCACAGGAACCAGCTGTCAGAGCTGCCCTGAGCTGCTGCAAGGAGTGTTCAGCATTGCTCTCATGTCGTAACCAAGCAATGCTTGTTGTCTGCAGGAGCTGCCATGTACACCACAAAAGCAGCACAAAAAACAGAGGGGAGTCCCCACCTCTCCCTTCTGCCCCCCCATGCACAGCCATGTTGTTCCAAGGTTTTTCTCACACCCAGTGCACACCTGGGGAAGGCCTTCTTTGGCACAGRTGTGGAGTGGGACCATGGTCAGGAGGCACCTGTGAGCCCCAGCCTCCAGCATCACCCCACGGCCCCCAAATCCTTTCCTGCCCACTGCAGCTGAGAGGCCACACGCTGCAGCAAGACTGCCAAAGGGCAGTGGGTGCATGGATGTGACCCTCCACCCCAAACCTCTGCGTGGGACCATCCTCTGGAGAGGGCTCTGGACACAGCTGGGGGTGTGTGCACAGACACGGGCAATGCTCCACCTCTCCCAGAGCCCCTCTGGGGAGCAGGATCAGCTGCATGGTGCAGAGCCCAGCGCTTCACCCCCAGACTGCTCCCAGCTGCCCCAGCCTGGGGACAGGACGGGCTCATCCCCAGGGATACTTACTCCTCGTGCCCTTTGCAGAGGAAGAAGAGGGTCCTCCAGGCCTGCACTGTGGCCAGCAGCAGGGAGAGGAGCCCGGTGAAGATGCTAAAGCGGCAAGCAGCCTCAGGCCCCCACTCCTGCACCGTGAAGCGCTGCCGCTCCACCGTCAGGTTGGCGTTGAGCCACATGCCCTCGGTGAAGAGCAGGCACCGGCCGTGGAAGTCGTTGCCATTCTCGGAGAGTGGCACCACCACGATGAAGCTGAAGAGAAAGGCCAGGAAATAGCAGATGCACTGAGCGAAGAGGAAATTGCTGAGCGCCATGGCCGCGGCTCTGCGCAGGCAGAGGGAGGGAAGGAGGGAGGGGTGGAGAGAGGGAGGCAGGAGGAGGGATATAGGAGGGATGCTGGAGGAGGGATGCAGGAGGAGGGATGTAGGAGGGAGGGATGCAGGAGGAGGGATGCAGGAGGAGGGATGCAGGAGGGAGGGATGCAGGAGGAGGGATGTATGAGGGAGGGATGCAGGAGGGACGGATGCTGGAGGAGGGATACAGGAGGAGGGATGCTGGAGAGAGGGAGGGATGCTGGAGGGACGGATGCAGGAGTGAGAGACGCAGGGAGAGCGATGTGCTGTGGGACGCCGGGAGGCTGAAGGGATGGAGGCAGGCAGGCAGGCTGCAGCAGTAGGCGGTGGGGAGAGAGGGAGGGAGGGAGGATGCGCAGTGCAATGCAATGCAATGCAATGCAATGCAATGCAGGGCAGTGCGATGCTTCCTCCGGACACGGCTGCTCCCTCTCCCGCAGCCCGAGCTGCCCCTGGGAATGGCTTCAGGGCTTGTAGGGAAGAGGGGAGCGAAGAGAGAAAGAGCTCTGTGGGGCAGCCCTCTTCGGAAAAAGCTGGCTGCTACTACGCCCTGATGCCCAGGGGGTTAAATCAATCCAGCAGGGCTGGGGACCGCCAGTGGAGGATCCCCCTAATGACACAGGACACTGATGTCACCCCTGTTGATGGYCATTACACACACGCACACAAATACCCAAATCCAGCGAACTGGCTTCATCCTAGCTGCTGGATTCCAGGAAATTCTCACCCAAGTTTCTAAAAACCTGGCCACCAGCCTCAGATGATGGAAATAATGGACAGGGTGCACAGCCACCCTGGTACCTACAGACCCAGTGGTTCTGGCCCAGGTCCCCTACCAAGATATTGCAAGGGGGGAAAAGGTTCACCAGAAGTGGAATAACTTTTCTTGAGCCTTTGTATTGTTTAGGGGTTGGGATCAGCTCTGTTATCCCCTGGCTGGCAGGTGGAGCAGGACTGAAAGACAATAACCTTAAGCAAGCTCTTGCTGGACCACCAAGCTGAGAACAGACCAGCACAGCAATGGGAGATGCATGGCAGGAACAGATGGCATTTTATTGCCAGGGGTGAGCATCCACCCTGCTCCACACTGCCAGTGAGCAGCTCCCTGCCCCACACCATGCTTGGGAAGGCATCAGAGCATCCTCTCTGCTGCAGGGCCCAAAACTGCAAGGCCAGGATGCCAGAAAACAAAAAGCATCAGAAAGAGGAATGTGAGTTGTGCTCAGATCACACTGGCACAAGAATCCAAATTAAACTAACGTCAAGTTGTAGTTTCCCCACAATCCCAACTTCATTTATCCATGTCAGCATGAATTCTCTCTCCAGCACAAGACACCAMAATTAATGTCCAGTTCCAGGTAGAATAATTTCCTAATCTAATTTCCTAATCACATCCAGTCTGACATCAGCTGCAGGTCTCGAATCACTCCTTAATCCCAGGGCTGTTTAGGGTCATTTTATCACTGTGCCACTTCCCAGGCAGTGTTTAGAGAAGCAGATGAGGGACAGGGACCCCAAATATAGTGCACATGGGAATTCAGGCTGGTGTTTCCATTGGGCAACCAACCAATTATTTTTCTATGCTGTTGAGAGGTTACAGATCCAGTCCTGAGGAAGGCACTGGGGGGATTCTCAGAGAAGACATTAATTCAGCTTCATTGCAAATCACTTGTAATGCATATTATCTTGAAATCCRTGCAGGAGAAGTATTTCTTGAATAAAAACTTTTGTCAGTATAAATTAAAAGTGTCAGGCCAGTTTTCTGATCCTTAACCAGCTCTGATCATCAAAAATTGTATTTCAGTTTTGTAAGATGAGTTATAGAGCACTGACCTGACCCTGTGGGGATRGATGTGTGCTCCTAACAGATTTTGCCAATGCTTCAGTCTACTGGTAAGAGGGAAGTTCATTGCTCTTAACCTTGCTTCCAAGAAGTGCTTGATTCCCAAAGGGTTTTGTCCTTTACCTGTAAAGAAATCAGGCCTGGATTGAGGCGGAGAACACTTTTCTTTGAAATGTGACACATCAGATTTGCCAGATAATGTYTTCTGAACATAACTTGGGAGGTCAGCACCAACATAAAAGCCCGGTTATTGCTTACACAGGAGTCCACAGAAGGGGCCAGCAGATGCCAAGGGCACTTTGCCTGGGGCAAGCCCAGTGCTCARATCTTACCAGCAACAACCACAGGGCTCTGCTGCACCAGGGTTTCTCAGAGGTGAATGTGGGGGTCACTTGTAGAGCAGATAAAGTTGTCTTTGCTGACGAACTAACTCAAGGGAGCATTTATGGGAGAGTTTCAAAAAGCACAGGCAGGCATTTACAAATGTGAGCAGACATGTAGAACAGCTGCACTGAGCAGGCTGACAGCTACTGGAGCACAGGACTTGGTCTTAAGCAGTGCCCACACACTGGAGTGAGCAAAGGGAYAGAAATAAAACCTGTCAGCTGCCACTTTGGCAGCTGCCTGGATTTCTYATACTGTTCTCTCAGGTAAATCCTAAAAAAAAAATCCTGTTAGGCTGGAATTGGTCTCAGAAATATGGAGTTGCTTCAGTGGAGTAAAGTTGATAGGCTTACTTTTCTCAACGTGGTGAAACTGAGGGAGAAAGGCAAGGTCAATGATGATTCATTCATTCTCTGTGATAACACAGGGAACAAAGGATATTATATATATGCAAACCAGGCAGAAACTCAGAAACAGAGGAAAAGAAGCACACTTTTCTTACTGCATGTAATTGTTCATCATGGAACACTGCAGAGAGACACAGCAAAAATAAATGCTGGTGTCAAAAGATATCAGATAAATGAATGGTAAAAGGAAGTCCATAAGGACCTGAGAAATGCATCCCTGGGGAAGTAACCTTCATCCCAGGAAGTCCCTCACAGCAGGCTGCTGGGAAGGTGGAGTCATGAAATTATCCCTCTACATCTCCAGAATCCTCTATTCTTCCCMAAACCAAGCACCTGCTCCTGGCAGGCCTTGGAGTTGGGATCCCCAGGGAGATAACCCTCAGGTCTGATCCACTTTGGCCATTTCAGTTTCTCATTACAGCAGCTGGCAGCACCAGCMTGGTGTCTCAGCTTTCCCATCCAAGTGGGGAGAGCTGTCCCTCCAAAGCATCCCCCATGCCCTGGCTTCTGAGGATGTCCTTAGGAGGGAATTACCCCCCAGAGCAGACATGAGGAGGGAGCCAGTGGCGTGGTTCTTGCAGCTGCAGGGCACTGAGAGAAGAGATGGATGTGTGATATGAAGAGGCTGCTCATTCTCTGCACAGAGAGGTCTCACCTGCTCCAGGGCACCCACCCAGACCTGCTGCWCAGGAACTGAACCCCCAAGGGGGCCATGTTCTGGCATGGGGCTGGCAATGGCTTGCTCAGCATCAGGGAGGGTGAAGTTCAAAGTTTGTAAATGTTATTTCTCTAGGAAAAAATGAAAAGCCACAAAAATAAAACATGATGCACAACCAACTGCTATGGCACCTCAGTGATAAGCAGAAAACCAACCAGGATAAATCAAGATTAGATATACCATAYTTGCCTGTATTCCCTTCAGCCCCATATCTCCTTCTGGCTGCCTGGCTAATCCTCTGTAGATCAAGTAACACGTATGAGTTGGGCTGATGTGGGATGACTGATGGGGACTGTGTTTTTGGCTGTGCTGCTCCATGCTCCCTCTCAAGTCATTAATTATGCCACCTGACATGAGCAGTGCTCTCAAGTTGATATTTGTGAGGTAAGTGATGACTTTTCTCTCCTCCTGATAGCTCATTAGAGCATGTTTTATGATGAGAAAATTTGCTGAGGAATTAATTATTCTGACAAAAACATTTTTGAGACCAGTTTTATTTGTTTTTRTATTTATTCTGCTTTGGATATATCGTTTCTGTGGTCCAAGAAAAATAGYAGCAGCATGTCTAGAAGGTGGCTACCACCTTGCTACCAGTAATGCATTCCTYATTTCTGGAGAGAAGCACAGAGTCACAGCAGTACCTGTGCAGAAGGATGCCCAGGGAGCAATATGTCTGTATTCTGGGCAGTCCAAATGGCTGCTTTTGCCATTTGCACTGCCAGTCCTTCAGTCACTCAAAGACAACTTCTCCCTGATTTACTATAGCTCAAACATCTGCATCAGCCCATTTCACCAAATGGTTTAGCAAATGCAGTTTGCCCCAGGCTTTGGAGTCTATTTTATTCAGACTCTATTCTATTTTATTCAGGCTCTCCGGTCTGTTTTATTATTATATTAATTCACTGTTATTATTATTATTATTATTATTATTATTATTGCTACTACTACAAAAGTCTTGACCTATGGTATTTGTCCTCTGAAACTAATGGAAAAGGACCCAGGCTGTCACATATCATCTTATGATTGTTGATGCAAACAACACTTTTTGGGAGAGGTTTCTCATGGTAATCACTGTATTTAAGAMAGCCTCTGCCAATAATTCAGAAGGATTATAGACAAAATACCAAACTGTCAGCCACCTGTCACATCTGCATTTCTTCACAGCTAACACCACGTCATGAATCTTTCAGGGCATCTCATCTGGGAACATGCTGATGTTTTGCCTTTTATTTTTTTTGTAGGTATCTCCCTTCTGCTAGGGAAGGAGGTTATGAGCAGAGAGGGTGCCATGCTGACAGMTGTTAATGGAGCAGTTATCAGGAAGCAACTGAATATCATTAATGTCTCCAGATAGMAAAACCTCTCTATTTTGATAGCCAAAGAAAAACAAGCATATTCAAACTTACTCACATTCTGAACTGAACAAGTGCAGGCTGTGGCTAAGATATAAATTTAAAAATAAAATAAAATGATATTAGTAATAATAATTTTAAAAAAGGTGCTTGAGATTTTCAGAGCATCATTAACAAAACTCTCTGTGTGATTTGTGCATGTCAGACCCCACAGCACATCACAGCCTGCAAGAGTTGTAACAGCTGGCAGGAATGTGGTCCCAAAAGGGCACATGATTTTGTCAACTGCCTCTACTGTCCTCTATATATATTATAGAGGTAATGACAAGGGTAGGAAAAACTCTAGTAAGGCTCTGACCCCAGGTTGTGCACAGGTGAAGAGTGCATCAGAAAAACAGGCTTCAGTGGTGAACGCACTGAGGAGATGTTAGAAAAGCATGGGAGAGTTGGAGACTGCTTAAAAGAATRAAAGGAATGAAAGGGAAGAAAAAAAGATGACAGAAGAAAGATCAGCAAATTAGGAAGCCACAATGTCCAAGCAATCAAAACCCAGCCTGAGGGTAAATMTGACTCTGCCCCACTTCAGATTAAATGGGGTCATTACATGTGACATCAATGTCTTACATCTGCAGCTTAACCTGTGACTGCCACAGACTGCAATATCACCATACCCACAAGTYAAGCAGTCACTGAGATCTATTGGATCTGAACAGCCCTGTGTCTGCTTAAAATTGTTCAGAGCCTGTTCCTTCTGTACCTGCAGATATTCACACCCAAAAGCTCCTTGTGTGCTGTGCCAAAATTGTTACAGTGTTCTGCTCTATTTGAGCTGCTCTTTCCTACCTGTACAATCACTGAAGGCACCACTTCCCTTGGTAAAAGGGCTGTGCTGTGCCTCTTCCTCATGTCCCCCCTGCCCGCCCATGAGAGGCACTGAGCAGAGCAGGCCAGGCTGTGCCTCACCAGCCACATGGCACAAAGTCCCTTGGGTTGTCCCTGATCCCCTCTCACAACCCTCACAGAAAAGTGTGTTTAACTTGTCTCATGACAAGTCTAGGAGCAGTTTTAGGGAAGAGCTGCAAGCTGTTTTATCCTGAGGCTTTTACTYGTGATGGAGGCTTTGCAGAAGGGAGGCTGGCCCCACAGTCTGGTGTAGGGGATGTCCAGCACTTGCAACATTGCTACGCCAACTCTSAACCTGTTGAAAATGATGTTCAGGTTTTTGGGTTTTTTCCTGAAGATTTCTGAAACAATTCTCAGCCCTAATATGACTTGGGAAATGAACTTCAGCCTTTGCTGATTGGGTTTGCTTTGTAAAACCAYTTTTGTGTGCAACAACTAATTTGTATCCTAAGATTGAGTCATTTCCTTGGGAAATTTTCAAGGCCAGTAATTGAGGATCTGCTACAAAGACGGCAGAAAAGAATTTTAAAAAACCCTCTCTAAATCACATCATGGTTTTAAATTACTTACTGTGTTTTTAAAAGGCTTGGGGTTCAGGGGAAGACATGTCACAGTATCTCTGCTGTTCATTCTAGTAAAATGCAGGTTGAATCACATTTTAGGGGGGAAAAGGCATCTCAAACCCTTATGCAAGCAACTGGGTGCTGTAAATCCTCAATTAGTTCCATCACTGCTGCACAACTTTAGACCAAAGGATGTTCTGGCCCCCCTGACTTTCCCAGTTCCTGCTCCACTCACAGRGGCACATACTGAGAGCAGCTGATGGGGAGCACGCCAATGAATAACAYGGAGTCGCTTTGTGTGTGACATATTGGACCATGCACTGATTTTTAATCTGCTCATGCTAGCATTTGTCATGCAGGGTGAAAGTCTGCTGTGAGAAATAGCCTCTTCATTTTCCCTGACAACTATTAACACTGAGCCAGTCTYCAGTGCTCGTGCCGCGGGCAACTGCTCCTGCCAAAAATAAAGGCAAAGACTGAGGAGAGAGACGTTTTGCAAAATTAAACTCTGTCTCAAAAGTGAATAAATCAGGACAGAAGCACATCCTTAATTCCTGGGGACAAGAGGATCTTCATGGTGGTTGTTTACTTCTGATAAGGCAGCAGGCAAAAATCTCAGAACATGTGGCTTTGCTACTGGTTGTAGTTGGGCAATGCAGCTGTAATGGGGGAAACTGGATTTAAACTGATGCTGGAGCCACAGCTAAAGGGTAAAGTGCAAGAGTCTTGTGGCTTCTTTATCAGACAATCATGTCACAGCCCGCATTCAGCATCCTAAAGATTGTCAACTTCAGTCCCACCACCAAAATGCACATTGGGCAGGTAGGTGTGAAAGCTGAGAGCCAGCCCCAGTCACACACAAGATAGAAAGACTCAGTGGGAAACCAGATGAGTATGGCCCTCAAACAGCTCTGTCTTGTATTGTGACTTCATTAGTCATGTTGCTCACATGTGAGATACAGACAGATGTTCCTCAGCTCAGCTTCTCATCTGAAGGTGCTGGTACAAACCTAAAAACAGCCAGCAGGAGGTCTGACCTGGAACCTCATCTCTCAAGGCTACTGAGAAAGAAGAGGAAACAATTTATTTTATTTTTTTTTTAGGACCCTCAGATCATCATATTCCTGTCTTGGCACAGTTTGAAACTCAGCAGATGAAACCATATAATCCAGGTGGTTTTGCAATTTCCATAATTCAACCCAAGCCCCAAGTACCTGTCAGCCACCTACACTGGCTGGCCACAGCTTTTCCAGCTCATGGATGCTGCACACGGATCAGTTGCTGTCACTGGATTTTGTTATTGTCAGTCAACAGAAGACTGGATAAATCCATCTGTTTTGCAAACAATAAACCCATGGGCTTTCTGAAGGTCAGAGGACTCCTCAATTTCTCGTGTCATTATCATTAGCTCCCCTTGTAATGTTACAAGGCATTTGCAAAATGTGGTCCCACTGAGGCTATRGAAATATTAAAGATTCAGGTATTTATCCCCCTTCTCATTAGGGCATTTTTTGTCTGTAATGCATAAAATTATGTGGTGGACTTTTAGTTTAAAGGTGTGTACAGGGAGAAAACACCCTGACTGGGTAAATCCTGAGCACCCCAGAGGTTACTGCATGGCTGAAACACAGCTGGATTAGGGGTTAATATTGCCAAAAGCCTCAGAGGTTCTGTAGAATGCTAGGGGAAAAAATAAGAAATAGAAGAAGAATAGGAAAAAGAAAAAGAAGAAAAAACAGAAGGAGAAGAAAAAAGGGTTAAATAAAAACAGAGCAAACCAATGATGAGTAACTCAGAGATTCACATGAGATCTCAAAATTAACTACTTTGTAGGTTCAAACACAGGTCCCACCTCATGTGAGGGGCACATGCAATTTACACTGATCAAAGCAGAGCTTTGAATACCTGACATAGGAGATGAAATATAAATATGTGATTTGCAAAGTAAAAAGACAACACCAACAATAATGAGACATCAAAATAGCTCTGAATGTCACACTCCTGGGTGCAACCATAATGATACCTTCTCTTGTGACAGAGATGAAAAGGCAAAGAATACAAGATCATTATTGTAACAATTACTTTAACAAGCACCTAAAACTGGGATTTAGTGGGGRCTTTGCTGTTTGTCATATTTGGTATTCATTTGCCTTTGTGATTGTTCAAAGATTGATAAATAATGCTTTTTAATAATATGCACAGTATGAGGAAGGTTCTCAGAGGTGCCCTGTGATGTTTGGATGTWTCACTTGCACTGCCTCTGAACAGGAGCAGGCAGAATTTTGAGCATTTGACTGCCTGTRCTCTGAACTTGCCATAAGTAGGGCCAATTTAGCAAATATTTCCATTTGAGGGTCTCCTGCTAGGACCTGCTGTCCAGGACATGGTGTTACACAGCTTGCAGAGCAGAGGCAGCCTGTGTCCAGCCTGCTTGGCAGGGACATTCATGAACATCTGCATCCTCTGCTGCTGTGTCCTAATGCTTACCCTCTCAGAATGGGCAACTGAACAACCCCCAAAAATAACCCCTACTAGGAAACTCAGATTGAGAATGAAAAATGCAAATTCTCCAAATATCACTAACCTTGGCCCAAAAGATTCCTTCAAAAGCTGCCAAGCACAACACAACCCAGCCACTGTGGGGACTCCAATCCCTGCCTCTCCCCAAAGGTGCATGTCATAGCAGAAGTGACAAAATAGTGARGGAAACTCTACAAACAGAGGAACTGTTAATGCCAGAGCTGCAGGAGGTCTGAAAAATCACTTAGCATCAATTTCTCCTGCTGCAAAGGCCAGAAATGTCCATTGACAACAGCTGGCTGAACTCACTGAGCTGCTCTTCTCCTGTCCAACTCCCAAGCAAATTTTTGTTGTTTATAAAAATTCTCTGTAATTGCTGCAAGTAGGAAATTTGCCTCTTAACTAGGGAGTTTCTTCATTTTGGAGAAAACACTCTATAAATGTGAAATATTTTTATTAACATTTAATGGAGAATTGAGTGTGATATTGACACTAGGAAATGGACTGTATTATTTCCATRCTGCAATATGCAAATACAATCATTGTTATTGCAGATTAGGAGACTGAATTTGCTAATGCTTTTTAATAATGCTTATTATATTTCTCTGACAAAAAYACCCATTAAAATACCACTTAAAGAGCATGAAGTCTGCAGACATCTGAAATTAATTCTGTTTTCTTTTTAGARAGCAAGTTTTAAAAATTCAAATCTGCATTTKTCTGTTTTTACAAATAGCCCACCGAATCAATATTTCAGGAGAGTGAATCAATATTTCAGAACACTGTGATGTAAAATAAAAAAAAATTGGTCTATTAAAATCTTTTTATTAGCGTGTCAATTGCGGTGCACGAAATTTGCACATATGGGTAAAGAAATTGTTTCCTGAAAATGTGCAAATTGCTACTTCACTGAATGTAAATGAAGTGCTAATTGCTCTTTGCAAACAATATTTATGCAAATTATGCCCTACCACTACATTGCAGAGTGGAGTTTRCATTTACATTTGATGCATTTTTTCCTCCATCCATTTGACAGTCCCTGGACAACAGGACTTGGGATATTACTCACTTTTTTTTTCAAGGCATTTTATGGAGACGTGAATGGGTGAAGAATGGGAAAGGACCTGCAGGCAGYAATATATCATGACCTAGAGGGGCAGAAGATCTAAATCTGTTCTGTTATTCTGGTTCATCACTCACTAAGCAAAGTATTTGCAATAAATGATTTATATCAAATTTGCCTTTTATTCCACTTGTCTTTTGACCTATGATACATTTGGAAATTCTCTACAAAAGTAATTTAAATGAAAATGTCTGCTCTCTAAAACAGGAAATAATTTAAAGTAGCCGAAGCCATTAGATCAAACACCAAATTCAAGGAGATATGTTTTATCATGGGASGCTTATTGATTTTAACTTGGGTTTAATATCCTGTTTATTTCTTTTTATTTCCTATTAATATATCTCAATAATTTGGAGAAGTCAACACACCTTGTCTATAATTTCCCAGTCATAAGCAAGAAGAGCCTTGGATCAGTTAAAGAACATCTGTTTTGTAATATTCATGAACATCAACTCAAAAGTTTCACTCTGACACCTTTAATATATCCTATACCCTTATTAATATTTTATTTCCTGAGGTGAAATTCTCCTACKTTTGATATTATCAGTTTTCCCATCACATTCATAGAATTATAGAACAGTTGAGGTGGGGAAAGATCTCTAAATTCATGAGGTCCAACCATCAACCCAGCACTGCCAAAGCTCTCCTTGGGTTCAGGTCAGCCTTTCACAGTTCASTTTCCTAAAATTTGTCCTTTGCTCTAAAGTCCTCCAATGATCTTAACAATGTTTAAGCCATTAACCATTTTGGTTCCTCACATGCACCCAGTCACTTCTTCCTCTCAGGAGAGATGGGAAACAGGAAATCTCTTCCTTTTTCATAGAGCTTTCCATGACGGGTTACTTGAATTTCCCTTGAATACTCTATTGCTGGTAGAGCAAGGCTGTGGAATACAGCTCTTTTCAGGGACACATCAAGTCTCTTCCCCCATCCTTAGAGATTCCTTCTCTGTCTCCAGAGTTAAGCAGTCCTCAGGTGCATTCCAGGGAAATTCTCAAACATCCCTCAAATAGCCCCAGTTCAGCAACTGGAGTTTCTTAAGACTTGGGACATCACTAAATTCCTCTGGCTCAGTGAGTTGCCTCACCAAGCTAAGCTGCATCTGTCCAAACCCTTGAAATGTTTTAATTCAAATTTCCTTGAAATTGCTTTGAGATAATGTGTTTGATAGATATCAAATGTGTTTGTTTTATATCAAACACATCTCCCTCCCTTTTCCCAGTGTCCTCATTGCTGATGCCAAAAGCAAACTCCTGCACTGTTACCTGCAGCTGGGACCTCAGGTGGATGTTCACCTCTTAAGCACTGGCTTGACTTCARTTTTCCCCTGATAGCAGCATTCTGCCTTCAGTGAGTCAGACTCTGTTTATGWTSACATTTTTAATTACTCCAGGGAACATATGTTAAAACTCATTCATCTTCAGATGGAGGAACGTCGCAAGAGTCAGGAGCCATATGGCTCACATCTACAGGGAAGGAAAAGGTGTGTCAAATTCCTCACTCCATTAGCTCCCAACAAGATTAGATTTACATCCAAGGCTGGGCACAGCTTTGGTGCCAGCAAGATGAGGGCTGGAACCTGCAGCCAGCTCAGCATGGGCATCCCTGTGAGCTACAAGGCTCTCCAAGCATGGATCAGAGCCACAGGGCACTGCAAGCCCTCTCTGCCTCCTCCAGGGCAGAAAGCACAACCTGGATGCCCATTGAACCTGTTTCAATAAGTTATTAAATTTGAGTATGTCAAGTCTCAAATGCTCATGAGCTGCTTGAGCAGTCTGGGTATAATGGGGGTGCCTCCTGGATATAATTGTGGGGATGATTTTTGGGGCCAGGAAACTGGTGTGAGGAGAGAGAATGAACTGCAGCCTGAGGAAGTGTCACTGGAGTTAATATTCCTCAGGTTTAAAGCCATGGATTAGAGGCTTCAGAATTGGTTTCCTCTACTCCCTGRGCTTAGAAGACAATTGCTGGGTACAGCAACTTTGGCATTTGTCAGTCAAGGTGCACTGAAATGCAAAGTTTGTCCTAAAAGACAAAATCAGCACCCTCTAAATAGGTGAACAACATGATCTAGTGGCAGTGAGGTAATGCCACATGTAATGACATCCCCATCCCTGTCATTCTGAAATTTTCTTGCACTTGGTTTTCTTTTGCTGTCAAGGAAGACACAATGCAAGGAACAATCTGGGCCCAGCCCTTTCTCAGGCACCCAGGACAGAAGTGCTGATAGGATTCCAGCTGAGAGCTGATCACTGGCAAATAAAGGGGTTGTAGAGGTGTCTCCAAGGGTATGCTTTGATCTTCAGGTTTTATTACTGGTGAGGATATGCAAGAAGACAAGGATGTCATTTGCTCTCAGAACTGAGATTGAATTTCTACTGTTGGCATTTAGAGAGGAATAAACCCAAACAAATCCTTGGGAACACACAGCACCTCATCTGGCAATCAGAGGAATACAAAGGCATAATGCTATTTTTAAATCAGATTTTCCGATGACAACTGCTGCTTAAAATACTTKTATAAATAGCAATCCCTAAAGCCTGGCAGTGGTAGTCTCCTCCTGAACCAACAGCTTCCAAACAGTYTGTAGAAGGCATCAGATTCCCTGATACCTCCCACACTGATGCAAAAAGAATCTCATACACATGTTCACAGACAAAGCAGCTATTTGGGATTTGTTCCTCAGCAGTGAGAACAAGTTCTGACCTGCAGTGCCCAAGCATGAGGGAAATAAACGTGAATATTTTATTATCCCATGACAAGGGATCACTCTGATCACCCTGGGGCACAGGGGATGCTGCCAGCTCTCCTCCCAGAGCTGGCTGTCAGTGTCCCAGCACATGCCAGCTCCCAGCATCATCACCCCTCTGCTGCCAGGATGGAGGCAGGCAAGTCTGAAGAGATGGCAAGCATGAAACAGGTCCACCTCAGTGGATATTTGATGACACTTTGCAATTAGGATTCTCTAATTCAGTCTCTTTGCTCTCTGAGTGCTCCATGGGTWAGGATGCTCTCCCTGCATGGATTGCCTTCTGCTCCCCACAGTGCACCAGGAAAGCAGTTTCAGACCAAAGCAGCCTCACCTTCTTTCTTTTTTTGCTGAAGTTATTTGGGATTTCAGGTTGTCAATACTTTTTTTTTTTTAAAAAAAAGAAATCAAGAGAAGGCCTAAAGAAGCAATGTTCCAGGGATCCAGGCATTGTGAGGGAGGTGTTGGATGCCCAGSCAGCAGTGGGATTACCTGCTCCATGGGAGGGTCCATGCTTCCTCTGGGGAGGGAGGAATGGTATGCCTGAAAGCTGAGAGCATTGAGTGAGCAGCTGTTTGAATGAATGAAAACACCCTGCACTTCACTGCTCTTGTGTAAATTCCTGACCACTGGGAGAAGAATTACCTGGCATGGGAAGCACCTCCCTCCTCCCTGCTGGTATTTTTCTAAATGGACAGTGTGAGTACTGCAGAGGCTGTTCCCATTGCCTTTCCCCTGCCATGCTGCAATTTTACTGCTTTGTTTGACTCTGCAACAGAAATTAACAAAAATGGGATGCTGGTAATGTTGTTTTGCTGATGTGACTCGGGGTCTTCAATCTAGTGATAACTTCTCCAGTGTAGTTTATAATTTGGAGGCCAACCCTGTCAAAACCCAGCACAAAAATTCTAATTTTATATTTTGTAATTAATATGATTTATTCAAATGACACATTAGACYGCAGTGTTTTATTTATTCCAGTAAAGTCTGCCTCTTTTCTCCATTTCCATTTCTAAACTGTTTAGAAACTGAGATGTTTTAAAACAAATATATAACCTACTCATCACTGCTGGCAAACATCCACCAAAATCCAAATTTACTCTTGGAACAAACATACAAATGACCCATTCCCAAAGGATGGTGTAGCTTTAATTAGCCCAATTTTTTAGTATTTTACAGGACATTATTTTCCAAAAGCCACYGTGTGTCTTTTAACCTTTAAATTTCCAGGCAATGCTCATAGGCTGGAAGCCATTTGCCAAAGCTCAGATACTTTGATTTTTCCCCTTAGTGCATCTAGCTAAGACTGGGCAGGGTCCCATAGAGTTCCTTTAAGGCACAGTTTGTTCTTCTCTTCCAAGCACTTCCAGGAGAGATTCACTATGACTGGAAAGGGCCACAAGCCCTTGGAGTTATCTCTTCTGAGATTAACCCTGGCAGTGTAAATCTTTGTTCTCACCAGTCCATGCTTGAAAGAAGGAATTGGAGAACGTCTGGGTTGCGGACTGCAGATGTTTATTTGACAAATCTTATCTCTAAGTTCTTTCTGTCCAGCRTGAAGTTCACAAGCAGCTGGAAAAATGGTTTCTCCCCCCCACCCATGACAGTGTCTGGGCTTTTATACTCTAAACTACGTTAACATTGTTTTTTCTCTAAACACCAATAACTAAAACCCATGTCATGCAGTGAAGTTTTACCTTCACCAATCCTAAAAACCCAACAACCTTTGCAAAGAGGAAGAGGAAAAGGAAGACAGAAACACGTGCTCTTATCACATTGATCAGCCTCCATTTTTGCCTCCATTATATGTATATAGCAAAATATAAAAACCCTTCTACTCACCCAATCACATAACAAAAATCACACAAATCAAACCCTTGTGACCTCCAAATCCTCAGACAACCCTGGCAGTTCTTTTCCCATGAGACCAAAAGCCACCACTGTTTCTGACACAGGCCAGGGAGGATCCACCCCCCCATCCTGACTCCTGCCCATCCAGGAGAACCAGAGAGATACTCTGGTTTCCCACATCTCCCCCTTCTGTTTGCTCAAAGAACACCTCATTTGTGGTTTTATTTGTGGCCTGCTGCATTGAAAAATGCATGAGGATAAAAAGAATCACGAGTGTTATTAAAATATAAAGACAAACTTTCAAAAGATCCCTCCACAAAYGTGAAAGATCAAAAAATTAAACACACCATTCAACTAAGATTCAGTAACTTTTCTAAGTCTTGTGATGCTTTTTTGCAATTGCCTGATGTCTTCATGAATTGATTTTGAATGCACAAGTTCATGCAGCACTTTTAAATTCTTGACACCCGTGCCTGTATGTTTAGCAAAAGATTATCAATTGAGGCTCTCTTTTTTTGGAACATCACTCATCTTGTACTGTTCACATCTGTTAACATTTTATACTCTAAACTASGTTAACATTGTTTTTCTCCAAACACCAATAAGTAAAACCCATGTCATGAGTGAAATTTTACCTTCACCAATCCTAAAAACCCATCACCCTTTGCAAAGAGGAAGAGGAAAAGGAAGACAAACACGTGTACTCTTATCACATTGATCTGCCTCCACTTTTGCCTCCATTATATGTATATAGCAAAATATAAAAACCCTTCTACTCACTCAATCACATAACAAAAATCACACAAATCAAACCCTTGTGACCTCCAAATCCTCAGACARCCCTGGCAGTTCTTTTCCCATGAACYGAGACCAAAAGCCACCACTGTTTCTAACACAAGCCAGAGAAGATCCACCCCCCCCATCCTGACTCCTACCAATCCAAAAGAACCAGAAAAATACTCTCGTTTCCCACATGTAAAATATCTTTTCCCAGTGTATCTCCTTGGCCATCAAAACAGCTCCACCACAAGGCTGCCTCCCAGTATCCCCAATGTTGTCTTCTCAACTAAACTGTCCAGAGGTCACTTTTTCTCTTCCTTGGAGGGGAAAAAATGTGGAAAGAGAGAAAAACCCAGAAGCTAYAAGGACTGTCAGTGGCTAAGGGCCAACTTGTTGAGATGTGCAATAGAAAATTTGCCTCRTAAAATCATATTGGCCATAGAGAGAAACTATAAAACCCTACTAGACTTCCCTTAGSTCCCTGCCTCACTGTGTTTTTATTTTCCCCATAAAAGTGCACAGCTGCACTTCAGCCCCACATACAGAACATTTAAAACTATTTCAGTGATTTCTGTTGGCTGAGGTTTGTGTTTYWTAARTTCTTTAATCTCCATGSTCAACTGCTTGTGGAAGGGACCACATTACTGGAACCACAAGGATGTGTTAAATTTAAAATATGTTGACACATATGGGGGTTTTGTTTGTTTTATACAAGGTAATCCAAGCAGGTTCCAGTCTATTTAGTTGTTTTCCTACTCRCTTTTTTTCTTGGTATAAATCTGTCTCACTGCCTAGGATGCAGGGCACAAATATAAAACCTTTCATGCAAAGTGAGACAGCCTTGAAGGCTGTTTCCACCCCAGATACCACAGCAGTGTGGCAGGAGGGAGACAGGGGAGGAACAAGAGGATGGCATTCCACAATCCCTCCCACCTTCCCCATTTTCAGTGAAAACTCCAGGCTCTTTGGTTACCCACTGTTTCAGAATATAAATGTCATGAATGAAAGCACATATGTTTTTCCAGCCTGCTCTAATAAGCAGCTATGAGGTAACTACCTTTGCTAGTCGGGGACTGAGTTCCCAAAGTATCTTCCTGCACTCCTGGCAAAGAAACAATTTTGCAGTCATTCTTCCTGCAGCAGAGTTTACAAGAAAAATGCCCAGCAAGCTTTCTCAGTGTGAGTTGGATTTTTATACTTTTTATGATGCTGTCTTCATTTCAAATAAAAAACATTTTAGCTGAAAATACGGAGCTGTTCTTTGTGTCTAGAAAACATAATGCTACAGCATTTCCTTTGACTCTAAATGTACACCTATAAATACCTTTGCCAGGCACTCAGCACATGCTATTGTTCCTCCCACAGCAGCAGAAACTGCCTCAGATTTGAACCTTGGAAGGCAGGGAAATGTGAAGTGGATGCAGAAAAGGACCATATTTSTCTCCAGCTGACAGCTCAAGGTTATTTCTGAAGTAAATAAGGTGTTGCTGAAGAGGTTTCTTTCTCTTTTCTGATAATAAAGTTGCAGCATGCTGAATYCGACTGCTTCTCATTACAGCAGGGCTGAGCAGGTCAGAGGGTGGGCAGGTTCAATTTGTTGTGTGTGAGTGCCAAAGAGCTTCTCTCTGCTGTGCTGGGGGAGTTAAACCTTCAACCTCCACAAGTGCAGACCACACGGGCCAGSCTTGGCAGGAGGCAGATGAATTCTCCAAGCTTCCCTCCACACAAAATATCTCCTCATTTCCATAAAGGTTGAGAAAAAAGGACTGGAGATCAAAATTTCAAAGCTCTTAAGAGCCTTCACAGCTTTAAAGGATGGAGAGAAGCTCTCAGTGTTATCTCTGCTACAACAGGACAGCTGTGACAGATTCTTCAAGCATAGCTGAGAGCAGCTGAAGACCTCAGGTCCTGTTTTGAGCACTTGTGGCAGCATCTGACTGACTGACACACATCATTTACTGATGTCCAGAGCCACAGAACTTTTTTTTTGTACCTTATAGGCTTTTCCTGTAAAAGGAGGACTATATAKCCCTTCAGGTTGTGGTGTTGTATCACCTCCTTCGTGTCATATCACACCTCACAACAAAGAGTGCCAGGAAGGAGCTAAAGGTGAGTATTTATCTCTGAGATCAGTCAGTACAGACAGAGTGACAGGAGGGCATTGCACATGCAGAAAGGCCTCCTGTGAAGGACTTTGTATTGCCATTTTTCTCCTTTTCTGCAGTTTTTTTAGTTACTAATGAAAAATTAAAATTAACCTGATCAACTGACTTTTCCATCTAGGTCTGAGTYCCAGCCCTCCAAGTGGGTAAACAGCAGTTCAAAAGCACAGATGGCCTGCTTCAATAGCAGGGGAAGGGGTGTTCCTGCAGTGTCCACCCCATGACTTCTTTCCTCCCATTCTCCTGCTGCCTGAGCTGCCCTGCTCCATGGAGGAACCCCTTGCTGATCTCAAACAACCAGCAGAAAATAAGCTGGTCAATTTATAGATGCACATCAATATTTGGGGGTCCCTAGATGAGTGGATCAAGCAGGCTCTGGGTCTGCCAGCAGCAGCAGCAGCAGCAGCAGCGAGCCAGTTCAGCCCTACTGGCAACCCATACAGAAAAGGTTCTCTGTTAGGTTGGCTAACAGAGACAGGAGTGAAAGTTGAGAAAAACAGATCCACAAGGACTTCAGCCACTGGCTGAAAGTGGATTCCCCCCTCTAGGCAGGCAACTCCCTCTTCYAGCACACACCACCAGCCCAGCCCTGTGATGTGATTCACGCAACAAAGCCTGGTGCCAACCCCAGCCTGGAAGGGCTGCAGTGGGATAACTGCACCAAATTCCCTCACCAGGGCAAAAAGGCAGAACTGCCCTCTTCTGGGGAAGCAATGAGGTTTTCTGTGTAGTGCAGGGCTGATGTCTCCCTTGGGAGTTGCCATCTGGGGGAGGAGGATCAGTGCAGCCACAAGGCCACCCCAACCCTGCATTGTGGGTGCTGCCACAGCCCTGGCCAGGGGCCAGAGACACCAAGACAGGCTTCTGACATCTGGGCTTCCCTCCCTGCCAATCCCAGCCCTCAGCCCCAGCACTGGAGGGGATGAAGGACTTTGCTGCTAGRAAAAGGTCAAACCAGGAATGGCTATTAAATTTACAGATAACAACGAAATGGAGAAAGGCAGGATCACTGGAGGTCAAAGATGTGRAATGAGCAATTCCTTACTGAATTTTTTTAGAACATTCCTAGGCTGCATGAGAAAAAAACAATTAAGTGGTCTACTTGCAGTATCTAATGTTTTAAGTTTGCTTTAATAGTCCTTTAGATCATTATGATCAGTGCTACAAGTGCATAAATATCCCCATCTCTTCAACATTTTCCTCTTGACAGGTTAGTTTTCTACCCACAGAGATATTGATGAGACACTTTTGTGCTCCAGATATGTGCATTTTTCTGCATTTTCAAATAGGAACCACCATTATCTTTTTGCAAGCTGAATATTTTTTATACATCATTTACTAGTGACTAATGTGTGCTTCAGCCATGGGCTCCAAGGACTGTCATTTATCTTCCATAATGACCACAAGTTCTTAAAAAACCAGCAACACACTGGCTGCAAAAGATGATCACAGAAGACTCTTAGAGCCCATGAAAACAGAGCAAAATGCATATTTTGCTTCAAAAACAACAAAGAAAACCCTTATTTCTCTTGTACGAAATGCAATACAAAATGAAAGAAGGTTTCAAATAATGCCAAAATATACAGAGATTTTTCTTCTGTTCCTGAAGCCAGCTTGTCATCTGATAAAACCCCAATGTGACTCCAGTGAAAATCAAAAGCAGCCTACAACACTAAACTTCCTAGTGCACTGACTGCCTGGGATTTCTTACTGCCACTGAACATTTTCTATATCAATGTTATAAGCAACTAGATTTGTATGTTACATCTAGGACAAAACCACTGCAGCCACAGGACACAAAGTACCAACACTGAGCCAATGCTTCCATATGAAAGCAAACTGGATGCAGTTTTCTTCAGCAGAAGATGATGTATCCTTTATAGCAGTCAGGTTGGCCACACAGTCTTTCAATGCCCTGCATTGCAGCAGCTGGCCAAGTCTGTGCCAGAGCATCCTGCCACATCYCCTGGATGGAAGGTGACAGGCAAGGAAATCTCCCCTTGGGTTAAACATAAGCAGGAGTGACAGTATTGAAGACAGAGCTCACCCTTCAGGCCACACAAGCTGAGTTTTGGGAACTCTGCCCAAGCTATGCCAGTCAGAATGYCCAAGAAATAAATCCTGGGCAGTTCCATGGGTGGCAGAAAGCTTTTGGGTCCTTACAAACACAAGTTGTATTTCCAACTGCTGTCTGAGTCATCCCCAGTGACAATATGAGCTCATTTTTCACATGTTTCTAATGATTTGAATTGCTCTGTTTGACCTCGATTTTCATGGGAAGGAAGCTCATCCTTGTTTGGATGTCTTCTCACAAGCATTTCCTCTTCTACAGTTTTACTGGCAGCTCAACAAATATTTTCCCTAGTGCCAAATAAGTTCCAGCTATGCAACAATTTTTCCACATGCTTTCAGCTGCTATAAAACAGCTTTATCTCCATTCTGTGTCTTGGGGTTGAGTTATTTTTTAGTATCTTTCTTCCTATTAATAAAAAGCAATGGGGTGATAAATGTGTGTTTTACTCAACACACATCACTGTGCAYGTATCTTGCTGCTTCCAAGGGCTCAGCCAGCTCCTACTTCACACAGGCTCTACTCAGCCTCCTGCTGACAGCCTCTTCCTGCTAAAAGCATAACCCCAAAACCCCTTTGTCAGTGCCATCACCAGGTGAAGGGACAGGTTCTCTGCAGGGAGAGCCAAATTAMCAGAAACCTCTTTCACTTCCTTGGAGACATCACCCTTTAGTTATATTCACAGAAAGGCAGCATATCTTTCCCTGTCAGGTGTGCCTGTAATCAATAGTGTTATAAATAATGATCACATCAGATTATTACAAAAATGATCTAACTTTACCTGTGTGAACTTGGCCATTATCTGGTTTCAAGTACYTCACTGTTTGATTTGGTACCAGGTTCCAGCTGATTGCTCACATCCATAAATTCTTACCTTCTCCAGCTTTCCAAGCCTATCCACTGGAAATATGTGTATGATAAAGACTCTGGGTTCTTTCCCACCTACACAGACAGCATTCATTGCTTTTGGGTGCAGAGGTCCCCCAGTAGATTAGGATGGACCTTTTCTAAGCTATTTGTAATTCAGAAAGATTCATTTACAGATTATACACCCACAGTATCTATTAAAGATCAAAGAGATCTGATTTTTAGAGTCCAGGAATTTGGAAAGTGAAGATCATGGCAATTCAGTGTCCCTGAAATAAACTTTTCTCATCTTTAAAAGYCACTGATTGGAAAATGTAATTGCAGTGAAGCGTGTGTTCATATCAGAGCTCGTGAGTGTGTTTGCCCAGGTGTGCTCCTCCAAAATACAGCCACTGATAAAGATAGATGGCTTTTGACAAGGAACATCAGTCATTTTCAGAAATTTGATGAGGCAACTGTGTGTTCAGATGGCTTAGCATGAGCCCAACAAATGCTGAGCTTGGAGAATATCCTTGTCTCCTTGTGCATTTTGTAGCATCAGTAACATGTGCCTTGGGAGCATTTAATCTATAGTATCAACAGTATTTATGGTGTCTGGAGTTTTACATGGATAAAGTAATTACCATGATAAATGCCAGCAATATTTTAAAATTAACATTGAGCTTTCTTTCCATTTAGAAGCAGAGGACACTTAATTGGCAAAGATGGGATTACAGTAAATCCTTTTGCTGTTTAGGGTCTGGTTTTTGCATAGATAATGTGCAGAGGGAACTGCACTTTCATCCTGAAGTCAGTTGGTTTTCTTGAYTTCTGGAGTGCTGTGGTGGCCAAAAGATCAGATCTGGTGACTGTTTTCCTTGTTCCCCAGTGAAATCCTCAGTGATTTCAGCTTCATCTTTTCCTCACAGTGGAAGAGTCAAGAAGTCTTTGCCTCAGAGAGTGCCCTACAGCTCAGCTGCCAGATGGGCAGAGAAGTCCTACTCCATCTACAGTAACATCACACAACCAACAWCAACAGAGAAGCTCAAGGATGGTCCCCAGTTTCCTCCAAGCCACTTGAAAAGCTCCTGAGTGTAGACCTAACTCAAAACAAATAGGGTTCTTATCACCCAGAGGTCACCAGAGGACTGGGACAATCCCCTGGCATCTGGGAAGCAATCACCACCATCAATGAAAGAGCATGACTGAACAATGACATCCAAAGAAGCAGGTTCAGCCTCTGCCAGGAATGCTCTGGTGCTGCAACAGATSATTTGCAACCCAGGAGAGTTTTTCCAGATGAAAGGTTACAGTATCACAGTCTGATTCTAATGATCATTGCATCCTGCCTGTCTTCTTTTTCCCATTCTCCCAGCTATGTGTTCCTGCTTCTTTTTGACTGGGGGGGTTTTCCTTGTTGGGCTGAGTGAATTCACCATCCTGGCAGAAGATTAATGCAGCAAAAAACTTGCATTGGTTCATGCAAGGGTCGGTCTGGCAGACCAGGTCTGCTGCTGGGCTGCAGATGGGGGTGAGAGGGAAAGGAAGGAAGAGGAAGAAGGGAGAGGAATTTTTTAGTGAAAATTAATAATTGGGTCAACTTGACCATGATGTGTGATCATGCTTTCCATTTGGGTAAAGGAAATTTCTGTTTCAGAGAACAGCCAAGGAATGCAAAGACTTTTCCATCTTCATGATTTCAAATCTACTGTGAAGTCGAATGAGCTGTAAACTATTTTTTAGCAGTAAGATAATTTTGGGGAATACTCAATTATCTCTGCAAAAGGTACAGATATTTATGATGCAAAGGCAGAACAGAGAAGTCTTCACTGCTCTTAGTTCATCTCTTTCCAGGAAGATCTATAGCTGCTTAAAATCTGGGAAGGGAAAAAAGGTTTCTTTCTTTTGTCAAACACTTGATCCTGCCTGTAGTACATCCTTGTCCATTYCTTTAGGGTCAGAGCTTGTAGACACAAAATCCCTTGCAACCAGGGGAGTATTGCTGAACTAAAAGCTTCATTACAAAGTGGCTATTAAATTGTGCAGAGGGATAATTTCCACTGCCCTCTCTTTACCAACATTGAGTAAAAGGAGCCCATCTTTCACAGGTTTGTCAAGGGCTGCAGTTTATGCCTGGGAGAAAATTACRGGCAGTTTTTATRGCAATTCAGGAAAGGGATCCTCACYATGCAAATAAAACACAGCACATCCACACAGCMCTCTACTTCAGCCTCAGCTCCTGCAGAGTCATCCACAGGCTACAGGGCTCCTGTGAGTTCCTACACAGAACAACTTCAGCCCATGGGAGAAGGCAGGCTGCAAAAAGTGGGAGAAAGCAGGGAATGGGCAACACATCAACCATGTTCATTCCTTGACCTCACTCTCTGTAGTGCCTGAGCTCAACCMTGGTTTTTAAACATGGAACTGGTGAAGTTATGGATCATGCTTTCTACTCAGTGTCCTCCATCCCTGAGCCCTGCTCACAGCACGTGATATTGTTCATAAAGATCTGTCTGTGCTATTTCAAAACGAGTGAAACTTCAGGTGTTGAATGGAGTCAGCAGATACCTGATACATATTCAGCTACAAGGTCTTCATTTAACCCGAACAAAAACTTCAGGGCCTTTCCCCCTTATACTCAGAAATTTCTCCTGTTTTGCATTCCAGAACACTTGTCACCCTGGTGAATATTAATTAAAACTTGCAATTAATTAAAATGTCAATTAATTCCTTTATTTTATTCTTCAGGGTAATCTTGTATTCTGTGCAAGAGAGAGCATCCAGTGAGCTTAACAGGATGAAACAGAACACATTTCAGTGTGAGTGCTCTTCTGTGGATCCTGGMAGAAGTGATTGTCTTGCCAAGGGTGGGAGAGAGGTTTAGGGAGTGCATCCATGACAGCAGACAGACCAGGACATTGCAACAGTCAGGGGACCACTTATGTCCAATTTACAAATTCCAGCTCTGATTTTATCAGCACTCAGTGCATTCATGAGCTGGGATGGTCATTTGTTGTAGGCTCACAGCTTGTCCTGGAGGGATGGGATTGCAGCTCATTGCCCATCTCTGAAGCAGGAGTTGGTCAGGACCATGACAACTGTGCTGTAGCAGAGCAACATCTGTGTGTGGCCTCAGCAAAACTGTTTTTCTAGTCCTAAATTCTAGAGTGGAAACCAAGCAGGGAATCACCATTTTGACCACAGTGATCACAAGGCAGAAAGGGGATAGAAACTGAAACTACAGATCTTTTGTTATCCACTGGAGCTGAAAACTTCTTGAATCAAGGAAAACATGGATGAATGTGGGAAAAGACWGCAAGAGTCAGCAGAAGTGCAGTAGTTACTCCAAAAAGCAAAGGAGTTAGTTTTGGGATAGCCAAGAGCTTTGCTCTGTGATATAGACTTATCCCAGGTGTTGTTGAAACAAAAAAATATGCTGGTATGTTTGCACATGGAAATTGAAAAGAAATTAACTTTCTATMCAGATTGTCACCATGGGAATCATATTGGTTTTGTATTTAATATGGGAATTCTGATCAATCCCTTCCTCAGACACCACAAATAATCTTTAACTTGTTTTGAAAGGAGAAAACAAATCACAGCATTAGCCATGGGAGTTTAATAACATACAGATGAAAATTCCCATACTATAAAATCAACATATTGACATTTTGTCTACCTAGAATTGTCGATCCYCTACTCTGTTATTGTTTAATTTCCTTGCAAAGTTTCTCAGAAACCACAGTTATTGTGTCTTGCTTCCTCCTCTTCCTCTCCAGGGGCAGGTCTTTCCAGATCAAGGCAAACAATGAATTTGCACAGCATCCTCAGTAGACACAATGAAAACATGATGAAATGCTGTTGTGTAAACCTTCTCCTGTCAGCTCTCACAGATGATTCTGTCGAAAGACCTGAACTGCTTTTTAAAACATGCATTTGCCTTTATTAACAACTGACCACAAAATGCAGTGCAAYATAAACACAGCCTTCCCTTCTCTGTTTCGTGTTTTGCTGCAGTATTTTTCTAAATCCAGTTACATCATCGCCACAAACAGGATTTTTCTTGCCAAAAAAAGTCAGCAGTGTGAATGTTGTATCTAAGCAAGTAACCTTGACTCTGTCTACAGGCACAGAAACATTTTTAAGACTTCACTCATCTTGTTCTAAAATAGATTATATGAACATTTGTCTTAAATATCTTCTYTCCATTCCCTGTGGCTTTTCATGACCAGCTCTGAGGAAGACACAGACATTACAGGTCAGGTGTCAGTCAACTTTTTCTAAGATTCTTTACTGGACAGAGAAAATCCGGGAACCAGTTTCATTTTTATTTCTGATTTCACATCTGTCATGCCAGTTCTCTAATGGCTGGGTTTCCCACAATACAGGACATTAATTTGAGTAAAAATCCATAATTGCTTTTCTTTCTGCTCATTTTGGCTTTTATTCAAAAAATGCAGACATAAAAATAAYCTGAGGTGGYTTGTTCTCAAATTCAGACTGCCCARTGATGTGGTTACAGGTCAGCAAGCAGAAATTGTGTTGGGTTTGTCCATGTACAATTTCACTCAGGAATTGCATTCATCTCACAGAGAAACAAAGGGGCATCATTTCCAAGGGGGCATTAGTCCCAAAGACCACCAGTGAGTTTCTCTTAGCAAGACCAGCTCTGTGTATTTCCAGATAAGAAAGAGAGAAGATGCTTTTACAAATGGTGACTTTTTAATTTTCAGAGCCTGGAATGGGAGATCTGCTCCAMCCAGCACTGCTGCTGAGAAAGCCACATAAACCTGGGCTACATTAGGTGCTTCTTCTGAGTTTTAGTGGCTGAGCATTCACAGTTGCTGTATCTAAAATTCCAGCTGGGATGTGAAAGGATTTCAGGAGCAGCCAGCCCTGTGGATTGGCTGGCAGACCCTTTCACATATACCCAAAGGCATCATGCACATCTCACACACAGAAAGGTGGTATCTGCAAGTTATGCCACAGTTTACACCAATCTCCCAGCAAGCTGGRGGCCCRGGTAGCTGGAGACYACTGGARTGCAGTTCAGGCTGTGTGCTCCTTYTGCTGTCACCTCCAAGCACTCTCTGTCCCCACAGGTTTCTTTCCTGCTCTTTTGAGGCAATCCACCCTGACAATGCCCACGGAGTWGTGGGAAAGCAAAGCTTGGATTGTCTTGACAGAACTCTTTAAATAAAGTCAATTGACTGGAAAAGTGAGWATCTGCCTAAGGCTCCTCACTCTGGAAGGACCCAGACTACTTTGAGGCACATCCTTATCACAGTATTTGTCCAAGCTTCCTCCTGTGATAGCAAAAAACGACTGTAATTGGGGAGGGCAGAGCAGCAGATTAGCACACAGCACACTGAATAACACCTCAGCATCTGCTGTCCCAGATTTGCTGACAGCTGCTTCTGCAGAGTAGCTGGAAATCTGATAATCCTAAACATGAAATTTCTYGTTATCTGTGCAAGGGCAAGTGCCAGCCTCTAATACGACCCTAAAGGCCAATCTGCAGTTTTGAGCAAATGCTACCAGCTACACCTGGACATCTTCTTCAGCACCTCCCTGAGAGCTGGACACAGCTGGACACATCTGCACCAGGGCTGCCTCCTACAAGGTGACACATCCAGTGGCCTTCCAATACCAAGAGGGGCTAAAAGAACCAGAGACACTTTTGGCAAGGACATGGAGTGAYAGGACARGAGGTAATGGCTTTAAACTGAAAGAGAGTAGGTTTAGATTACATRGTAGGAAAAAATTCTTTACTGTAAGGGTGGTRAGAAACTGGGAGATTTTTCTGAGAGAAGCTGTGGATAYCCCATCCCTGGAAATAYTCAAGGTCAGGCTGGATGGGGAAYCTGGTCAAGTAGCAGGTGTCCTTGGACATGGCTAAGTGAGCTGGAATTAAAAGGTCCCTTCCAAACACACCATTTTAAGATTCTAGGATATATGGAGAGGCAGTTTTGGTCCTCAAGGGGGGTTTTTTTCATACTCCACATTTTAATTCTATTTGAAGCTTCAGAGAGGATCCAGGCTGAAGACTTCTGCCAAAGTGAACCCAGGAAAGACACGTGATTGATGTGGAGACTCCATAAAAGTTCTGAAACCTCTGGAATATTTACAAAAACTTTCYTTTCACTGAGTCCTGGGGAGCACGGGTGGGAATAAGTCAATGTACTCTCTCCCTAAGGAGCCCACATCCACTCARACTGTAAGGGACATGGAATTAAGCACAAATCTACTGCCAGATTTATTTTGCAGTGAAGACCCAGTGTTGCAGGCACTCAGAGGGTGCATGTGGGCAGGGATGGAAACCAGACACAGGGCTGTGTGGAGAAGGTTGAATTCTGTTCCACCCAGCCCAGGTATAGCAGAAATGTGCTCATGGAGTTTACCAGGGCATTAGTGCAAGTGTCCAACACTTGCTTTCTCATGAACTCAGTCCTGTACTGAGACCCAGGACCCACAATTGTTGGTTTTAACTTATTTTAACTTCAATGGTAAAGAATGAGAGCAGGGCAGAACTYTGAAGCTTTTCCCTTAAYTGGCATTTTAAAATGCCAATTTAAATGCCTGCTCTTACTGTAAAYGTATTCCCACAAACATGAGTAATAGTGAGAGCCAATCCTAATAATAATTGGGCACCTCTGCAAAAAATTGTTCTCTGCATGGCAGTCCACAATCAGCACAACACCAGGCACTGTGAAATCCTACCTACAGGCATTCCTGAACAGGCCCATTAAACACAATTCTCATTCTTGGTTTTACAGATTAGTGAGTAGCTGCCRTGCCCAGGTGCCATTTTATAGCCAGGTAACACCCAGGGAAAAGCACAAGTTCCTTCTGTGGTGGATGAACTGGGCCCTGACAACTGTAATCATGTGTGACACTTTAAAAACACAAAAATCCTAAGGAAAAAAGTTTAAAATCGATGGAGAGCAGTGTCAAAAATTACCAAGCAGTGTTGCAGTGGATCTGTCAGATGGACAGACAATAGGACTAATTCTGCTCTTGGTGTTTTGCCAGTTAAGGCCACAGTCCTGTAGAGCTGCAGTGCTGTAAATGTTGGATTTGTTACTGGGGAGTCACGAGGATAGTGCTCCAAATGCAATTTTAACAAGCAGGTTGATGCCACAGGAACTTCCAAGTGTGGTTTTAAAGATAGGATTTGCATAGGATTTACAGATCCAATTTATGTTTCTTCAGGACACACCTCTTGGATGGAGATTGCCAATGCCCTCTCAGCTGGTGGCTTTGTTTCCCCAAACATATTTGTTCCTGTCAACAAGGCAGATCTGMCTCTGCCTGACTGCATTATCAATGAAAGCTGCTGTCCTCATGGCATCTGTAATACATCCAGCTGATGCAGAAGAGACACCAAGTGTGCTATTTTTTTGCTCCAACAGGTGCCAACTTCAGAAGGATAAACACTGATTTTAGAAGTTGAATGCTTGAGACTGATGCATTAAAGCCTGCTCTTCACAGACAAGAAAAAAAAAAAACCACAACAAAACAAAATAAAATAAAACAAAACAAAAATTCCCCCCAAAAATAAACAAAAAAACCCAAACAAATAAAAGCATTTCAGGTGCCTGGGTGTCCATGCTATCTTTGCATACACTGGCATATTTCCCATTCCCTCCTTTTGCCAACTCTCCAGCCTTTGCAGGGGTATGAGGTGTGGAACAAAACAATTCACATAGCTGTCTCCTTCGAAAGACAAAGAACTGAAAGATAGGAGGAAACTACATTTCATAATTCTTATGTAGAAATCATCACAATCTCCAACACACCTGAWCATTTCCCATTTGTGTTCACATTACAGCAATGGCAGCACTGACCAACTCACAAGCTCCACCTGGCTGCTACAGGACAAGGTCCTTGCAAGGTGGAGGATGTGGTTCTCTGCATGGACCTCCTCCTGTGGCCTTACAGTGACAGCAATGACACATGCAACACGTGCTACAAGTGACTTGGGGAATGGGCCCCATGGTCACCATCACTGCAGAGCTTGGTTCCAAAGMTCTCACAGCACATGGCTCACTCCAAGAACACAACAGAAGGGGATGAGACAGCTCAGAGTATTGGAGTGGTGATGCAGAACCACAGAATCACAGACTGAATCCCACATTGGAAGGGACTACAGGAGACCATCTGGCCCAGCCTCTCTGCTCAAGCAGGGGAGTCCCAGAGCACATGGCACAGGATTGCTCCAGACAGTTCTGGGATCTCTCCAGTGAAGGAGACTCCACACCCTCTTTGGGCAGTCACCACCCACAGTCACCTGCATAGGAAAGTTCTTCCTCATATTCAGGTGGGAGTTCCTGTGCATCAGTTTCTGCCCTTTGCCTCTTGCCCTGTTGCTGGGCACCACAGAGCAGAGCCTGGTCCAACATCTGACACCTCCCTCCAGATACTGATAAACATTGATCAGCTCCCCTCTCAGCCATCTCCTCTCAAGGCTGAGCTGGCCCAGCTCCCTCTTTCCTCATAAGAGAGATGCTCCAGTCCCTTCATCATCTTTGTTGCCTTCCTCTCCCCACACAACAGGGGAATTGCATGTAGTCCCTGCTGTTTCCCARGTCTGGCTCACTGTAAACTGAATCATAAAATCCCAACATTTTAGAATATCCTGAGACAGAAGGGATCCACAGGGACCACTGAAGTCCAATCCAGTTGRGCTAATATCCCACAGCAGTGGGGGATTTCAGATTTCACAGGGGCAAATAAATCTGTTGGGAGTTTATGCAAACACAATGATGTATTCCTCATACAATTAAGATCTGACCTCAGAAGCAGAGCAGTACAGCTGAAGTTATCATTAACATCACATATCTCACACTGTAATTAGTCCCCCCACACAGGTTAATGTTTGGATTTCTCAGCCTGGACAGCAACTTTTTTCATTTCAACAAAACATATTTCATTTCATTAGTTTATTACAGTAATTACTTTTGTTATTTCACATTTTTAGTGCTTTGTAATTAGTCCAGGAGCTGTGAAAGAGCATGAGTTAGAGCACAGCACCTCGTGCTTGTGAGTTCCTAACCACAAGCCCAAAGGCCCTGTGCCACTGAATGTGGGAAATATGAATTTACAGGGCATTAAATGAAACCCTTGTGTGTCTTATTGAGAAGATAAACCAGCTCACAAAGCAGAACTTTTTAAGACTAAGGGTAAAAACCTGCACTGATCCCTGGACTGAACTCTGGAGCACTGCACAAGGAGTCAGAATGTATAAAAAGGATACGACTGCTTCCCTGCTACCCTAGAAACATTACCACAAACTCCTGTTTTATGCTTTTTTCAGTGGTATATACAAAATACTCTGTGAAAGGAAAGTCATGAAGTTTYAATATGCCAGATTTTATTTATTGAAGTCTCTGTCTTTCTATCACAAACTGAGAGTGGCCCTGGCCATCCACTTGGGAGGAATATGGTGACAATCTTTCCAGCTGTGAAGTTAGGCTGRTTTTCTAATCACAATCTMRCAGACCTGACAGAAGCCAAAGGAAATGTAATTCTAARGCACATGGACACTTAAATCCCATTTTAAGCATGATTAATGTTTAGGTGTCTGAGTCTCCCTGGCYTTACTGGCTTTCACAGGCAGGTGGGGTTCTGGATCCTGACAGAGTGACCATCACCTTATGTGTTCCCCTTTAACTTATGCAGCTAGGGGTGTGTTTAGCCATATTAATAAAAGGTACATTTTATCCCATTGATTTAGGATTATGAGTCTCAGTTTCCAAATCAAATTGGTGCTTAGTACTTCAGCTTGATGACTTTGCAAAGGTTAAAAGTAATGCAAACTGACCCTCTGTGTTCTTCAACTCATTTCTTATRTGAGATACAATCAGACACTTTATGCATCTTTCAGAGGGACCTGTGTTCATATATTTTATTTTAGACTTGTCCCATTTAAGAGCACTTACACACTCAGACAGACCCTGGATTCCCCTGGTCCCAGCAGCATCCTTTCCACACCCCTGGGTATCCAAACCACAGCTTGGAAATGAGGCTAAGCCTCCTGCCTGAGCTAAGAAGCAAGTCATTATATTGCTCTGAATAAAATGAAAAATAACATTAAAAAGGGGATGGGGTGGGGGACCAACTCCTCTACAGTTCTGGCCACTTGTGTAAATAAGAAGCCAAATTYCAGTGCTTTGTGATCAACTGCAAATTTTGCTGCAAAGCTCAGCAGCATCTGGGAGCAGCATCTCCATAACCCACAGAGGCAGTGCAGGGATCACCAGGATCCCTTCCAGGCAAACAGCCTTGCCCATGTGCAGAGCTGGGAGGATCTTCCTCCCCACATCTACGTAATTTCAGCCTTGCCTTGAAAAAACCCAAGACAAAACCAAGACAGAACCCCCACATTAAAYCCAGGTCTTGTCCCTGCACTGAGTCTCAGCAAGTGGCTGTCAACACTCCTCACCACAGARCTGTTTGTGGCTTTGGGAAACAAACATGCCATTTATGCTCTTATGAAGTATCCCTGTTTTATATATGATGCATTCAGACCAATCAATCTTCTGTCTTGGTGGCCTGTTTAGAGACTCAGAGAGCTGGCATTGATTAAATGCCTATAATAGAGAGCATTAATTTACCCGTCAGTGGAAAAATCACCATTGTAAATTGTCCCAGTCGGTTTGTAGATCACCAAACGATGTGCAGCAGGTTCTGGGGGTGTTGCTGAGCTGCTCCTGTACATAAAGCACATGCAATTAGCAGCACCAGCACTGCTTCAGCTGGCCATGGGCAAAGGTCTGGGTTTGATTCTGCTGCCCTCTTTAGGATTTGTGCCTGGGACTCCACATTCTAATAGTASATTAAGTGCAAGATCACTCAGCATYTGAAGACCCATAGGGAGACTATAGCATCCCATGGGACTGGGGGGAAAAAAATCAGCATATTCCATCCTTTTGCTTGTCATGCTACACAGGAGAAAAATATTCTGGTTTTGGAACTGCTGGACATCCCTTCTTCTCTTGAAGGTCCCAGCTGAAATATCACATATTATGCCCTTGGAGCATGAGGAAGTAGATGACAGTGCTACAAAGGGAGGCAGGAATGAGTTCCTCTTGAGYARTAAAGCAATATTAGATTTGCATTGCCCTAAAAAAAATTGTTCAGACTCAGACTGTAGGTAATTATCTCAAGAGGAGGTATCCAGATCCTTATTGTGGCTGTACAGGAGGGCACGAGGGTGAGAGAGGAACCAACTGGGTGAGGAATAACTGATTTTGGCAGAAGAAAAAGCAAGGAATTGCCCTCTATATGTGACCTGGGCCACTGAAGACAGAGATGCTCAGAAGCAGTGTTGTGGGAGATGTGAGGAGAATGAATGAACCATGGCAGAAGGGAAGAGGTGATGAGCAAAGGAGAAGCTCCAGCTGCTTTAAACTGTCACCCTGAGCCTCTGTCCAGGAAGGTTCATGCCCCCTGTATCACTGGTGACACTATCCAGCTGCTGCACTCCAACTCCCTCACCCCCGGCCACAAAACAGCAACACAGCAACCCCTGGATTGCAAACCTCCATCTCTCAAATCAGTAAATATCAAACAAAACAGAGGTCAAATTCATCCTGTCTTTATTTTCCAAACATCCACAGAAGGAAGGGATATYCTTCCTGTGAGCAAAATGGATTTTTCCTGCCTCAGTGTTTCCTTTACAAACGCAATGATTTAGGACCCATCATTGTTTCTCTTCCTAGCCTGACAACACAAGTGTTGCTTCCCCAAGCCCACCAGCACTTCCCACACTCAGGCATGCAGGAGCTGTGAGGGCTTGAGGTTTTGGGATTGCAGGAGTGAACTTAGTTCATAGAGACCTCCCAAGGACTCTCTTACTCAACTCTCCTGGCGCAGGAGCCAARATGTGATCTTTCTAACTGTCAGCCCAGCAAAATTAATCAAAGAGATGAAAATYCCCCCTGCCATTCATCACTGCTGATAAAGGTTCTGCCACCAGCACTGAGCTCCCAGTTTTGCTGCTGATGCACGAGTGAGGAGGTGACCCAGTTCACTCTTGCAGAGCCACTGTGATGCTGTCACACAGTGCCACACAAAGCTTGTGTGCCCCAGAGACTGCACAGGCACAGCTTCCAGCTCCATACACCTGGTAGGATGGCCTGAGTCACACAGGAGGTAGCATCCTTTCAGGCATCAAGGTCAAGGTTTTGAAAACAGTTCATGATTTTAAGTGAGTCTCTTCCTGGGTGACCAGTTGAGCTATTTTTAAAGGCTCGTATTTTCACAAAAAAATGAAGATGTTTTGGTAGGTTCTGGAGAGCAGATCTTTTCAAGGGCAGAGGAAAWCTTTGGGTACAAAAACAATTAAGCTCCACCACTCTGAGCAGGTTGGTGTGTGCTCAGCCTGAGGSTTGGAAGCTGTTGCACATCATTGGTTGCTGGGAAGGAAAGTGGATGGTCCCACATTGATACACCTGAAACAGCTTCCAGGCTGGGGCTGGTCTCATAGCACCAGCTCTGACCTCTCAGCTCTCTGGGTCTGGCTGGGGAAAAGATCAATATCTGAAGCTCAAGCTGTGCAGTATCCAGTCTGGGGCTTCTAAAAACCCAKCCCAAAACCTGAGCAACACATAGGTGCCAAGCATCTGTTCCACACTCACCTCAGTTCTCATTCAAAGGGTTAATTTTACTTGCAGARCTCCCTGCTATGCWCAAGTAAATCCCAGTGCGTTTTTACCAGCATGATTTATAAACCAGGTTGAGAAAACTCTGGTCTCTGAAGTCTGTTGTCAGAGTTAATGGAGCAAGAATATAAACTGCAGCACCTTAGGGTTACAGTCACCTCTCAGGAGTGACCTCCTGACAGTTCCAGACCCAGATCTCTGCTGCTTTTTCCAGGCTGCAGTCAAACCCCCAGCTGTGATGTGGAGTTGCCTTTCCTTTAGGGACTGTGGGGCCAAGGTTGGGCAGAGATTTCTTCTTGATCTTTCCATCAAAAGGCTGAATCACTTGCAGCAACCTGAGGTTTGTCTGACTTTCCCCATTTTGTTTCATCCTGCAGAAATGAAGAAGAGATGTTTAGTCTATGAACTGCACGTTGCTACCCAAAAGGAAGAAATGGAGGTGACTGGCAAAGAAAGGGGAAGGAGGGTGGTGTTTTACTTGCCACRCCTTGTTTGTACCCGTGGAGAGCAGCATGGCTACTGCCAGGCCTCCCAGAGCAAGGATCCCACCTAACAGGACCAAATGCTCCTAGATGAAGGCACTCCTGTTATATCTGTACTTGAGGGTGGCTTAAATAACCTCATAGAAACCCACCTAGATAAGGTTGTTTCATCAGCTTAAAAACTCCCAGAGCTATTAAAGGATATTATGCCTTCTTGATAAAGGGTCCCATAAGAAGGAAAAAAGCTAAATTAAAGAAAAGCTCTTTATATGAAAGCAAAGCAGGGATAAACTGAACATTTTGAATTATCCCCCATCTTTGCTCTCTAGCCCCAAGAAGCACAGACAAGATATAATCAGTAAGATAAAATGAAACAGGCATCAAAAAGCCACCTGAGTACCAAGAATGAAAAATGYGTGAAAAGCAAAATTCYRGCTAATAATTAAGTCATTGATATGTCATTTTCTGAATKATCCAGGAGGRAAAAGGATSAGAAAAGTGCCAGTTTGCACACTGKRATCCATGCTGGGGAGCARGGACACAGTCTCCAGCATCTCATGGTAGTGCTCTCCCTTCCATGTCAAGATCAAGAAGCTGACCATGTCCTGGGCTTTAAAAGCTATATAGTCCCCAGCCAGCAGCAGTAATAAAGTGAGTGCATAATGCCACCTCCTGGTTATAGTCGAGACACCATAAAAGTGCTAGCAGAAAGATAGTGTTGTGTCCCTCCCACACTCGGGTGCATGATATATATCACTTGCTTGTGGAAGTCAAATTTCTTTTGCTGACTTAATCCCAGAGCCAAAATTAATCAGACATCCTAGCTAACAGGATCAGAAAACGCCATAAATTATGCTGCCTGCAACCTAACAACAGCATTAACAGCACGAAGAAGGTGGAGGCTTTTTTTTGATTAATCACTGTTTAAGTTGCCTAAAGGACCTATGAAACCTCCTGCTGGCTGACACAATGAGCAACATTTTATATTAACCCATATAAGGAAACGTCTTTAAAAGTGATGGATTATGCAGATGYGAGATGGGGCTGTGTGATGTGGTTACCCAAGAGCTGCGAGCAGCGTGGCAGGCGCCTCTGCTGCTCCCAGCCCTCCCCACCATCCCCAGCCAACCCCAGAGAGARGAACACTTGTCACCCCAGGAGCTGAGCACCCCCAGAAAAAGCCACACAACACAATGGATTGGATGAGCTGGCTCCAAGCAGAGATGGGAAGTTTATGCAACCACTGGCAAATTTTGGCGCTTTTTAATATTTTTTTTCACGCAAACCAGCAAGCGCAGTACCTAGGGGAGGGATAGGAAATGGATATTTTATCTGTCATTCCTGTGGCACCCTGCAGAGCAGTGTCACTCTTTTTTGTGCATGGACATGTTGAGATGCCCATCAGCTTCCCTCAGCCCCCAGGGCTGCTGTGCTGGTGCACACAGAGTGAACATGAATGGAGCATCACAACCCAGCCCCAAGAAWATCAACATCCCCTTCTGGAGCTACACATCCCTCAGCAAACCTACTCTTTTCTCTATTCTGTAGGGGTGTCTATACTGAAGAAMCCCTGGTTCCTGCTGCTACAAAGGGACATGTTGATATTCCCACATTCAGTCAGGATTTTTCAGAACACCAGCCACCTACCTCACTCCACTCCCTCCATCCCACTTCCATCCACCACTCCTACTATTTGCTCTCTTGAGATGTCTCAGCACTTCGAAAATATGCTTTTATTTTCATTCTCTTACTTAAAGAGATCCACTTATTGGGGTGATGGGTTTTCAGAGCATTCTTTGCTGTGCTGATTGCACACCATCATTTTAAATCTACATGAAATGGGTGACTACAGCTTCTCAGATGGGAAAAGATGCATTTTACACTCTTTTTGCTCTGGTACTATCAAACATAATGTRCACAAAAATGAAGTCACAGAATCAAGACAAACTGTTATTGTTGCCAAAAGCCCACGTGTCAGATGAGATCATGAGTGAACAGATTCTTCAGGGATCTGCAAAATTTTAGGTGCATGCTGATCAATAGTGGCAATCYGTTTTCTTATTCCTCTTTACTGGTGAGCATTTCTGCACAGGCTGAAATTTTCCACCAACATGATCTTTTTATGGTAATTTGTCAAAAGTGACAGAGTGAGAGTTTCACAGAAGATGTAGAAATCACCAGCGGACTTGAAGTCTGAAAAATGTTTTTAAAGAATTTCTAGTTAAACTTCATGATCCAGGGATGAAGGAATTATCTTGATCTCCTTCCTAACCACTCAGTCTCATCTTTCTTTCCCCTTGGGACAAGGCTAGCACCTCCTTGCTCTTTGATTTCATTCCCTTTCCATGTAGACAGGGGTTCTGAAAGACACATTCCTGTATTTGTCACATTCCTGGTACAATGTCCTGGCAATTACTTGCACCTCAATGCCAAGCTTGCCACTTGACACCCCTGCTGTGTCTGGGCAGCTCTGTCTGATAGGCAGCCCCTCAAACAGCCTCTGCTGTCCTCCTGGCTCTTCCAGCCGTCCTGACTCCTGCACCAAGCTCCCACCCCTCCTGCCTTTGGGACCAGCTTCAAATGCCTCTGCTAGTTCTTTACACACCCCAGAGAGGAGGATATAATTACACAACACTCCCAAGCTGTCTGGGAGCTTGCTGAAGGTACAGGCTCAGACATGCCTAAAGCAACCCGACCTTCCTCCTGCCACTTAAGGCAATGGCTCTGGGGGCAGCCAGAAGGATCACGACAGATCCACAGCAGGAGTGACTTTAATCCTGTGGAGAAAGAAGTGGCAAGGAAATATGTCACTTGGAGCCTGACTGAGAACATCTCCACAGGAACATAATGTGCCTGAAATGATGTGCACCTGTTCCAGACCTGACTCATCTTCACTTTGCTGAGCACTGACAAACCCCAGAGGCTGCATCCTCCACAGAGAAGTATCTGCTTCCTTTTTGTTGTGGGTGGAATCATGCACTTTACTCTCAGGAGAGAAGCAAAAACATATTTTGTTGATATAAAACAGTGAGTAAATAAAGTTCCATGGTAAATACAASGGGGAGTTAACAAAATTCAATGGCAAGGTACAGTTGAGAATTACTGCATAGAGCACAGGGYCAGACAAAGCTGTCAAGTACTCCCATCWCATCATGAGGYTCAGAARGGRCCCCCTTATGTTACAAACAGCTTCTCAAAGGAGAGTTTGTGTGCAGCTGGATTTCAAACTTTCAGTGCACACATTCACAATTGATTTGCTGAGTATCTGATGTGATAAGGAACTTCTCAGCCTGTAGAGGGCACCTTGAAAGATGTCCCCACTCAAGGGAAATCCTGGAACACACTCAGCTCCTGTGCAGGAGRGCTCAACAGGCTGTCACTATTTGTGCAGTAAGATGATGGAGTCATAGTCATATTTGCATACAGACTTCAGATGTTTGTTTCTTCCAAGCTTGGCTTGAGTTGGACCTAGACCAGCATTGCTCAAAATAGTCCTTGGCTGCTGGGTTCTTAYCTGTCTCCCCCAAATCCACTCTGRGCCAGATGCAGCCATCACAAGCAGACACAACCTTTAGGACCACCATTGGTGGTCAGCACTTGAACAGGCTGGGAAATAAAGATGAGGTTGAGAGGTAGAGGGAAGTACATCATTATTTGAGGCTTGGAATACCCTGAATCTGTTGAAAAGGCAAAGAAAATAAAGAAACCAGTGATAAACAGCCTACACTTGCATTAACATTTCCAGGGAAAGGGAAATGCTTTTGTTTAAAAGACTGACCTTTCCCTTCTGGAGCCTTGGTTTCTAAATCCCATGTTTCACTCTGTGCATATTCACCAGCTTCAGGTGAGCCTTCCAGAGCTCATGGCCAAGGTCTGCACGGAGTTCAGCTGCTCCCAGGGCTGTGCTCAGTGCAGAAAGGCAGCAGTGGGGAAGCAGAAGCTGTGGCTCCCCTCCTGGGCCTTCAGGGTCACTGGGGCTTGCCCTGTCCCCAGAGAGGCTGAGGGTGCCCATGTCAGATGCCCTCCTCCCTGGCTCTGTCAATTAAACCGGACAGCYCGATGCCATTGTCTTTACTAATTGATGCAGCAAGCACACAATTAAAGGACTCCCCGTGGCTTTGCAATCTTTTCCGGCCATTTGTCCAGGTGGAGCCCCACCACGTGGCTGCCTCTCCCCAGCTCCCTGCCTTTCCAGCTGCCAGCCGTGACCGTCACCCCCCTGCCAGGCCGGGGGATGATGGATGCTCTCCCCACCGCTCTGCATCTCAGCACGCAGGAGGTCAGAGCCCCTCCCTCTGATCCGGCAGATGGATCCCTCGGTGCCTTTGTCTGCCCTGACCTACTTCTCCCTTTCGTGTGCGCCGGCTGAATCTCTGGGGTGTGTGACTCACCTCAGATGTGGGGATGCTGTGYCTGCCCACACACATCTCCTCTCTCCTGGCGGGAAATKAACCCTTCCTTTGAGGTGTGGGGGYGGCCTGCAGCGATTTCCCCTGCCAAGCCGTGAGCTCTTCCTCTCTGAAGCCAACAAATACCTAAAACAACTGCCCTCAGACCACCTACAGCATCCTGGGAATGGCTCTGCCATGATTCTCAGGACAAACAGGATGCATTGTATGGGAATGAGATTCCTCTGGCTGAGGAATCCCAGTGTTCTGTCATGGATATCCAACCTTCCACTGTCTGGTTTACAGGACAGATGAATTTGGATGGAAGCATCTCTCACACCCTGCAAGACCATTTGGTATCCTGGAGGGTGGCAGTGAGGTGCAGGGACACAGAAGGCAGCTGAGATTTCAGACAAAGGCTGGTCCTAGAGACCCCAAGGTCCCTGGGCAGTGTGGAGCAGAGGCTCCCAGGGTGAGCCTGGGGCACTGCAGAGGGGCTTGAGCTGGGCTGGCACCACCACAAGGAGCCTGAGCCAAGCCACCAGCCCAGTGGAAGACTGAGACACATGGCTGGGCTTTTTCTGAGGCYACCAGAAAGGTCACCCATTACCCATCCTGTTATAGCACCTGCAGGAGCCCACTCTTCCCCTGCAGCCAGCAGAGAGAGGGACAGAAAGCAAACAGGTGCCACCAAGCTCTTTGCACAGCTGTGCCCTGGCTGGGGAGCAGACATGCAGAGCCTGCACTGAGCTCACCARCTGCATTTAAACTGCCCTTAAATGGCAAGGGGAAGTGCTGGAGGAAGGAAGTCATTCTTACTGCTTTACTGGCTTTGATTTAGGCCACACAGTTATTTTGGGCAGCTGTGGAGCTGAGATGCTGTGTAAGCAACTGCTGCTGCCTCAGCTGTGGCAAATGCTCACTCTGGGCCCCACATGACTGCACTTGGTCTGGACATGGCTTTAGAGGACACTGTGCTGTGTGGCCTCTGAGCTGTATGTGCTGTGGGAAGCAGGATCCATGGAAATCCTCTTCTCCTTGCAGACTCCACCACAGCAGGGGCAATTCCCAGCAGCAGATTTGGATTCTCTGTAAAGAGAGGTGGGAGGGCAAGGTGGAAAGGAGGCAAGGATGAGATCTCTCTCCAAGACACTCACATTAAAAGGTGAGAGAYGGCTCTGAAATGCTGCATGGTGATATATCCTAGTATAGAGAGTCCACAGAGATGGTTTTGCCAGGAGTCTCAGAGTGTTTGCACCAGTACCATTAARGGCTGGACACTGACACATGAGCTGAGCTGCAGGCTCTGAGCCAAGTCTCTGAAGGATTCCTCCCAGGTCTGGGCTTAATTTCCTCTTGCTGAGAAGTGCTTGTGTAAGGTCTTAGCACAGACACATTAAACAGGAGAGCAACCAGGCACTCCAAGGCTTAATGCAAGAGCAYGTGCACAGGGAAAGCATGTAAGAAGAATTTTGATTAATTGCCATGTATTAATTTGCTTCTGCAGTGGATGGAATATTTGCTTCAAGCTTTTCAGAGAGAGACAACATGGAAATGCTTCACACAGCTCGCCAGCCTCACAGTCAAGCCCATTTGCTGTTGGTTAACTTTCAGCACCACATTAGTGAATGAGCAGGACAAGYAAAAACATCTTTTCACCTCCTAAGGCAGCAAAGCTCAATGGTCTGGCATAAAAAGAAGTGAACTGTAACATTGGCTAGTTTAGATAGACCCACAGATTGTACAATCCCCTTTTAAATGCCTGTCTATTGCACAAATCATCATTTTGTGGTTTGTTTTTTTTTTCCCCAAAAGAACATTCTTATAATTTATACCCAAACTGTCTAATCAGAGATGGTGTCAATAAGGAAGCACAGGAACCCAAACTGAACACAGACAGGTATGTTGAAGGCAAGCACTTTCATCTTGTCAGGAGTGGTTTGTTTGTGTCTCATACAGAACTGCGAGGAACCATAACCACAAATACTTCACACGGTACTTTGAATTTAATAGCTCACATGGGCTACTGTCTGAATTACTGCCTTTTATTTTATGACTAAATTAATATTATATACACAGGAGCACATTTAAAATACCCAACAGGGTGAAAGAAATGATTGCTCTGTTGAAAAATATAAATTTTTATGCACAGAAGTTATTAGTAAAGCCACATTCCCCAGTCCATTAATGTGCACACATTTAAATTTTCCCTTTTTTTTTCTTCCTTTTGACCTTTCTTTTCAGATACTACAGCATGTTATCTTAAAGCTTTAATAAAACAGTAATTCACTCATGCTTTTTATGGCCTACTAATTTGTCTGTTGTGCCATATATTTGGTTTCATAACTTTTATATGCAAATCAATAAAAACTCCTTTGATATTTCATTTAAATCATTGAATAATTAACACATCCCAGCCCCCAAGTTAGCTATACTGTGAAACAGAGAACTAGCACTCACAAAACCTCAAGTAAAATGGAGTAAAACTGAAGACATGGATAAATCCATCTTTCAAATATCTTTTAAATAAATCCATATTTTAAAATATCATTGGACAAACTGTACTTCTAAAAAGGAAAAAAATGAGAGAAAAATCTCATGCCTTGGAAAAAATACCCTGAATATATCTCATAATTGTAGATGGGGGAAAAAAGGGAAATGGAAGCAGAGAAAAATATTGGTAGGAACCTCTTTGAAKATGTTATCTGAGATCTAAGAAATGSAGAATGGAGWGGAGYRCTCATGGTTTGGGATTTTCCAGCTCCACTCCTCCCAGCAGGGCTGTGTCTGGGCTTTGCTGCTTCCAGTGCAGCCCCAGCTTTCAGCAGGGCACACATCCAGGCTCCAGCACGTGGCTCTTTCCGGACTTTACCACTCTTCCACACTTAATGAAAACCGTGGGACTTCTCCTGACTCCTCCAGGGATCACTGTGTTCCTGACTTCCTTTTTAGTCTGGTTTCTCACAGAAACAGGGCATCTGCAATCCTACCACTGCATATAGGTCTTCTGGTTGCCTCCAAACCCAGGAGCCAAGTTTACATTTCATAGAGCTGTAAGATCTCAAAAAATATATATAAATAAATTAAAAAGTTCCTGCAAGTGTCATGGAAAATACAAGGACAAGCAAAGGCAAGAGGGGTGGTGTGTCCCAAATGCAAAGGGTGGAATTTGAGCTCATGGAGAAGCCTGACTTTTGAGGGTTCAGGCATGACTGCGTGCTGGGTTCATGTCAATCAGCTTTCAGCCTTGTTCCACAGATCTGTAACAAACCCCCCACTAATTCTGAAGACAGCTCTGGGAATGTGAAGCCTGTGTAAAACAGTCCTTGAGGTGTGCCAGAGTTTGCAAATAGCCTGAATCCCAAATGTCAGGAGCTGACTCTTGGGTATGCTCTGTGCTCAGACATTGTGCTGCCTGCACACAGCAAAACACCAGCTCAGCAGCTGTGGGACAGGATCTAGGTGTATGTGCACATTTTTATTAGAGAGAGAAGATCTTATGGATGTTAAGCCTTAGCCACTTGGGAATCTTCATCTGAGTGAGGGACAAAACTTCTTWCACACAGATCAAAGCAACTAAAAGCCATTCCCAGCCTGTGCTCCCTGGACTGCCTGTGTCAGCTGATCCAGCCATTCCTTATGCCTGCAGGAGGGGAGACAGCAGGAGCTGGGAGTGCTGTYAGTGCTCTGAGCCTTGCTGGGAGTCACACAGTAAAGAGGGAACCTTAATGCCACTGCCTGAAGGATTGAGGGCTTGGTCTGTGAGCACCAGCTCCCAGCTGGCCTGGGAGGCACAGCCAGCCTGCACAGGCATCAGCCTGGCCATCAGCATTTCATTACACTGGGTCACCTGCACTTRCTGTCTGTTCAAAGGTCCTTGTTGGGCTGTGCCAATCCAAAACTGCCTGGGGAGCCCAAAATCCAACACAAGACACCAACRTGTTTTKAATTTTGCACACCAGCATTKGTATCATCTCCTGACTTTTACCTGCARTAGCTGTAAGAAGAGTTAACTGAGAAGAAATTAAGGACAGACTTAAATTARGAAGAAATTAAGGAYATTATTTGTCTTGCTTAAATAATGAGTATTTATTTAATGAGCATCTGCAGAATCCCATTGAAAGGGGAGCACCATACTGACATAAACATTTGATCAATGAAGGATGTATGGCAATGCCACAACATCTTGTATTTGCTGATGTCAACCTCTGACAGAGAAATCCATTTTCCAAAGGAGCACTGGCTTACTCAGGGGATGCTCATTTAATTCTCTGTCCATCAGGAATTTTGCCCATGGTATCAGGAGGAGCAGAGATAGAGGAAGYCCCATGTTGGCTTGTCATTTCATCACCTAATAGTGAGGCCAAGGACAAGACAAAAAAACCCTGATCTAAACAGGTTGGTCTGTGCATCAGTGAATGTTTATGCTGCCTATAAAGAGCTGGGACACGAGGCTAATGGTTAAGCAGATGCATTCCAGGTTGAGGGTGCACTGTAAAAGCTGCCTGGTTTTACATGAGCATTAGAAGAGTGCTTGACTACTTCCCTTGCTATCTTGGAATAATTTTATGTTCATTCTTTAAATGTCAATTATTCAGATGTTTCTTTGCTGCATTTCTAGCTCCCAAGTAATTTCTTTTAAATTGTTGCATACACCATTTAACAGGTTCTGTGATAAAGGTCCCATTTTTTTTAATATTGATTTTCCTTTATATCTTTGCAGTACAGGATTAGCCAGGGCTTCAGTTTGGACTCCTATCACTGGTTTGTCTTTATTACTTCTGGTACATTTTCAGTGTTTTACATTTAAAATTGTGCACTTTGTTTTATTGTGCTTGTAACCAGCTTAATTTAATTAATCTCTGTTTCTTCCTTCTACTTAAAATGGGCATGCTCAATGGCCATCCACTATTATTGAACCAAAGAACACACAGGATCCAGGAGAGTTCATTGGGGAGGTACCTGGGGCTATTGCATAGAACCCTGAGTCATGTACTTGTCTTTTCAGACCTTAGAGATTACTAATTTCAGAAGGTTGGGTGAAACCTGACTGGGTTTAATCAACTCATGTCTTTTTATGCTCCATCAATCTCAAAGTGGGTAAGAAAATTGCTTAATAAATTCTTTAACCAGTAGTGTCCCTGTAATTAAATGAGGCCAAATTAAAAAGCACTGCAATAAATGTTTTATCTGCTCTCCATCCTTATTAAAGCCCCAAGCTTTCAAAAGCTTTTCCAGGTATGTCCCAGGGAGCACTGGGTCTCACYTCTTTGCCTTCCAAGACCTCACCTACAACAGACCATGGGCCTGGTGAATCACAGTGGGATAGTGCTSGGAGGCAGATCCTGACTCCCCACCAGGATGAAACAGGCTGGTGTGCTTTACTCAGGGTTTGTCTCACCATCTTAAGTCCATAATTACCAACTTAAAAGAAGAAAGTCGCAAAGCACAAACCCAAACCACAGGGAAACTGCACCTCCCTGACTCCCCCAGAGCAGGGATGCACCACAGGCAGTGGCACCAGCTCTTTGCATGAGATTACACAGTGGTCCCATTTTGGCTGGAMTATTTTCCATATAAAAATTCACCTTTTACCCATAGGTGGGTTCAATTCTCAGAGTGTTTGTGGACAATTTACCCCTCAGATGTTTGCAGCACCACGTGGCATTTTCACCCCATGTTACACCACCAGAGCTGAAGTGCTGCTGAAGCCACAGCTCAGCAAAACCACCCCTTTCCCAGCTGTACCACCAGCCACTCTCAGGTCTCTGGCAGTCAGAGTTGTTCCACCTGCTTCCCCCTCCTGAGCCCCACAGGGAGTCACAGCCCAGGGGCCCCAAATCATGGCAAGGCATCAACAAGAGCAACTCAGGAACCAGGAGGGTTTCAGCCAGCCTGGATCATAGGAGACAGTGCCTGCTTTGACCACAGCACTGAGAAACCCTCACAAGCTCCCCAGGGCAGTAGGAACACACAGAGAAAACAGCAGAACTGAAGCAACCAGTGAAGTGGTGTGAGAAAGCACAGGGAAGCCCCAGATCTGAGCCACTGCACTGCCAGGACTCACCAGATTTCCATCCCCTCTTTTTTTGCAGAAGAAGAAACCTCATCCCTGAAAACCTCCTTGCCGAGTGGGTTTAGCCAAGTGCATCAAAAAAACAGGGACCTTAATGCAAAATAACTCCCAGCAACCTGCAAAAACAGCAATTGCAGAGGAGCCTTTGGGCTGCCAGGAGACACAAAAATGGGAAAGTGCCACCACAGGCCAGATAATCAGCTGCTCTAAATGGGGACAGCCACTGCGGGCTGATGGCTGAGAAGACATCCTCCTCCTCCTCCTCTTCCTCCTCCTCCTCCTCCTCCTCTTTGTGCTGGAAAGCTGTCAAATATGCAGCAGGGATGCACAACTGGGAGTACAGCAATGCCCCTGTTTTGCTGAGGGCTCTTTTTAAATTTGTTATAATCTCCTCATGGGATGTAAAAAAAAAAAAAATAATTAATTCATCCTCTCTTTGAGGAATTGCAATCAAAGCAAAAAGGATGATTAATCCAGGATGTCCCCTGCTCTAAAATTGTATTCTTGTCACTGCTTGACCAAAGTCACAAACAAACCTAATTGTCCAAACAAATAATGATGGCTTGAAGACATACATTTAGCAAATAGAGGGGGTTTGCTTTGCTATTAAAATTTAATTAGTAATTAATATTTATGCAGCCATTGGCTGGAATTCTGCAAGTTACATAAATAAATATTAACTTGTGGATGATTAAAAAAAAATCCTTGCATCTGTAATTTATTTGTGTGACTCTCTATTACTTATTCATTAATTCATGTATAATTCCAACTGCTCTTCATTCCAGATGGAGTGGGAGGGAAGAGGGAAACTCCCTTGGGACTGATGTGCATGGTTTTAATTCTCAATTTAGTCTCCATTGCTACAAATTAAACGTTTAAAAATCCTAARCAGAGTGTTTAGCAATGCTGGCATGTTCAAATCCATCAGCCTGCAAGAACCAGCATTTCCTTAGGTGTTTGATGGTACAAGTTGAGAGCAATATGCAGCATCTGAGCAGAAAAGCCACCTTTATATCATTCTTTTGGCCAGTGAAGGAGCCCCTGCACCCACCCTCACAAGAGGTCAGTGGGTGCCTTGCTTGCCCCAGTGTATGGGTTAGAGGAAAATTCAAGGACTGAGGCCACCGCAAGCTTCTGAATTTCAAGCAATAAAAATTCAAAGGAGCACCTTCATCGGGGTTAGTTTGCTATTAATTTCTGGCAAGCCATCAAAAATTCAAGCCCTTCTCATCCCAGAAATGCCTGACTGGGAAATTCAGGCTGTGGAGAACAGCCCATCATCCCTAGTGGCACACATGTGCTGCAGCCCAGCCTCAGCCACTGCACAGGGAGGTTGTTGCTTCTGGTTGTGGGGCCCTGGGTGAACCTCTCCACCCTCCTGCTGTCTCTGACTGGACGTATTTTGGCAAACACCTCTTGCTCTGCTTTGCCTGGCAAACCCTGCAACCCTGACAGCTAAGGGGAGGTGCATGCACAGGTCCCAGCACCACTGCAGAGAGAGAGAGAAGCGCCAGCTAAAAAGCACAATCATAGACCAGCTCCAGTCCCTCTCTCTCCATATTTAAAAGCAGGCATTTGGGACTGGTTTATTGCCCTCCCTGCCTGGGCCATTACCAAAGCCCACACATGATTCCTGTCCCCAGGGTCCCCATAACACTCTGATGTGTGACAGCTCCCAGGAGCCCCTGACTCCTACAGGGTAAATATCAGCTGAAAGGGAACAAATGGTATGTGGTTCGTTACTGAAGGGACTAATTAAACAGTTAGAGAACAGTCCTTGGGAACAAATAACCATGCAAGGGATGTACAAGAGCCCCAGTGACACTGCTGACCTCATCTCACAGCCCCAGGACCACGTGAGGAACAGGGGAGGAGAGGAGCAGTGCTGTGGCACGTACCTCTGCACAGCAGGGATGTTGGCTTAACAGCAATGCAGCACAAAAGGACTTGGACAAGAGGTCTGGAGCCAGTATCTGAGAGACCATTTTTGCACATGTGTGCATTGCCTCCCTCCTTGCAGAATTTGGGATTGATGGAYTGTTGCAGCCTAGCTCTTTGGGACTGGGATGTCTTAGGACTGTAATCTTAGGGTCACAGATGCACCAGTGTAAGGCAAGAAGGCAAAACCCTTTAGGTACTGAAAATCAGCAGATTTGGCTTCCCTTAGCATGGCTATCTGGGCATGGGCATGAGTAATAAGTCAGCTGTTTAGAGCCAGACAGGTGGAGTGAAACACAAAGCCCTCAAAAGATCAGAGGAAGCAAAGGGGCCACATATATTTTAAATTTTTCCAGCTGTCCTGCTTCAAGCATTGGCTCCTTTCTGGCCTAAACTTCTGAGCTAAATGCAGTCATTTCCAAGCAGTCACCTCCTGCTCTCCAAAGAGCTAGCTTATGCACACACTTATTGTGTGATCTTAAGACCCCAATAATTGGGGGCTATAAATTGCTAAGAAACAGAGGTTTCTCCAGTTTAACCTACACTGTATAAGCTGCCTAATAATAACACAGCACCATGGGGTAGAACATTAGGCAGGAGATAYGGTGGCATTAAGAGATTAAATTGGCAAGCCTTTAGGGTGGATTTTGCACATCCAGATCAAGATCCCAGCAGCTACAATGATGTATCTCTGCTCCTGGAGGAACTGAAATAAATTGAGGTGCTGGCTTATACCCACAGCAATCCCCAAGGCACTGACAGCTCTCACTTCATTCTTAACCTAGAAGGAGAGGAGTTCCTAAAAATATCGATAAACTACCCACATTTTCTTGTGATCACTTGCAGTTTGTCTCTGTAGCTGAAGAGGATTTATGTCTCCTGGCTTGGGAGACTCACTGAGGTAGGGTTGGGGTTGCAGCATACAAGGAGCACAGAACTGYTTCTTTTAATCACAAGGCTGCTGCCTGGCACAGCCAGCTCCTTTCTCTGTGCTGCTGTGTTCAGGAGCTGTGTGGATCCAGAGACAGCTCTATTTCCTGGTTTTTCCATCCCATTTCATCAGGGCAGTGATGGCTGGAAACACTTGTTAGTAGCACAATTTCAGTCCCACACAACCTGAATTCTGCTGATAAGATTAAGCTATAGTCCAAGACCTTACTGGTTTATATTTCACAGCTACCAGGCACGTCCTAGAAAGCAGCATCAGTGCTATATGGATCCCATCTATTACAACTGGGTTGCCAATAAAAATGCAAAGATACCTTAAAACAGTGCAATTTGAAGAAATGTCGAAGAAATTCCATCTAGATCTGTGAAAGAGTTTATATGTCATGTGTAGGAGATACCAGAGCTGTAGTGTTAGTGAGCTGTTTAAGGTAATATCCCCCATTACTGCAGAGAGCCCACGTTTATCTGGGATTTCAGCTGTGGGCTGAACACGGTTCCAGCTTCTCTCCATCTCTACCCCAGCAGCGTGCTCCGAGAACAAGGGCTACCCCAGCCTGCAGCAGCATTCCACCTGCTGGCTGCAATTTTGGAGCAGCTGCAAAACTCTTTCTAGGGGACAGGGGAATAGGCAGAAAGTACCAAGGCACCTTGTTCCTGCCTGAGTCCAAAGCCAGCTGTGTTTTCTCTGTTGTGCTGTGGTCCTTAATCAGCAGCTACTGGCTTCTTGCTACTACTTTTCTCTATATTTTTTCTTTTTTTTTTTTTTCCTTCTTTTTTCTCTCTCTTTCT